>JARQOC010000003.1:77894354-77906985 GCA_033576535.1 Allobates femoralis | reverse complement strand
TTACTAATACAAGATTTGGAAGAAAACTGGTCTCCTGGTCTTTCTACAGCTGCAGTGACAATTGAGTTGACACTGTCTGTATGCCCTTGATGGTGTAAGTGCGAGCATACAATTATCTAAAAGACTGGTGATTAGAGTGCTTGGGATTTGCAGTCATCAGAAGGGGACAGAACAGTGAAAAGAATTAGCTGTGATCGGGATTTGTATACAGCTCATAATCAGTAAAAGAGCCTGTTACCAGGAGCAGTATACTGCATGCTATTCAGAGAAAGGATTACCTAAACAGTGCTGATAACAAGCCACAATCGGCAGTCTGCATAAACCTGCAGACAGAAATCGCTCAGTGAGAGAATAAGCTACCACTGAACTACACTCTGCTTAGAAATCCAAAAAAAATCATCCATAAACTTATTGAAAAGCTGCAGTCACAGAAACTTTGCAAATACATTCTGTAAACAGTCTGTTCTTCACCCAGATTTTGCAACATAATATTGGTCTCCCTGACAACCAGGAGCAGAACGCCCACAACCTTGTATTTCTGCAGCAATGTCTGGAAATAAAAGAATCTCTCACTCCTTGCCTAATCTAAAGCAGCAAGAAGCAATAGAACTTCTCACAGCTTGCAGCGAAAAGTCTAAGCGATTGATCAAACCTCCATGGAAGGTCAGAGATAACCTACTGTAGAATCTACCAAAGGTGAATCGTTACACCATATAACATTACTGTGGCAAAGAGTGCAAAACCAAGTTACTGTTTTATCTGTGCTAAGCCAACTGTTTTATCTGTGCCCAGCACTCATGAGCTGCCACCAGAAGGAGCCCTAGATCAACTGTACTCTGCATACCAGTCTTACAAGGACATTTGTAAAAAAACATATGTCTACCCTGCTAAAATTAAATATGTCTGAATCTCTAAAGGAACTTCAGGACTTCCAACAGCTCAATGCTGAATGAGACTGCACTGTTGGTGGCATTGTGGACAAGACTAAAGCAAGGATTGCGCAAATGTCAAAAGTGGCATCGCACAGATCCATGTTATGATCCGGTGACCTTGGAGCCGCATGAATATCTTTCACAGGAGTAAGTGGTACCTATACTGACCGCAGTTCCTGATCTAACACCGAAACTACAAGTAGCTGTGGGATGTGACTAACCATACCCTAGACACCTCATCACGGCCGGAGAACTAGCTACCCCTTAAGATGGAAACAGCAATTCTATCTTGCCTCAGAGCAGAACCCCAAAAGGATAGAAAGCTCCCTACAAATATTGACTGTGAGTAAGAGAGGAAAAGACACTCTCAGGCAGAAAACAGAATTTAGCAAATGAGACCACTCTAGCTAGATAGGTAAAGACAGGACTGAATACTATTGCAGTCAGTATAAAAATCCTTTCAAAAACATCCACAGCAGATAATACAAAAATACCCCTCAAGACTCGGCGCCCTCTATATCTGCGGATCTCCTGTGAATCCAACTAGGCTAAATATATGCTGACACAATCAAAAGCTGAACAAGCCAACAACAAATGAATAGCACATAAATCCTAGGAAGAAATAGACAATTCCAAAACAAGCACACAGCATGTGTGCCACAAATAAACAAAACCATTCACTTAGCTTGGAAGTTTGCAGCAAGGCAGGAAGAGACCAGGCAGAGGTGAAACACCTCCAGGAACAATTGACAACTGGCAAGGACTGAGGTAATCCTGCAAACCTAAATACCCCAGTCTGAATTCCAATTATCCAGTTCACCTGACCAAGACTGCAGAACAGGATCAACTGCATTACCAGCCATAACCACAGGAGGGAGCCCACAAGTAGAATTCACAACAGGTCCAGGTCCACTAAGAGCTCAAAGGTACTCAATCAAATTGGGCTCATCAAGGTAATTTACTCTCAGTGAGCAGCTTGTAAAGCAGAAACGACAAAAGTATAAGCTGTGTTTGCCCAGAAGAAAGCAGACATGGAAGCCGAGTCTGTGCGAAAGAAGGCGAAGATAGAAGACCTACAGAAGTAATGTGGACATACGGTAGCCATGGCAAGGCTAAAAGTATTTGCACAAGCTCTGGGTGGGAGCCAAGAAGGCAGCATCAGTTTGTGTGAACTCGACACGGAAGACCCCCTTAAGCGCTCAAAAGACTACGTGCTGAGCCAAGCTAACGAACCGCCGATCGACACCAACATTCCTGTTGGTGACAACACTTCTCCAGAGCATCAAGACACTGGTCCACATGGAGCTTCCAGCTTCACAGGTCAGTCTAATGCACCTCAGACATTCAAATCTGAACCATCTTCACACTTCAGTTCACAGCCAGACCCTGCACCTCAGCAACCTCCGTATGAGAATGTCCACATGCAACCCAACATGTCGGTAAGGCACTACACTACTGACAACTGTGTATTTAAGAGACTGTACACACCACACCAGTTGTTGGCCTAAACGCCTATGCAACTCCGTACCTTCCCAAATTCCTGAGTCAAGAAGCTATGGCCCATGCTAACAGCATTACTCTCCCAGCAAGTGTGCCCCTAAAGTCAGAAAGAGCAGACATGTCCGACTTTGTGAGGTACATGATTCGCCGAGAACTTTCCAACACCGGTCTCACGAGGTTTGACGACCAGCCCGAAAACTACAGAGGGTGGAAGTGTGCATTCAAAACCGCAATCAGTGATCTCGGCATTACTGCTGCTGAAGAGCTGGATCTGCTAATCAGGTAGCTAGGCCCACGGTCTATGGAGAGAATCAAGAGACTCATATCTGTTTACATCAGCGACCAGTCTCGCAACCACATAGGACAGACTAGAGAAAGGTTTCGTCAGCCCTGAAGCAATTGAAGACACATTGCTCAAACAACTATATGACTTTCCCAGAATATCCAGTAAGGATGCTTCAAAATACCAGCAACTCAGCGACCTGCTGTCTGCGCTCCAGTTGGCCAAGACAGACACATCTACCTGGCCACAGCTACCTGGACACCGCTCGTAGGGTGAATAGTCGCTAAGCTACCATACAACATACAAGAAAGGTGGACTTTGTGAGGATCAAACTACAAAACACTATAATGAGTCTCCTTCCCTCCATTCTTCCTTTTTTGTAACTTCATCAAGGAGATTGCAGAGTACGAAACCTACCCCAGCTTCTGCAATGAAGAACCCAGCAGCTCTGTGTCAACTCCTAAGTACGAGAATTCATGCTCTCTTGACAGAAATCGCACCGGTTCGGTGTCTGCAAAAAAGACAGAGGTCCTGCCTACATCAACACTATCACAAGACAGGAATCGCAGCGGTCCGGTGTCAGTGCATCGGCTTGAGGAAGAAAGCACTTCAAGATTGAAAGGAACTCTTGAAGAAGATTGGCGTATGCTTCAGGTGCTGTGCCTCTACCGAACATATTGTTAAGGACTGTGTCATCGCCATCAAGTGTATAGAGTGCAACAGCAAAGACCACGTACAAGCGATCCATCAGTCACAACCTGACTCAATGTCTACGCCTTCTCCCACCACTGCCAATGGCGGGGAGAGTACAAACAAAGCAACAAACCACCTTGCGGTATCTTCATCCTGCACCACGGTCTGCGAAGAAGGTCTTCGCGACATGTCCTGTGTGAAGATTTGCCTGGCAAGGGTTTATCCTAAAGGTCATCCAGAAAAGGTAGTCAAGGTGTATGTAAGCCTGGACGACCAGAGCAACAAATCCTTGGCCAGGTCAGAACTGCTCGACTTGCTCGACTTAAAGGGAAACACCTACCTTTACACCTTGGGCACCTGCAGCGGTGTGACAGTAGCCACTGGAAGAAGAGCCAACGGCCTCATAATAACTTCACTTTTCAGCTCCAAGGAGATACCACTTCCCACACCCTTAGAGTGCAATCAAATATCCTTCAACAGGGAAGAAATCCCAACGCCAGAAGCGACTCTTCACCATCCTCACTTCAGGTCCATAGCCAATGAGATAACAGCCCTGGACAACAAGGCAGACATCTTAATTCTCCTCGGCAGAGGCATGCTACGGCTGCATAAGGTGCATCAACTAATCAATGGACCAGCCGATGCTCTGTTCGCTCTGCGCCTGGACTCAGGCTGGGTCGTCACCAGCAACGTCTGTGGCGACCAATTGAGGAACTCAAACTACATCTCCTTCAGAACTCTCATCACGTCAGACAGCCAAGACGAGTCCCTTCTGCCGTACTCACATCACTACCGGGTGAATGAGAAGCCAAACACTAGGTGGCAACAATAACCACCTGACAACCCAAACCTGCTTCGTCTTCAAAATGACAACCTCAAGTCAACAGCACTCTACCCTGCAAACCAGGTCAACCACTCACCATCTACAGAGGAAGACAAGGTGATCAGGATCACTAGCATCAAACCCACTGGAGACAACTACAACAGCTGGGTAGCTCCTTTACCTTCTCTTTCCACAAAGACTTAGTTGCCAAGGGACCCGCAGCAAGAAACTGCTAACTTCCCAATCTGTGACACCTACAACCATCACAAGCCTAGTGAAGCTGAAGCCATGTTAGAGTCCAGTACTCAGAGCGAGAACTCATCTCTCAACTGCCTACCCCTTTCTGAAGGTGCTAGGGTTCTCCCCATGCAACGCAGCTTCAGCACACTGCCTGATGTCAAACAACGCACATTTACTTCCCAAGCATCACCCTGTAATGAACTTGCTATTAAACGAGGAACCTCGCCTGTTGAAAAAAGTATCCACGGTCCTCTCGGATTCAAGAAACCCATTGCAGTTAAAGACAGGATACTGCTGAGACAGTTTGCTACTCAGGGCACCGACAGGAACACTATGTTGCAATCTTAAAGACAATACAAGTGAGGGAAGAAGTCTCTAAAGCCCTTACAGCAACTCTAAGTCCTGCATCATTGGTTCTCTGAAGACTCAGCTGCCATCAGGAGACAAACCTACATTTCCTACAATGCATCTATGAAGGCTACAGCTGCAGCAGCCTCCCTGAAAACCTCAGAGACCGGCAAAAAGGTACATCACAGTTTCACCCTGGACAAGATCAAGCTTGGCTCAAATCCTGCATGCACCATACCAAAACTGGAACTCTGTGCTTCTGCGTTAACAGCTAAAACCGAAAGAGCCACACCTGAACAGTGACATCTCATCTCCACTGACCTGAGAGCTGAGTGGAGAAAGGAACTCAGGACAACACTCAATCTTGTCCACAGCACGAGGTCGTCACTCCCAAGTTGTCTGCACAACAATCTCCACCCTACAATTGTCAGTTATGAACCTGAGCCAAAAAATCAGAGTCTGGGAAGGATCTCGGACCAACCTGAATCACAAGCCATTTGTCCAAGGGACTAGTATGGAAGTTGAGGTCTCATCAACCTGGACACCTTCCAACCTGGTCAGTCGTCATGCAGGCTGACATTTGTTCCTGGTTCATTACCTGCTGGCTCCTTCAAACGGAAGTCACATGAACTGAACTTGCTGCTGGACTCTGTCACTGCGGGTAGCGCACTTCCTCACACCCATGCCGTTTTTGGACACAGAACTTTCAGCGTGTCACTGTACTTTGAACATTTCTCAGTGGACTAACCCTCCACCATTGGATTGTTGGGTTGGTGGAAGAGTTGGCATGTTGGCTTCCCCAATCCGAAGATGTTTTTTTCCTGTTGGACTCATTTTCATTTTCATTTTTTATTTTTTCATTCAAGGACTACATTTTACTGCAAGTATGGATTTGAATACTGCATTGCTGTTGCATTTTTGTGTTTTTCTCTACTCTCATTACAGGTTTCATGACGTCGAGGGACAGAGTCGACTCCTTACGTCATACAAAGACTTGTGAAACCTGACGATTTCAAATGGGGAGTGTTGTATTCCACGAATGGGAACAACCTGTTGTATATATTTCTCTGCATTGTATATTTCCTCCAATCAGGAAATTCCCTGTTGTTGATAGGTAGATTTAGACTGTTTGAAGTTTGTCCCTACCTCCCTCTCTTAGTTTGTCTCTGTACAGGATGCCCTTTCCTTCTTCACCAGTTTAGTTTAGAGAAGCCATTACTGATGACACATGTATACACCCATTTCTGAAGACACATGTGGGCCTATACAGATTAATCCTTTTTACCTATCGTTCCATTGTAACTAATACAAGACTTGGAAGAAAGCTACAGCGTTTCTCCTGGTATTTCTATAGCTGCAGTGACGATTGAGTTGACACTGTCTGCCATCATTTGGTGATGTAAGTAAAAGCCTACAATCATCTAAGACTGGTGATTAGAGCTCTTGGGATTTGCAGTCATCAGAAGGGGACAGAACAAGGAGCCAGCAGAAAAAGACTTCTGAGTACAGAACTAATAGGCCACAAGGCAGCATAAGGACATCAAGTACCCAGTCAAAATGACCTTAACAGGGCATCCTGCTCACAATTGTGGGACTCTCCAATAGGTTGGTGGTTCATCACTCCATGGACTGAGCTGTGACCCAAGCACCCAGACATCACCCTACCCTATAACCAAATGTAGTATCCACTGTGTCTAAGAAAAGGGTATCCATAACTAAAGTTTAAACCAGGGAAAGTGGGGGGTTACAATATTACCTACCGAAAGCCTGTTTACTGTGTGAAGCACAATTTGGACACATTTGCTTGATTGGCCACTAATTCTTCTTGGAATACTCCAATTTCTTGGCACTTTACTCTGTAGGTCACAATTTTCGACTTTACATTTTAGGATACTATGTATCTGACACTCTTATTTTAAGGTCCATTTTTGTTTGTAGCACTATTATTTCTGAGGTACAGAATTTTAGGAGACTTTGCAACTGCAGGTACAGTTATAGTCCAGCAACAGACCCAACAGTTTGTAAAGAAGGTAGGAAATTGGTGGCTAAGAGGAGGCAAAGCAAGGAGCCAAGAATGTCTGGCCATCAAAGTATACATTTGTTGTGGATGTCTGGGTTGGATAGAGGTGAACAGGAAGAGTGAATGACTTTACTAACAGAAGATATCACCAGTAGGGATGAGCGAGTACTGAAATATTCGGACTCGCTAGACTCGTAACGAGTATGTCCCGGTACTCGCTACTCTTTTCGAGTCTAGCGAGTCCAATGTAAGTCAATGGGGAAGCGCGAGTAATTGCTCTGCTGCTGGACCCTATAAAGAGGTCTGGCAGCAGAGGAAAAGGCTGCAATTCCCCAATTGATTGTTTAAAAGCCAGTGGTAAAGAGCCGCTGGCTTTTAAACAATGCTGACAGCCACTGACAGCTTCCCTGCCGCCTGACAGCGGGATCCGCCGCTCCCCCCACCGCCTCCCTATCCGATCCTCAGTTAGCAGCAGGCTGGGGGAGCAGGGCCAAGGAGTGGGGAGTGGAGGACGCAGGCGGGGAAGCCGCTGGTGAGAAGACTTCACCGGCGGCTTTCTCCTCCTGTTCTGCGCTCCCCGCTCCCTCTTGTCCCTCCCTGCTCCCTGGCCCTGCTCCCCCCACCCAGTCCTAACTTAGGATCGAATGGGGAAGCTGCGGGGGGAGTGGAGGATCCCGCTATCAGGCAGTGGGGAGCGCAGAACCGACCACGGCACTCAGGGAGGTGTCCGCAGTTGTGAACTGAGTTAAAACCAGATTCTCCCGGATTGCCCCGGTCCGGAGCAGTCCGGCACCATAGAGTCCCATGTTATGGGGCGACGGATTGCACCGGACCGGTACAATCCGGGAGAATCCGGTTTGATCAGGTTTTCTCTCACTGCCGGCTTTCCCGCCGGGATTTTCAAATGAACAGGTCAGTTGTTCATTTGATGTAGCGCAGTGCTGTGAGGTTCATGTGAGTTCATGCTTGCCTGCATTAACTCACATGCACTTTCCCACACCTGGGTGCACAGCTCTGTTACATCTCTGGTGGAGGTTCTCTACCAGAGATGTAGCAGAGCTAAAGAAGAAGCCTGGATTGGACTACGTCGGATGAAAGAGGATTTTTTTTAAATTAAAGATGGGGTCCCTAAGTGTGTTTTTGTTTTTTTTTCAAACAAAAATAATTTTTCTTGGTGTTGTGTTTTTATTGAAACAATTTAATAGAAATTCATGGGGGGCATGTCTAATATTGGTGTGACCCCATGAATTTCGGGCTTAGGGCCAGCTGATAACAAAAAGCTGCCCCTAACCCCTTTATTACTCAGTGAGCCACTGCACCAGGGCCCTGGAAGAGTTGGGTTCAGCGCCAGAACATGGCGTTTCAATGAACGCGCCATCTTCTGGGGCGGCTGCGGGCTGCCATTCGCAGCGGGAGGTGCCCAGAAGGCTTGGGCCTCCCTGTGCTATGGATTCCAGTCCCCAGCTGCCTAGCTGTACCTGGCTGGACATAAAAATTGTGTGGAGCCCCACGCATTTTTTTTTTTATTATTATTTCATGAAATTCATGAAATAATAAAAAATAAGGGCTTCCCGATATTTCTGTGTCCAGGCAGGTACAAATAGTCAGATGGGGGCTGGGGGCAGACCGTTGCCGCCTGCTGTATCCGGCTGGCATACAAAAAGATGGCGAAGTCCACGTCAAAATTTTTCTGAAAAATCCATTAAACAATCCCATAAAAAGGGACTGCATCTTTATTAACCCCTCAACCATGGTCGAGGGGTTAATAAAGATGCAGTCCCTTTCATTCATATTGTTTTTTGGATTTTTTCAGAAAAAAAATATAACGTGGGTTTCGCCGTATTTTTGTATCCAGCTGGATACAGCAGGGAGCGACGGGCTGTCACCAACCCCCAGGTGCCTATTTGTACCTGGCCGGACACAACAATATAGGGGAACCCCTTTTTTTTATTATTTCATGAATTTCAACATCATTGAGAATATGTGCTTCTGCATGTCGTCATTTGCACTCAATCTCATACTGTATAGCTTTCTTAATAGAAATAACTTGTGATTCATGCTAGGTCTTTCATGTAGTTTAGTTAATGCTTCCCACATTCCTTTCGCCGTTTATTTGTATCTTATGTGTATTAATTGAGCATCATCCACTAATAAGCTAATGGTGGCTCTCGCTTGTCTATTCTTCTTATCCAATGTCTGATTATCTTGATCTGGTCTATCTGCAACGATTACTTCCCATAAATTGTCCTTACATAACAACATCTCTACTTTGAACTTCCATAACTGATAATTTTCACTGTTCGGCTTAGTTGCAGTCAGTCTCAGTTCTGTGCTAGTCATCTTTATATAGTCTTACTTGTTTTGTTGAGATTTGTACTGAAGAATTCTTCTGCTTTTCTTCTTTCTTCTGTCTTCTTTCTTCTTCTTACTGAGAGGTCCTGTATGTCCTGTGTGTGGTGATTCTCTGTAATTATCTCCAGTGTGCGGCTTTCAGTTCCTGGGATCATATATTCCTTTGTTACCCGTTCTGAGGAGTCTATGGACTTGACTTTACAAATTGCCCTACAACAGCTGGGAAAAAGCAATCCCAATCTGCGCCTGCAGCTTATTCTACAGTACCAGGAGGCTGCAGAACGCCAGGCTGAGAGAGAGGCTGCAGAACGCCAGGCCGAGAGAGAGGCCGCCCAGGCGGAAAGCGAGAGAGCGTTCAAGCTTCAGATGGCCCAAGTAGAGAGGGGTAACAATCTTCAGATAACCCCTTCCCAGGACATAAATCTAAGGAGACCGCGTTTGGAAAACTTCCCTGTGATGGAGAAGGACACTGACTTAGATACTTTTCTTCGGGGACTTGAGAAAACCTACAGACAATACTATCTACCCCGTGAGCAGTGGGTGTTGTATATAGCCCCAGGGCTAAGAGGCAATGCCGCAGAGGCGTTTGCCTCATAGTCCTCATCTAGGTCTGGTGGGAGAGCAGCAATCAAAGAGGCTCTTCAGGAAATACAACCTAACCCCAGAAGTGTATTGGAGAAAGTTCCGGAACCTACAACGTGGATCAACTGACAGCTATGCAGATTTCGTGAGCACTGTGAGGACCACGTTCCACCAATGGATTAAGGGACTTTCTGTTAGCAGCTTTGAGGCCTTAACGGATCTAAAGGTGAATGATCAATATCTTCACATGTGCCCCATGGATGTACGACAATTTGTGTGTGATCGAGAAGCCACCTACTGCGGATGAGGCTGCAAAGATTGCGGACCGCTACGTGGCCAACAGGATGCCTGAGGTGCGGAAGCCATCGGGATTCAGCAGGAAGGGAGGTAAGCCAAACGGGGACCCCCCTCCCTCTGCCAGCCGATCACCAGTGCTGTCCAAACACCTCCTATGGGTCCCGGGGGACCAGACATTCCTCAAGCAATGCACGCCAATGCTTTACGTGCAAGAAAGTGGGACATATTAGCGCAGTCTGCCCTAATAGGGAGAAATGCCCCATTACCACCACAAAGCCGTCTGGGTCCCCACCTAAGGTCTTATTTGTGGCCGGCACTGAAGTGAGGACTAATCAGAACTGTCAATCTGTCACTGTTGGCAATAAAGTTACCATTGGTCTCAGAGACACTGGAGCACAAGTAACTCTGGTGCGACCAGAAATGGTGACCCCTGCAGATATCATACCAGGAAAGACTATGTCTATCACCGGGGTGGGAGGGGTCAGCCCTGATGTGCCCATGGCCCGTGTGTATCTGGACTGGGGAGCAGGGAAAGGACTGAGGGAAGTGGGAGTATCAGAGGCAATTCCCACCAATGTGCTGCTAGGCACAGACCTGGGGAGGATAGTGTCTCACTATATCACTCCCTTGCAAATACATACTACTGACAAGGTGGAAGCCAGTGACCCACCTGAGACCCTGTGCCAGGAAGGAGAGTGTACCCATGCACAAAAGGGTACCCAGGAACAGGACTGTACGTATGTGGCCGCTGTGACCCCAGAGACTGGAGTATGAGTCTCCAACAGAACTGCCAGAACAGGAGGGCCCTTCTCAGGTGTATGTGCATATGTGTATGTCATTTTACTATTTCTATCTTTTAATGTAAGCACTGTACTTTTTATATTAAAGCTTAAAACTTTTAATAAGTCTGAACCTTGTATACTCTAAGAATCCACAGCCCGAGGAAGGTGTGATGTCGTTGATTGTCTGATAAGTCTTAGTTTAGGGGAACTCATCGGCCCCCCAGAATCTGATGGGTGGTGGCAGTGTGTGTGAAGCGGGGTGCGCAGTCTGAGTCAGGGTGTGATTGATGCTCTCTTTCAGCATAGGACAGAGGTCGAGTGCTGGATTGAGTGAGAGGAGATAGATTAACCCTTACAGGAGCAACACCAAGGCACGTGCTGAGAAGTGGGTACGTGACATCCTCCCTTCACTTATAATAAGTCCTGATCTGTTGCATATGTCAACACAACATTGAGCAGAAGAGGAGAGTTACCCAGCTGAATAGTGGCGGTAGAACAGCTGGAGTGAGGCCTTAGCACACCAAGGTCGAGTTGGACTGAAGCTAGACCCCAGCCTTACTCTGCTGCTTGCTGTAGTTTCTATAAAAACACTGCATGACATTATCACTAGAGGGCTACTTGGCCTGCTGCCTAGTATGACTATGCCCTCACCACTGATTAGCAGATTTCTGCTTATGCACAGTGTACACAGAATGCTGTCAGTCATTGGTGGGCTATACAGAGCGCAGCAGAGATTTTTGCAGAAGATTGAACAGATTTTATCAAAACTACAGAAAGCAGCCCAGTAAGTCACACATCATTGGAATCAGTGTTGTTGTCTCTACTGTATATCATGCTGCTCTCTCCTTTTGGCTTTGAAAGTTGAACATTATTTTTTGCACAGTATAGTAGTAGTACTAATAGGGATGGGCGAGTCTACTCGCTAGGACTCGTTACTCGGCGAGTAGTAAGGGACTCGCAGGACTCGGTACTCTGCGAGTTTCCCAGCGATTACTCGCACAGTAACGAGTCCAATGCAAGTCGATGGCAATCCTAATTTTGTCAGAGTTTACTTTTTCTCACTCGCTAGACTCGCTATATCACATCGCTATGTAGCTTGAATCTCCCCAAATCGTTTAAACAATCGCACCCCTTCGCGGATACCCGCTGTCAGCAGCGAGTCTGAGCGAGTCTGAGCTAGTCTACGAATCCGAGTCCTGTATACTGTATTCGGGACTCGCGAATACAGAATCTGTTATGTTCCGACAAAGCTTCCGAGACAGCCTAGCGTGTTAGGTCAGAAAACTTGTGAAGATGGACAAGCATGTTAGCCAATCATATTCAGTAATGCCACAGCCATGTTGGTTGTGACAGGACTATGATTGGCTTCTGTCCATCGTGATGCCTATGTCATGTATGAGAGGCGAGGCTGTATATAAGCCTTGCCACCGCCATTTCCTCCACATTCCTGTGACGACCTGAGCTAGTGCAGGGTGAGGTAGATGCTGGCGCAGATCATAGGGATTGTCAGTCAGTGTAGGGAAACTTCAAGATTCCTTATATTTAACCCAAACAGCTCTTCTGAGAGCTACCAGGAGGACAGGAGTACTGTGTAGAGGACTGTAGGCAGGCAGGCAGGGATGAGCAGCCTTACAGTGCACACAGGACCGACCTCATAGCTTAGCTTACTCACTCAGCTTTCCTAATAGCTGAAGTCAGAGGCTTAGGGTACTTTCACACTAGCGTTTATTTGAAATTGCGGCAGATGTGGTGAAAAAAACCGCATCTGCCGCGATTACC
>JARQOC010000003.1:77752765-77894254 GCA_033576535.1 Allobates femoralis | reverse complement strand
CCATAGCATTATATACCAGGGCACTGTACACCCCAGTACTGTATACCTTGGCATTACATACACAGCACTTTACACTATGGCTTTTTGTATCACAGTGCTGTACACCATGGCATTATATACCAGGGCACTGTACACCCCAGTACTGTACACCATGGCATTATATACCAGGGCACTATACTCCCCAGTACTGTACATCATGGCATTACATACTCAATACTGTACACTATGGCGTTTTGTATCACAGCGCTGTACAACATGGTACTATACACTCTGGTCCTCCTTCTGCCTTATAAACTCTACGCTCAGTTACATGCACTGCGTCAGACCTCCCAAGTGTCCCGGATTTGGCGGGACAGTCCCGGTTTAGTCCGGGCTTCCCGCTGTCCCGTGCGGGCCTAGAAGTGTCCCGGTGTCTGGCACTTCACTGATTGCTGCACGGCCCCTCTAGCTGCCGGCCACGCCCCCTCCGGCTGCCGGTCACGCCCCCTCACAGCAGCACATTGGGAGGACTGAGCACCCAATCACAGTGCAGAGAGTGAGTCGTGTGACCTCTCTCCTGCCCTGTGTGTAGAGGGGACAGAACTCAGTCATCCAATCCCGGCTCAGCGCGGCCTCTGTGAAGTTCCCCAGCAATGGAGGAAGCATCAGCACAGCAGCAGCCGGGACACAGAAGGCTCTGCCTCCACACTGGAGCCTGGATCACTGACTGCCTGTGACTGGGAGGAACTGACAGGAGCACAGCACACAGGTATCAAAGACATGGGAGCACAGGCTGAGGATAACACAAGGGGTGATGATAACAGAGAACACAGAGGAGTGTGGTGACAGGCTCCGTACACCTCATAAATGCACGGCTCTGCTCCGTACACCTCATAAATGCACGGCTCTGCTCCGTACACCTCATAAATGCACGGCTCCGCTCCGTACACCTCATAAATGCACGGCTCCGCTCACCTCATAAATGCACGGCTCTGCTCCGTACACCTTATACAGGCACAGCTCTGCTCCGTACACCTCATAAATGCACGGCTCTGCTCCGTACACCTCATAAATGCACGGCTCTGCTCCGTACACCTCATAAATGCACGGCTCTGCTCCATACACCTCATAAATGCACGGCTCCGCTCCGTACACCTCATAAATGCACGGCTCCACTCACCTCATAAATGCACGGCTCTGCTCCGTACACCTCATAAATGCACGGCTCTGCTCCGTACACCTCATAAATGCACGGCTCTGCTCCGTACACCTCATAAATGCACGGCTCTGCTCCGTACACCTCATAAATGCACGGCTCTGCTCCGTACACCTCATAAATGCACGGCTCTGCTCCGTACACCTCATAATTGCACGGCTCTGCTCCGTACACCTCATAAATGCACGGCTCTGCTCCGTACACCTCATAAATGCACGGCTCTGCTCCGTACACCTCATAAATGCACGGCTCTGCTCCGTACACCTCATAAATGCACAGCTCTGCTCCGTACACCTCATACAGGCACAGCTCCGCTCCGTACACCTCATAAATGCACGGCTCCGCTCTGTACACCTCATAAATGCACGGCTCCGCTCCGTACACCTCATACAGGCACGGCTCCGCTCTGTACACCTCATAAATGCACGGCTCTGCTCCGTACACCTCATAAATGCACGGCTCCGCTCCGTACACCTCATAAATGCATGGCTCTGCTCCGTACACCTCATAAATGCACAGCTCTGCTCCGTACACCTCATACAGGCACAGCTCCGCTCCGTACACCTCATAAATGCACGGCTCCGCTCTGTACACCTCATAAATGCACGGCTCCGCTCCGTACACCTCATACAGGCACGGCTCCGCTCTGTACACCTCATAAATGCACGGCTCTGCTCCGTACACCTCATAAATGCACGGCTCCGCTCCGTACACCTCATAAAGGCACGGCTCCGCTCCGTACACCTCATAAATGCACGGCTCCGCTCTGTACACCTCATAAATGCACGGCTCCGCTCCGTACACCTCATACAGGCACGGCTCCGCTCTGTACACCTCATAAATGCACGGCTCTGCTCCGTACACCTCATAAATGCACGGCTCTGCTCCGTACACCTCATAAATGCACGGCTCTGCTCCGTACACCTCATAAATGCACAGCTCTGCTCCGTACACCTCATAAATGCACAGCTCTGCTCCGTACACCTCATAAATGCACAGCTCCGCTCCGTACACCTCATAAAGGAACGGCTCCGCTCCGTGCACCTCATAAATGCACGGCTCTGCTCCGTACACCTCATAAATGCATGGCTCCGCTCTGTACACCTCATAAAGGCACTGCTCCTCTCCGTACACCTCATAAAGGCACGGCTCCGCTCTGTACACGTCATAAATGCACAGCTCTGCTCCGTACACCTCATACAGGCACGGCTCCGCTCCGTACACCTTATAAAGGCACGGCTCCGCTCTGTACACCTCATAAATGCACGGCTCCGCTCCGTACACCTCATACAGGCACGGCTCCGCTCCGTACACCTCATAAATGCACAGCTCTGCTCCTTACACCTCATACAGGCACAGCTCTGCTCCGTACACCACATACAGGCACAGCTCCGCTCCATACACCTCATAAAGGCACGGCTCCGCTCCGTACACCTCATAAAGGCACGGCTCTGCTCCGTACACCTCATAAAGGCATGGCTCCGCTCCGTACACCATATACAGACACAGCTCTGCTCCGTACACCTCATAAATGCACAGCTCTGCTCCGTACACCTCATGCAGGTGCGGCTCCGCTCCGTACACCTCATTCAGGCACGGCTCCGCTCCATACACCTCATACAGGTGCGGCTCCGCTACGTGCACCTGATGCAGGCGCAGCTCCGCTCCGTACACAGACACAGCTCCGCTCCGTAAACCTCATACAGGCACGGCTCCGCTCTGTACACCTCATACAGGTGCAGCTCCTCACCGTGCACTGATGCAGGCACGTACACACGCGGCTCCGCTCCATAAACCTCGTGGAGACACAGCTCCACTCCTTACGCCCACAGCTTAGCTCTGTACATTTAGTACAATATCGGCTCTGCTACATCCACACTGTAAAGCCCTCCTGACATAACCTTCACCTTATCCTGCACCATAACAACCAGCACAGCAGAGTCCTGCATACACTGAGGAGCTGATAATGTGACCCCTGACTCCTCCCCTCCATGTGACATCTTCACAGGTCCTGTCAGTACAGAGCAGCCGTGGATGTAGTGTGCAGCTCTGTCTGCTGGTGGAGAACAATGCAGGGGGGCGTAACAGGCGGCTGGCGGGGAGACCCGTCCTTGGCCACTGCAGCAGGAGGTCCAGCGGCGCCCCCCTGCCTGCTGCGTCGGGGCAAATGCCCACCAGTTTCCCCTAGATATGACCCTGGAGAACGAGACACTGGATGAAGAACTAAAACCAGTGACCAGTATGGCAGGAAATGAGAAGCTGATAACAGAGAGCAGGAGTAAGGCTTCACCCGTGGCGTATTTACTGCATCTACGCACTGCTATTTTGTGCTGCTGTAAAAGCAGTGAAACGCAACACTGGATAAGCAATCCAGCAAAAGCTATGGCTTTCACACGTTGCATATTTTTGCTCTTTGATGTGCGCACGCTTTCACTGCAAAGCACACATGCAAAAAGAACGACCGTGTCAATTCTTTGCACTTTTTTCAGCGCACTTTTCCCATGGGTCGCATTATAAAATGGGCTCAGGAAAAGCGCGCTGGGAAAAGCGCACTGTGTGAATGCAGTTGTGCTTTTTTGTGCAAAAAAGCGCCACTGCAAAAAAAAAAGTGGTAAATACGCTACGTGTTAAAGAAAATAGAGAAAGAGGCTGAGCCGGGTACAAGAGTTATATGTCTGACAGTTGCTCACTGTGATCCTGATTTACCATCTCTCCTGCCTTGATTGATATGACTGACATCTCCTCTGTCCTCCACAGTCTGTTCATCCCTCGCACCTGCACAAGAGGGAGCAGGAGCTGCGCAGGGGCCACAGACTAGTGAACGCAGGAGATGTCGGTCCTGGCAGGAGACGTCGGCCCCGGCAGGAGACATCGGCCGCGTCGGCCCCGGCAGGAGATGTCGGCCGCGTCGGTCCCGGCAGGAGATGACGGTCCCGGCAGGAGATGGCGGACCCGGCAGGAGATGTCGGCCGCGTCGGTCCCGGCAGGAGATGTAGGTCCCGGCAGGAGACGTCGGCCACGTCGGTCCCGGCAGGAGATGTTGGCTGCGTCGGTATTGTGTGAGGTCTGAGGATGTGATGGGTTCCCATGACAGCCAGGGGTCTGCTGAAGACCTCCATACCTATCGTGACGGTTCTTGTGTGAGGGCCAGCGTTTATGTGGTGTTCATAGAAGAACATGATTTTCACTCTACATAGCGGCTGTAGCACTGCTGCATTCTGGAGAAGCGATAAGATACAGCTTCAGCTCCCCTAAGGAGACTTAAGGTACCGTCACACTTGGAGATATCGCCGGCGATTCCACAGGCGACGCTAAGGCGTGGCCTGTCGCCGGCGACATCGCCAATGCGTCGCCTAATGTAAATGGGCGATGGCGACACGTCTGAGTGCTCTGATGTGAAACCAGGCGACCATTCCCAAAACTATTCAGTAGGCGTTTCAGGGCGTAGTTACTATCTCCGGCGGTCACGTGGATTGGTGGCAGCTCCAGCGTTACGATTGGTAGTCTTGTTCCTTGGCGTCCTATTTGATGATGTGTGCGTCCCACATTAATGTAGTCTTCCTTTCCATGGTGCTGAAAGGTGTATTAGGCCCCTTTGACATCTGCGTTTTATGCTGATGGTGGCAGTTGCAGTTAAAAAAACCGCAACTGCCGCGATTACCGCAAGTGTGACCGCACTTGCGGTTCATTTGCGGCAAGCACCATACAATGTCTATGGGGCTTGCGGCAGGTGCGGCTGGGAAAAAAACGCAGTATGCCGCAAGTGCCGAAACCGCACTTGGCGCACTTGCCGCACCTGCCGCAAGCCCCATAGACATTGTATGGTGTTTGCCGCAAATGAACCGCAAGTGCGGTCACACTTGCGGTAATCGTGGCAGTTGCGGTTTTTTAACTGCAACTGCCGCCATCAGCATAAAACGCAGATGTCAAAGGGGCCATACCCAGGAGCGTACATTCTATTAAAAAGCAGCGCATTGATGCCCCACTGTGTGCTACAAAGTGCAGAGATGTGCCATTGCCAAATGTCTCTTTTTAACACCAACACAATTGTCTCAGTACATGTCAATTCTGCATCAGACACCCAGGCCAATCACATTTCTTCAAGGCGTCATACAACATAATGTTCACGCCTATCTCCGAGATGCGGGTCAAAATTACGCCCACATCGCTAATGTGGTTGCTCTGTGTGACGCATATGCGGCCGCCAGCGACTTAATCGCCTGTGGGGCTTGGGCGACGCTCAGGCAATTTCCGGTCAGGTCGTCGCCTGAGCGTCGCCTAAGGTGTCGCCCCGTGTAAATGGGCGTCGGCGACCTCGGGCGACACGCAAAAACGTGCGTCGCCTATGGGATCGCCGGCGATATGGCTAGGTGTGACGGTACCCTTACAGTACAGAGAAAAAAAAAAGTGTTTTTAAACATATGGGAAAAAACAACAAAAATTTATAACCAACCCCTATTTCCCATAAAAAGCAAAACATAAATAATCCCCCCCATATTTGGTATCACTGCATTCATAAAAGTCCTCTCAAAATCCAAAATAAATGAATGTGATTGGTAAACAGCGTAACAAAAAACAACAATTAAATCGCCAGAATCCTATATATTTTTTTGCCTCCTCCACCTTGCGATGAATGGCATATAACAGCCAATCAGTATATGATCTACAGCCACATGGTATCAGTAATGTCAGCACAGGGCACAACAAACCTCCCCTCACAGCCCGGATCATAAAGATTAATAACGTTACACATCTTGGAAAATGACACAAGCAAAAATGTATTTTTAATTACAAATTTCTGAATTTTTTTCACAACACTAATAAAAGAATAAACAATTTCTGTTCAGTATCTACATAATTGTAAGGATCGAGGTCAAGACCAGGCCTGGCGATACAGGGGCCCGGGCGACCCCAGCACGTACTGCAGCTGGATGTGCATCCGAGGACATGCATCAAGCTGAAGCGCATTGATGTACAGAGACCCGTTAGGTTCCTGCACTGTGATACACGCTGACGGCCAAACTGTGGCTGACAGCTGACGTCTGCGGTACCGTGATAGGGCAGCACATGACAGTCACTTCTTGCATCAAGGCGCACACTCCAATGTCAGCTACCAGCTGTGCGTTGTTACAGAGGACACTGGGTGATGTGGGAGCTGAAGAAAGTTGAGTAGAATACTTTCTTAAATTAGAGAAAAATAGGGACATGTATACTGACGCGCCCACCAGGGCCGTGAGGTACTCAGAACCGGGCCGAACAGTTCAGTTCTCTTTGGGGAATGTCATGGTGGCGTGACCTGGCTCCGTGAGCCTGGCGGTGTCATAAAAATGGGGGTTATTTATATGGGATTAAATTTGTGACGCCACCTGTGGTATTCAGCAATTGGATGGCTGACGCTGCGGTTCAGATCTACTGGGGTGATGCAGCAGGGATGTTACAGCTCTCCACGGGTAGAGCAGGACCCCAGGGCAGTTATAGTCTATTGATGGTGGTCACAGGTGTAACCCAGGGCAGGTCGTGCAGTAAATAAATCAGGGGACACAGCAGGGTGCAGTCTTCACAGTTTACTCAGTTTCTGAAGTACGCCGACCCGCCGGGTGCTGTGTACTCCGAGTCAGGGATCCAGCCATTTCTAGGCAGATTGGTGGCACTTGTTTGGTACCACCTTTGTGTGTACCTTTCCGGGTCATCTCACTGCGCTGGCTCTCACCCTCCTGCCTTTCACACACACTGTCCAGAGCCAGCAGCTTGGGTCCTGTCGGGCGACGTCTCTCTTGTCCCCTTGAGCCTATGCGGCTGCCTTTTCAGCGATTGTGTGCGGATTTGGCTGCTGCACATTAAGATACTGCAGCCTCCGGGTTTGCTAGCTGAATCTTAAAGTCTTCCACTAGTCTGGGGCCGGTCCCCTCTGTGGCCTAGCTCCTCCAGCAAGTCCCTCCAGGCAATCACTGGAACGGGGTTCCTCCACACAGGGCTCTGTGGCGACCCAGAGGTGCTCCCCCTCCCCTCAGAGCTCCCTCTCAGTCTCTGCATATACTCTACGTCCTCTCTGACCTGGGACGAGCTCGTCTGGCTCCAGTCCCCGGGTCCAACTTTCTCTCCATCCTCTTCCCCAGGACAAGCTACTCACAACTCCAGTCCCCGGGTCCGACTCACTGACTGCGCACTTCCTGTTTCTGTCTGGATTAACTCCTCCCACTCTCAACTGTCACTGCCTACCTCCTAGTGCTCCACTACATTCTAACTGTTCCACCTACTAATCCCCTTCTCCAGCCAGAGATGGGGTCTGCCCATCATGGGGTTTCTTCTGCCTCAGCACCCCTGGCCTAGAGTGGGCTGGTGTTGGATGCGGATGTGTGGGTACCGGGTAGTGCCCTCTCCTTACCAGGGGTGGGGGGGAGATACCACACCTCTGGCTAAGGTGCAGTACCTCTGTGGCGAATGGACCATAAGGGACACCATATATACCAGGATGGGGACCATGTATACCAGGATGGAGATATATAGGCTACATTCAGACTCTGCATTTTTTGATCCATTATTTGCAGTACACTGCATAAAACGGATCACTCAAATTAAATTCTTCATTTGAGAGGTTTCTGTTGGGCCACTCTGCCATAAAGGCCCGACTGGTGGAGGCTGCAGTGATAGTTCACCTTGTGGAACTTTTTCCCATCTCCCTACTGCATCCCCAGAGCTAGTATTGTATCCTGTTGTGGACGGCAGCCTGCCATCAGGGGGCGCTATACACAGTACTGTGGACTCAGAGTCGGTGTCCATTTTGGTGGAGTCGGAGGTTTGGCTTACCGGCTGCACACCATGACTGTGGAGATGGAGTCTGAGACGGTTTCCATTTTGGTGGGGTTGGATTCAGGGAAACTGAGGATTCGGAGTCAGAGGTTTGGCTACTGACTGCACATCCCTGGCTATAAACTGCACAATGCTGCAGGGCAGGCACTAGTCTCAGCCGTCCTGCTGTGTTGTATGATGGGGCAGCCCATAGTCTGTGCTGTCAGTACTAAATGGCACTAAAATGCATCAAATGAATTGGAAAAGGCAAAAAAATGCAGCAAAAATGCAATAATCAGAAGATTAATAGTAATAAGGGCATCTGAATGTCCGTCACTTGTAAATGGGTGTGGTCAGGGGCGGGGCAAGGGGTGGGGCTAAAAATTTGCGCGCCGCACTACGTGCGCCGCATCGACTCCCTCTTTCTGTTCTTCAAAAGTTGGGAGGTATGACTGCGTTCACATGGAGTCACGTTGTGTTTCCATGGATACCGTATCTCTGCCTCCCGGGCCTTTGGTGTTTCTCTCACTAATGCCTGCTTTGTTTTACACTTTTATGAATTGCCCATTCGCAGGTGTATGGACGCTTATTATTAATGAGTGTAATTGCTGAATATACCTGCCTTTTTTTTGCATATTCCGCTCAGGCAATATCCTATTCACCTCAGTAGAGGACCCTTGCCATTTCCCATATTACAGCGCGTCGTCACTTCCTTTTCCTCCATCTTGGATACCGGTGCGGGTGAGCACAGCTCAGTGTCTGTCACAGGTTGCTTTGTTCGGACTGTGTGATCCTCCTGTGTGTGGAATATCGGTCCCGCCGTGTCGGTCGGCCGCCTGTCTATGAGGCGTGGGGGTGTATCGAGGTTGTGTGTGAGGGGGATGGCAGGGATATTGGGCGGATTGTGCTGCTCGGGGATCTGTTTGTGTCTGCAGTGTGAGGTCTGCAGGAAGAGCGGAGGCAGGGGGGCTGCAGGGAGCACGGGCAGGAGGAACGGGGGAAGCTGTGAGGGGAGACTGTGTATCCCAGCTACAGCAAATAGGCGCGAAATTCGAACTTTGAATTCTCGCACCTATTTTCATAGTCTGCTCTCATTGGCCGCCGCCGAAGGCGGCAGCCAATTAGCGGCCTGTGTCTGGCGCACGATTTCGGTTGCAGACACACGCAAAAAACCATTAGACAATTATATAGTAGATTATGAATAAATGAATATATCTCTCAGTTCCTTTGTGTTATATAGCTTTTTTGATTTTGGATTTTTTTCAGAATAAAAAAATATAATATAATTAATGAGAACAGACATATAATGAGGAAATATAATATTGGTTGATCACTCTAATAAAAGACTAGAGATAAACTGGCTACTTTTAATAGATATTACTATTATTAGATCATCTATATAGGTTTTTTCATATATTTTTTTACATTTTTCTTTACGTTTTTCAAATATAATATGGATATCTTTTATCTAATATTAATGTGAATATTTTGATTTCTAGGTATCAAAATAGTGTAAAATAATAGTCTAAATTGTATAGATGTTTTGGACATATAGTACTGGGGTTTTTGCGATATAAAATCATTGCGCCTTGTGGAATATTTGATAGTATTCTGCCCTTTGCTGATAGTTATATGAGATATTTAACATATAGCTATTACTTTCAATGAACATATAGATTGATAGATTTAGGAGAAATACAGTAATATTTGCTTGTATTTTTATCAGTATGGATTCAAATTTATGGCTTTTATGGAACTTTGAAGCTGGATCTTTCTTTTTCATTACTGTCTTATAATCGGGTGCGTCTTATATTCTGCAAAATACGGTATATTATATTCTGAAATGCTCTGGGGTTTCTGAAATAATGTACTTTAAAGATGTGGTACCACAGCCGGAGTTGACACAAGTCTGTTTCTGCCCCCGGTCGGCTCTTTCCAGCGCTGCTAGAGGAGATTGACAGATCTGTGGCTATGACGATACCTGTCAATCATCTGGAAGATTGGGGAGGGGTCACCGGACTAGTCTCTTATTATTTAGCACTCCAGCATTTCTTTTATCACCCCTTTCCCTTAGCCATAATTATTGTGCCCAAACTGTTTGCATTAGAATACTTCCTCCATACTGCCTCCTGCTGCTTGCAGCACTTTTTCACGCCTCTTTTGCACCACAAGACTACATCTGTCTCAGCTTTTTGCTTTTTCACTGTAAGTCTATGACTCCCTCATTCTGAGTTTCAAAAACTTGCATTAATAAAGTGACGTCTGCCCCACACATAAGCGCAGTCGGGGCAGCCCTGGAAACGGGAGAAGGCTGCGATTGATAAGTAAATTTTTAATGCATGTATTGTATACATAATACAGTCATATGAAAAAGTTTGGGCACCCCTCTTAATCTCACTCTTTTTTTTTTGTTTAAAATTGTTTTTTTTGCAACAGCTATTTCAGTGTGATATATGTAATAACTGATGGACACAGTAATATTTCAGGTTTGAAATGAGGTTTATTGTACTAAGCAAAAATGAGAAATATGCATTATTTCAAAATTTGACAAGTGCCAAAGTATGGGCACCCATCTAATTTTCATGATTTTAATACTCCTAACTACTTTTTACAGACTTACTGAAACACTAAATCGGTTTGGTAACCTCATTGAGCTTTGTACTTCATAACCCGGTGTATCCAATCATGAGAAAAGCTATTTCAGGTGTCCTCTTGCAAGTTGTTCTCCTAGTTGCATCTTCTCTGAGGAGTGGCATCATGGGCTCCTCAAAACATCTCTCAAATGATCTGAAAAAAAAGATTGTTCAACATAGTTGTTCAGGGGAAGGATACAAAAAGTTGTTTCAGAGATTTAACCTGTCAGTTTCCACTGTGAGGAACATAGTAAGGAAATGGAAGACCACAGGGACAGTTCTTGTAAAGGCCAGAAGTGGCAGGCCAACAAAAATATCAGAAAGGCAGAGGAGAAGAATGGTGAGATCAGTCAAGAACAATCCACAAACCACCTCCAAAGACTTGCAGCATCATCTTGCTGCAGATGGTGTCACTGTGCATCGGTCAACAATACAGCGCACACTGCACAAGGAGAAGCTGTATGGGAGAGTGAATCGAAAGAAGCTGTTTCTGCATGCACGCCACAAACAGAGTCGCCTGAGGTATGCAAATGCACATTTGGACAAGCCAGTTTCATTTTAGAAGAAGGTCCTGTGGACTGATGAAACAAACATTGAGTTGTTTGGTCATACAACAAGACGTTATGCATGGCGCCACAAAACACAGCATTCCAAGAAAAACACTTGCTACCCACTGTCAAATTTGGGGGAGGGTCCATCATGCTTTGGGGCTGTGTGGCCAATGACGGCACCGGGAATCTTGTTAAAGTTGAGGGTCGCATGGATTCCACTCAGTATCAGCAGATTCTTGAGAATAATGTTCAAGAATCAGTGTCAAAGTTGAAGTTACGCCGGGGATGGATCTTTCAGCAAGACAAAGATCCAAAACACCGCTCCAAATCTACTCAGGCATTCATGCAGAGGAACAATTACAATGTTCTGGAATGGCCATCCCAGTCCCCAGACCTGAATATCCTTGAACATCTGTGGGATGTTTTGAAGCGGGCTGTCCATGCTCGGCGACCATCAAACTTAACTGAACTGGAATTGTTTTGTAAAGAGGAATGGTCAAAAATACCTTCATCCGGGATCGTGGAACCTCATTAACGGCTACAGGAAGCGACTAGAGGCTGTTATTTTCGCAAAGGGTGGATCTACTAAATATTAATGTCACTTTTCTGTTGAGGTGCCCATACTTTTGCACCTGTCAATTTTTGAAATAATGCATATTTCACATTTTCGGTTAGTACAATAAACCTCATTTCAATCCTGAAATATTATTGTGTCCATCAGTTATTACATATATCACACTGAAATAGCTGTTGCAAAAAAACAATTTAAAAAAAGAGTAAGATTAAGAGGGGTGCCCAAACTTTTTCATATAACTGTATGTATGGCTAATGGAAAAAATTAAAGTAAAAAAAAGACACAAGCCAGAATGCTACTTTAAAGATGGTGTAACAGACTATAGTATACCCACAGTCCAGACTATACCTGGAGTTAAAGTGGCCTAGGCTAAAATATAACCCTCAGGCCACATTATACCCCATCAGTAGAATTGAGTGATATACTCAAGAATTAGTTAACGGTAATTTTTCAACATTTTATTGGGGATTCAGCTTTGTCTTGTAAGCTAACTGACTTAAATCTTAAAAGACTAAACATATAGACTTTTATTACTTCAACCAGCAAAACTCAACTGTTGATAATGCATCAGCTGCTGCGTTGCCGGACGCTGAGGAGATCGGAAGAGGCAAACCAGAATGTTGCCCGAATACCATGACAAAAGGAGATTCAGCTGACGACTCACTAGAGTGATTGTTGTAAGCGAATTCCGTCCAAGGGAGGAGATAGGGCCAGTTATCATGAAGAGCATTGGCAAAGTGCCAAAGATAGGTGGTGAGGACTTGGTTAATACGCTCCACCTGCCCGTTGGACTGAGGATGATAGGCAGAGGAGAAGTCCAACGTGATGTCCATATGTTTGCACAGCACCCTCCAGAACCAGTAAGTGAACTGGACCCCTCTATCGGACACAATATGACGAAAAAATCCGTGGAGCCGGAAGATGTGTTCGATGGATATCTTGGCCAACTCAGGAGCGGATGGTAGACTGGGCAAAGGAACGAAGTGGGCCATTTTAGAGAAACGATCCACAACTATCCATATGACCATACAACCGGAGGAGCAGGGAAGATCCGTAATGAAATCCATGGCTATGTGTTGCCAAGGAGCCTATGGAACTGGGAGAGGCAGTAGACGTCCTGCCGGCAACTTCCTGGACACTAGTGATGGGCGAATCTACTCGTTAGGACTCGTTACTCTGCGAGTAGTAAGGAACTCGCAGGATTCGGTACTCTGCGAGTTTCCAAGCGATTACTCGCACAGAAACGAGTCCAATTCAAATCAATGGCAATCCTAGTTTTGTCAGAGTTTGCATTCAGTATGTTTCTCAGTCGCTAAACTCGCTATCACATCGCTGTCTATGTAGCTGGATTGTCTCCAAATCGTTTAAACACTAGCACTGGTTCACGGATACCCTCTGTCAGCAGCGAGTTTAGAGATTAGCGAGTCAACGACTCCTGTATACTGTATTCGGGACTCGCTGAATACAGAATATGTTAATGTTCCGAGACAGCCTAGCATGTTAGGTCAGAAAACTGTGAAGATGGACAAGCATGTTAGCCAATCATATTCACTAATGCCACAGCCATGTTGGTTGTGGCATTACTATGATTGTCTGCTGTCCATCGTGATGCCTATGTCATGTATGACAGGCAAGGCTGTATATAAGGCTTGCCCCAACCATTTTGGGCACATTCCTGTGACGATCTGAGCTAGTGCAGGGCGAGTAGGGAAACTTGGAGCAGATCAGAGATAGGGAGTGTCAGTGAGTGTAGGAAAATCACCTCAAGATTCCTCAAGTATAACCTAAGCCCGAAATTTATGGCGGTCACGCCAATATTACACATGACCGCCATGAATTTCTATTAAATTGTTTAAAAAAAAACAAACCACACAGAAAATTTTTTTTATTAGTAATTGCAAAAAAAAGCCATTAGGGACTCCATTTTTAATCAAAAAAATCCTCTTCGGCCCGACGTAGTTCCAAATGCGGTGTCAGCTCTGCTACATCCCATTACATAGAAATTTTTTATTTTTTTTATATTCTTTAAAAGCCGGCATCTTTTTGCGCTGGCTTTTAAAGAATAAAATGGAGAATTGCAGGTTTTTCCTCTGCTGCCAGACCCCTTATAGGGTCCAGCAGCACAGGAATCGCTGCAATACTCACTTCCCCATTCATTAACATTGGACTCGCTAGACTCGCAACGAGTAGAGAGTTTCTGACTCGGACTCGTTAGAGTCTAGCGATTCCGAGTATTTTAGGATTCGCCCATCCCTACCGGACACCTTATTTCTAGCACAAGACGGACATGAATCAACAAAATCGTGGACGTCTTGACGGATAGTAGGCCAGCAATAGTGACGAGAGATCAAAGAGAGAGACTTTTTAACTCCAACATGGCCTGCAATTCTTTACGAGTGTCCCCATGACAGGACTGTCTTCCTCTTATCCTGAGCGGCCCGGCGGAAGTCCCTGCGGAAGTCCAACTATACTTATGGGATCCACAGTGATTATCTTGGTAGGGTCAATGATATGGAAGGACTCCTCCTCCACATCCGATGGCTGGAAGGACCTTGATAGGGCATTGGCCTTGACATTTTTGCTGCCATGCCAGAAGTGCAGTTAAAAATTGATACGGGCAAAGAACAGGGACCACCGGAAGTGCCGGGGGTTGAGCCTCTAGGCAAACTGGAGATAAGCCAGGTTCTTAAGGTCGGTGAAGATAATGAACAGATGAATGGCACCCTCGAGGAGGTGTTGCCACTCCTCCAATGCCAATTTGATAGCCAGCAATTCACGATCCCCAATAAAATAGTTGCGCTCCGATGCAGTAAATGCTTTGGAGAAAAACCTGCAGGTGACTAACCGACCCGAAGACGATTTCTCGGAGAGGACAGCCCCTGCTCCTATGGAGGAGGCATCTACCTCTAGAATGAACTGTCTGTTTACCTCTAGTTGGTGCAAGGTAGGAGCCCCGGAGAAGGAGTGCTTTAAGGTGAAGAAGGCTTGTTTGGCCTCCGGGGTCCAGTTGCAGGGCTTTGCTCCCTTACAGATGAGAGCCATGATGGGTTTGATCAAGGAAGAGAAATGGGGAATGAATTGCCTGTAATAATGTACAAGGCCAAGGAACCGCTGGATAGCCTTAGTCCCCACCTGACGGGGCCATTTCAGAACGGCAGAGGGCTTCTCAGGATCCATCTGGAATTCAGAAGCAGAGATAATGTATCTGAGAAATGGCAAAGAGGTCTGCTCAAAGACACATTTCTCCATCTTGGCATACAACCGATTCCTCCTCAGTCGCAGGAGGACTTGCCTCACATCTCGTCTATGAGACGATAAATCCGGGGAGAAGATGAGAATGTGATCCAAATATACCACCATACACATGTACAACAGATCATGGAAGATGTCATTGACGAACTCTTGGAACACCGCGGGGACGTTACACAACCCGTATGGCATGACCAAATACTCATAATGGCCATCCCTGGTGTTGAAAGCCATCTTCCATTTGTCCCCGGCACATATGTGAACCAGGTTGTAGGCTCCTCGGAGGTCTAATTTGGTGAAGATGTGAGCCCCTTTGAGCCTGTCAAAGAGCTTAGGAATCAGCGGAAGTGGGTTTTGTTCTTGACGATGATCACATTCAAGCCCCTGTAATCTATACAGGGTCGGAGGGTGCCCTTGTTCTTCTTTAAAAAGAAAAACCCTGCGCCAGCAGGGGACGTGGACTTTCAGATGAAGCCCCTAGCCAAATTGTCTGTGATATACTCAGACATGGCTTGCGACTCGGCTGGGGACAATGGGTAGAATCGTCCCCTGGGTGGTGTAGCACCAGGAACCAGGTCTATAGGGCAATCATACGGCCGAGGAGGCGGGATGACTTCTGCCTCTGTCTTGTTGAAGACGTCCACGCACTGCCAATAGGCAGCCGGTAAACCAGGAAGAACAGAAGCCGGTTGCAGAGAACAAGGCGGCAGAACGGACTGCAGGCATCTCTCTTGGCAGAGAGGACTCCATCGCAGCACGTCCCCAGAGCGCCAGTCCAGGGAAGGTTTGTGAGTCCGGAGCAAGGGAAGCCCGAGGAGCAGGGCATGGGAGAGACCATGCAGGACGTAGAAGGCAATTCTTTCTTGGTGTAGAGCCCTGATCTGCACCTCCACCGCTTCCGTCACCTCTGTGACGATCTCCTGCAGTGGTCTGCCATCCACCAATTACACGAGGCATCAACAGAGGTATAACGGGGATTCAAAGCCGAGTCACCGCCTCTTCCAGAATGAAGTTTCCTGCTGCCCCAGAATCCACATAGGCCAACTCAGAGAAACGTCTCTGCGGACGTATCACCTGCACAGGCAGGGAGAGGGGTTGAGAGGCATTGCTCTCACATAGGATGGCCTCCTTACTTGACCTAGGCAGAGGAGTTTCCCGGTCTCCCGGCGCTGATGGGATGCGTCTCTGCAGTACAGGAATAGGCCATGAGCCAGCCTCTCCTCTCTGCATTGTTTCGCCATCCAGACCCAATCCACCTGCATAGGTTTGGAAAAGGAGGCGACTGCAGACCTCACGGCCCATGGACTGGGCGGACTGCGTACAGAGGGAAGCGGCTGGATGGATCTCCTCTCCCTGGCGGATTCACGGGAACGTTCCTGAAAATGCAAATTGATGCGAGTGGCTAGCGAGATCAAGTCCTCCAGCTCTGCTGGGATATCCCGACCCGCGAGTACGTCTTTTATCCTGTTGGACAAACCACGCCAGAAAGCTCAAGTCAGCGCCTCGTCATTCCATCTCAACTCGAAGGAGAGGTTGCGAAAGCGTATGACGTACTGCCCAACAGTGAGGGTCCTTGACGGAGGTTTAAGAGGGATTCTGTAATAGATGCGACCTGGCCAGGTTCATCGAAGACCTTACTGAATGTCTCCAGAAAGGTCGACAAGTGAAAAAACCGCCGGGTCATCACACTCCCATAGAGGGTTAACGCACGCCAGGGCCTCGCCCTCCAGGTGGGACACCACAAAGGCCACCCTGGCCCCATTGGTGGGATACTGCTGTGGCAGCAGTTCAAAGTGTAGACGACACTGGTTGAGGAAGCCGCGGCGAAGGATTCGGGACGTCTCCTGGAGACCGGTCATAGGCTGCGGCTAGAGCAGAGGCCGTGGTTGCAGACTGCAGGGAGAACAGACGATCGTTCACCAAGGACATATAAGACAGCATGCGAGACTGCGTGCCTCGTTGCACGGACAGCTCCTGCTGTAGGCTCGCCAGCTGAGTGGCTGACGCTGGGTCGGAAATCTGAAGGGAGGCTAACCGGGTATCCATGGAATGAAGGAAAGCCATAATACGGTTCTGATTTTCCTTAAGATAAGCCAACTCCTTTTGCGCTGAGAACGAGGTACCAGCAGGGTCCATGGCCTGTTTATTTTGTCACGCTTCCGGGTAAAGGTGCCCTAGAGTTGACTCACTGGGTCGTGGTACCGAACTCCCCTGGGTGAGCTGGTCCTAGTTTAACCAACCCCTGTACAGGGATTGTAAGGGGCAAGCCCAGGGGGTCTAAATACCACAGCTGCTAGTACCAGGGGGTCGGCTCGTAGGGTTAGCCTACACTACGGTATAGCTAAGGAGGATTCGCGGGATCACAGCCCAAGGCTAGGAGAGCAGGAATGGGTCTACCCGAGGAGGGCCTGACTAACAGCCAGAGAAGCAGAAGCTTACTAACTCAATAATCAGGCTCCTCCCATCAGTGGAGGTGGCCTGATATACCGGAGGACGGACAGTTATTGGTCAAGGGGAGTATCAGGTTAAGCCGTGCTGGCCCCTAGATTCACAGGGGAGGAGCGTGGCCGCGCCTAGTGCACCACTGATTAGGTTCATAACTCCGACCATTGTAGCGTGCTGATGTGTGAGCCTGGTGGTCAGCAGACAGGAAGGGGACCCGGTGATGGCTCCAAGACACACCACGCCTGGACGCCGGATGCCCGATCGGTAGAGGAGCAGAGGATGCAGTCCCAGGAGAGGTGAGCTGGGGAGCGGTGCCAGGGTACCTAACAATAAATAAGTTAATTAAAAAAACAATGTGAGATCCCCTCTATTTTTAAAAGCCAGCCAATGTAAAGCAGATAGCTGAGGGCTGGTATCATCAGGCTGGGAAGGTCCATGGTTATTGGGCCTTTCCCGGCCTAAAAATACCAGTCTGCCGCTGCCCCAGAAGTGGTGCATCATATCAGATGTGCCAATTCTAGCTCTTCACCTTGGCTTTACTCGATTCTCCTGGTGCATTAGAAATTTGAGTACTGGTTAATGGGGTTGAGGTCAGCTGTGTAGTGTCAGCTGGCTTCAAACCATGGTGTTAGTAATGGAGAGGCATCTATCAGATAGACTGATTGTCAAAAATAGACCTTATAAACCTTATTGGATTAAACAAGTATCAAAACACTCTTTTGTGCCATATAAAAGGCAATAAAGTGTGCAAGTGTACAAATCCTGCTCTAATCTAAGCTCTCCCTCCTAGATCAACTCATTCTGAACTCTTTCCAGAGGAGCATGTGAAGCACATCATGCTCCGGGTCTCCTATAAGACCCGATGGCATGATGCGGACAGTCACAGTAATGCCAGTATCCAACATGACTAAGCCTTACCGTGCATGGCATGCAATTCTCAAAAGTTGATTGGCTGTCTAATAGCTGCAAAATTTACAGGGTAGGGATTCGAGCATAGCGAGCATAGTACTCAAGCACCCGTAATACTCAATTGAGTAACGAGCGTGCCGTAGCACCTTGATGCTCTATTGAGTATCAAGCAGTGAAGAGCACTAGTGCTCATCACTATTGTCTAGGTTTAGTGCTCCTTTAAACATACTGTAATATAATACAGAGCAAAGTAATGCAAACAATTATCAATCCCCAATAAGCTCCTCTTGGTTGGTTATAGACTCCTTATTTCTTATGCATATGCATCTATGAGAAGACCACAACTCGGCAAGAATGGTTTTCAATTTTATAATCATCTCAAATAGATTTTCTGTAATTATTGATATAAAACATCAGTTTAGGGAATATTACCGGCATCAATTACTAAAAATTGCAGAACACAATATATTTAATAAAAAAGAATCAGTGACAAGCTATATACAGAGTAACCCTGGGATTTGGATCATTAACTCTGAGACGCAGTGAGACACCTAACAGTCTCACTCCAACCCCAAGAGGTATGTTGACACCTGTAAAAACACTTAAAGATGACAAGTCCTCAACACTCAGCATATAATTTCCATCTACAGTTACCCAGCTCTCTGAGAAATGTAATTAAAATATAAACTGTAACTAGACGAATATCAGTGCGGCCCTCAAAATGCATTCCTTAAACATGACTATGATCCTTATGGAAAATAGCATTAAAATTCTAACCAGATGGCACAAAACTCATGTAGTGCTCCAAAAACGCGTCCATCTGTGTGCAATTTGTATGTCGGAAATGCCATAAAAAGTACAAAAGTACGTCATATAGTAGGAGTATCACGTGAGTCAAAGAAAAACTGTTGGCCTTGTACACTGTGTATTTGGAAGAAATGGAAAAGAATGTTTTTAGAGGTGTTTCTGCATCTTATAATTATAATTGTTCTAATAAAATTAGCATCATGTTTCATTTGGAAAAAAAACAAACTGAAAATATGTCAATGTCCAATTCTTCCAAGTCCTAATCATTAAACATGTTAGGGGTTCCCAAAAAAGAGCGCTGGGAAGAAAAGTCACTTCCATCACTAAGGCCTCCTTCACAAATCCATGAAAAAAAACACACGTGTGAGTGTGGCGCCCCTGCGTCTTGGTCACCACAGTGGTACTGCACTTAATTCACAGGTGTGGTTTCATTGCTCTTAGGTAAGACAAGGACACAAACCTGAGACACACATCTTACACCCAACAGCATTCCCAACTCCAGGCCAGGAGATGCAGTCCCCATCTGCTGGCTGGAGGAAGGAGTAGTTTAGGGGATGGGAACACAGTTAGTGAGTTAGTCTGCAGGAGAGTAAGGAAAGAGAAGCAGCAAGATGGAGTTCTAGGGGAGGCTAGCGCTGGGGCAGAGTGGTACCAGTGGGTAGGTTGCCATGGAACCCTAGCCAGAGAGATCCCAAATCTACAACTGCCATCCAGGTCATTAGTAGAGGAACTAGCTGCATCAGGGGACCATCCCCAAACTAGTGTGAAAACTGTATGTTCAAGCCAGGAAACCAGAGGCTACTGGACTGCATGTGCATTAGCCAACCACATGTACACTCCAAGACACAATAACTACAGAGGGTCAAGAGGACTTGATAGCCGTCGCTCGACAGGACCCACAGCCGCCTGACTTGGACTAGTGGCATGAAGATGCAGGACAGGAGAAGGAAAGAAGATCAGCGCAGAATGCGCAACATAGAAAGGCTTATAAAGGGTGTCTTAGCAGAGTGTACCTGAACTATCTGAGGGCTGGTCAAGCTGCAGTCTGATAGAGCATAGGGCCCTGGCTGGGTTTGCACTGAACTAAGCTGCAAGTACAGAACCTGGTAAGGACTGCATTCCCTGTGTCTGTCCGCTTTTTCTGCGCCTCCCTGCACCACAACTACCACCATCACCATCCATATAGGCTTCATACCAAACCCTGGGGGCCCGCTCTTCCTGCGGAGAGTGTTTCATCTAGGCTGCCACAACATCTATCCCCTGAGGTCCAAACAGCAGCACTGGTCATCCTTGACCAGGCACCACAGGTGGCATCACGATAAAGACTTTAATCCCCTGTAAATAGCCCCTTTACATGCTCGGTCAGGGCCACGACCATCGGGACCACCACCGTGACATCCCTCTGACTACACCCGGTTGGTCGGGTACCCCCGGTCCGTTGCATGAGAGAGCCGTTTTGTGAGTCCATGTGTGTGTACCTTCCGTGTGCTATCCGTATGACATCCGGATAACACACGGACAACATGTGCCACACGCTGTCTAGCGTTGAGTATCTGCGGTCTATTCTTGATGCTGCTGTAACTTAAACTGTGTTAAATACCCTCTAGTACTGCATGAGTTAATGCCAGTTCTATTGCCGTGTAATGGTGGATGTGAAGTTAATGTGGGAGTCTCCTCCCTCTAATCTTTAAGTAGCCTCTCCTTCCACCAGGTTGTGGTGCTGATAATGTCACGATTTGGTAGAAATGCTGGTGAGGGAATGGCAGTTACAGCCAGGGTGACCAGGGAAAACTAGTCTGTCCAAAGACTGGGAACCCTGAATAGCCCTGACCCCAAAGGTATCTCTGATGGTGAGAAGGTTCGGGTCTCCACCCTAACTCTAACTCTTCCACCAACCCTGCGCTATTACCAGTCTCCAGTGCTGCTGTCCCTCTCATTCCCAGGGTTGCTGTAGCAGTCAGTGCAGTGAATATTCATGAGCTTAAGGAAGTGAGAGGGAGCACCGCAGTCAGGTAAGTATAAAATTATTTTTTTTTTTACTAAAAACTCTTTGCTTATATCTGTGCACACGGATGTCACATGAATGATATCTGTGTGCAGGACATTTTTGCCATGGACTCATTCACTTGAATGGGTTCGTGAGTTCATGCCGGACTCACACTGATTTCTCAGTTTTTACTTGATTTTCCCCCTAAAATTGGTCTGTAAAATGAGTACGGTACATGTTCTACTTATGAAAAATAAGGATAGAGCAAGAAAATTAGATGTGTATCACCAAGATACCAATATTATAAATGGCACACGGCAGATGGAGAGCCTGTTACAGATTTGGCACTGGGAACCTGAAAAAAGAATCTTCTTGTAAGAAAGAAAGCATTAAGCGTCTGCGCTACTTCATGTTCTTATCATACCTATTTCCTGTTTGATATTTTTCTTGGCTCCATTAAAAAAGATTTATAATAGGAGAAATTAATGTTGTTAGCGCTTCAACAATTTATACTGAACTCTAATGGCCTCAATATATGACAAATAGAAGAAGAGGAGGAAGTGGTACATGACTTTAAAGGAACACAGATTTATCTCCAGTTTACATGTACGATAAATATTTATAATAGGTGGTAGAAGGCGAAGCTTCCCGCGCACACCATTATTTCACCGGAGTGCTTAAGGTTTCTCTGTGCAAATAGTTTGGCGGTTCTCTAAACTATTCTACTGTTATAAGTATTAACTAAATATTTACATCATTATTAGAGCACTAGAGGTATTATGGGAAGATATCCAATATTAGTCCGACATCCAAGTGATGCAGCATTTAGGAATGATGTCTATACCCAACCTTTGATCTTTGGGTCTCAGTGTATTTAGCTCCCCAGCTATTGGCACTTGGTGGCCCCAGAAATGACAGACTTTTATACTTTGGCACATATTTCTTATAATTAAATTTACTGCAGATTATTGATAATGAGTTTGATATGGAGCTATTTTTAATGGCTTTATCACTAAAGATATTTGGTTATTGATCTGCTGAAATCATTAGCTTGGCTGTCTTTAGTGCAGGTGGTGGGAACTCCAGACATTGAGGGTCATGTTTTCAAGATCTTCTTAGTATTGCGCAGGTGATGATATAATCGCCTGCACTAGTGATGATTCCAACTAAGGAAATCCTGAACTATGCTAAGGAAATCATGTTGGTGGACCTCAAGGTCTGGAGTTCCTCACCCCAGCACTAAATGATTGGGCAAAAGTCTACTTTTGATAAACAACATCCATTAAAACAGGGGTGGGGAACGCCAGACCTCAAGGGTCGCCAAAAGGTCGGGTTTTAAGATTTTCCCTAGCATTGCATGATGGTTGGAATTATCACCTGTGCAATACTAAGGAAATCCTGAAATCCTGACCTGCTGGCCGTCCTTGAGGCCTGCAGTTCCACATGTATGCTTTAGTGGATCTTCAATTTATTTATCAAAAAAAGACTTTTGCTCAACCATTTAGGTCAGGGGTGGGGGACTCCAGGCCTTGAGGGCCATCAACAGGTCATGTGTTCAGGATTTCCTTAGCATTGCACAGGGGTTAGAGTCAACAGAAGGGCAGGTGATTATATTATCACCTGTGCAATACTAAGGAAATCTTGAAAACCTGTACTGTTGGCAGTCCTTGAGGCCTGGAGTTCACCACTCCTGATTTAGAGTGAGTGCCCACGATCATTATTAGCAGCGTTTTGGACTTAACGTGTTTCGCTACATCCAAAACACTGCATTGTACAGTACAATCACAGTGGATGAATGTATAGACGTTTCATGCCTACTGTGATTTTTTTACGCAGCGTAAACTGATGTGGGGTTTCCCGAGCCGCAGTATGTCACTTTATTTTTGTGGAGATGCTAGTGTTCTGCGCGGGAGAACACAACGAAAATACACTGCACCCAGAAGCCTGATTGTGGGCATGGACAGCGCTGTCTCTCAGAGAGGACAATCACCCCTCTACAAGACGAGACACCCTGCATCCAGAACGTTGATTGTGGGCACGTACACTTGGAGCTCAGCTTATTTAAACCCAGTTTTTATGTTAAACATAATTCTTTTTCAACACAAAACTACCAGGCTGCATGTTGCTCATGTTATTGTGAGCAGACTGTGTGTCCCAAACATGCTACATGGGGTCAGTATTATAATGCCATTTGTCAGTCTTACAATCAGTATATGTTCCCCATCGTTGTACATGCTCCCCCATCCTGGTATTTATGTCCATCATCCTTATACATGACGCCCCCATCCTGGTATATATGTCCCTGATCATTGTTTATGGCCCCCCCCATCCTGAGATATGTATCCTCCATCCTGGTACATGGACACTTTTCCTGAACCCACCATGGCTAACTGAGGGGGGGGCTGCGGTGGTGGAGCGGAGGTGCAGGAAGCAGGTTTGCAGGGCCACGAAGAATGAGGGCAAGGTTGCGGGACCGGAGCTGGGGATTTGTCACGACAGTGTGCAGTGGTTGCCACTATTTTCCGGGTGAGTGACAGCAGAGACAGCCAATCGGGTGGCTGCCCTGGCTGGGTGGGTGTGGCCACTCCACAACCAATCAGAGCTGGGTGTAGTGAGTGAAAGCAGGGACAGCCAATCGGATGGGGGCCCTGGCTGGGGGGCGTGGCCACTCAGCGACCAATCAGCGACACAAGATTTTGGTGACAGACAGACACGAGAGGGCAATTATATAGTAGATAATAACAGGTAACTTATTTACAGAGTGTCAAAATTAAACATTTACAAAAACCACTGAAAAATGGCAAAACAGGTACTGTCCATACGGTGCTAGTCCATCCACCGCAGGAAAAAGAAGTTGCATACTACTATTTACATTTTTACAAGTGTTACTATTTACATGTTACTTTGCATTGGTTCTATGTTACATTTACTGTACCCAATCTCCATACCCAGATGGGGCTTGCCCACGTGTGCTGCGACTGGATCTACGCACTACTGGTGTGGCTATGTCAGGTAAGCGTCTGCGTGGCCTTAGTCTCACTACAGGACTAGCAGGTGTACTGATTGCAGGATCCTCTGATTCTCTGGCAACGGGTGTTTCTTCCTGACATCTTTCGACTTCTTGTGGTTGATAGAAGTTGATGATTGGGACTATGATTGCTCCTTCATGTTGGGGCCAATCCTCTGGAATGTCTCCAAGTATAGTGGATATGACTTTTTCTTTGAGCTTTACATATGGAGCTAGGGTTTCAAATGGTTCTGTTTCCTCTTCTGGAAGATTCAGAAAGTCTTGGGTCCTCCATTCTTCTGGACATTTCTTTAAATGATCCCGGGATACCTTTTGGGTGGTTTTCCCTCCCTTTTTGCTTATGAGACAAACTTTGGTATTGTCAAAGTTGGAATTCAAAACAGTGTAAGGTTCTCTTTCCCATTGATCATCGAGTTTGTGTCTTCTTTTTCTTTTTAAGGCAGTACTTCTGAGTAGTATTGGTTCTGCTGGTGCACTTTTGTTGAAGTTTCTTTCTTGTCTTTTTCTGGACTTTTCTAAATTTTCTTCAACACAGGCTTGGACTTGTCTGAACTGGTCTAGACGGTTGGTATTCCAGTCAGAGTTAGAAGTATCTGCTTTGGGTTTGACAATTCCTAGTTTCAGATCTACAGGTAGTCTTCCTGTACGGGCTCTCATAAGATAGGCGGGTGTAAAGTTCGTAGAGCTCACTGGTATGTGGTTGTACATATCTACCAGACCAGGCAGTTTTTCTGGCCATTGATTTTTATCTTCAAGAGGCAGTATCTTGAGCATGTCAATTACAATGTTATTCATCTTTTCACATAACCCATTAGATTGGGGATGATACAGCATAGTTCTTACCTTTTTACAACCATAAAGATGACAAAACTCTTGGAAGATCTCTGCTTCGAACGCTGAACCTTTATCCATTAAAACTTGTTCTGGATAGCCTAGTGGTTTATAGAAAACATGCTGGAAGGTCTTTGGGCTGTTGCTGCAGTAAAATCTTTTACGGGTGCGACCATCAGGAATCGGGAGTAGAGGTCCACCATTGTCAAAGCATAAGTGTAGCCTGTGCTGCTTGGAGTCAATTTCACATGGTCCAAAGCTACAATTTGGAGTGGCTGTGTTGTTACGATAGGTTGGAGTGGTGCTCTTTGACTCTCCAGGTCTTTTCTACGTAGGCTACATGATCCATAGTCAAATGATCTTTCTATGGATCCTCGCATGCCAGCCCAGTAAAATCAGTCTATGAGCTACATTTCCAGCTTTTTCCACCCAAAGTGTCCAGTTTGTTTGTGGTAGTCATTGAGTACCAATTGGATCTCTGTACAGGGTACTATGATCTGCCAGACCATTTTGTGGGTTCTTGGATTGATGTACTTTCTGTAGAGCTTCTCCTGGTAGATGGACAGTTTGCTTCTTTCATTGCACAGATGTTTAGCTTCTGGTGGAGGATTTGAAGGTAGCTTTGCGGACTCCAGAGTTATCAGTCCTTTTACTAAACTAATAGCCGGGTCACTGTCTTGATATTCCTTCCAATCAAAGTGTGGTAACGGGCTCACTACTCTCTCAGGAAGTTCTGTGTGAATGTGTTGACACTGGGACATCCTCAACTGATGGAAGGTGGGTAGCTCTATCTCTTCCAGCTCATCCTCGTCTGCTCCCATATCTTCTAAGTGAGGCATCCTGGATAAGGCATCTGCATTGCCGTTGTTATGCACAGCCCGGTACTTGATGGTAAACTGGTAATTGGATAATCTGGCCATCCATCTCTGTTCCATGGCTCCCAATTTTGCAGTTTCCAGGTGGGTCAAGGGATTATTATCCGTGAAGGCAGTAAACTTGTTCGTCGCCAAGTAATGCTTAAATCTTTCTGTGACGGCCAAGACCAAGGCTAGGAACTCCAACTTGAACGAAGTGTAGTTGTCAGGGTTCCTTTCCCTAGGGTGAAGCTTCCTGCTAGCATAGGCAATCACGCTTTCTTTGCCTTCTTGCTTCCGGGAGAGTACAGCTCCTAACCCCAGATTACTGGCATCGGTGTATAACAAGAATGGTAGGTTGTAGTCGGGGTAAGCCAGGATCTCTTCACCTGTTAGGGCCTCTTTCATCTGCTGGAACGACTCTTCCTGTTCCTTTCCCCACTCCAAGGGAGGATCTCTGGACCTGCCTTTCTGGGGTTGGCCTACTAGGAGGTTTTGCAGGGGAGCAGCCTTCTTCGTATACTCTTTGATGAATCTCCTGTAGTATACCACCAATTCCAGGAACTAACGTACTGTCTTTAGGATCTTGGGTTTCGGCCATTCCTTGATGACAGTGACCTTGTCTGGATCTGGGGCTACTCCTTCAAAACTGACTATGTGTCCCAGGTAGTGGACCTTCGGTTTTAACAGGTGGCATTTGAATGGTTTTAGCTTCATCCCGTATTTGGACAAGGCTTCAAATACCTCTGCTAGATGGGTTAGGTGTTCTTCATAGGATTTTGAACACCCGATAACATCATCCAGGTAAAGCAGTACCGTTTCAAAGTTCTTATGCCCCAGGCAACACTCCATCTACCTCTGGAACGTTCCGGGTGCATTGCATAGTCCGAAGAGCATGCTGTTGAATTCACATAGGCGCATGGGCATGGTAAATGCCGTCTTCTCACAGTCTTCTTCTGCAACGGAGACCTGCCAATACCCGCTAGTGAGATCTAGGGCCGAAAAGTAGTTAGCAGACTTCAATGCAGCTAGTGATTTCTCAATGCGAGGTAACGGGTAAGCATTCTTGTGTGTTATGCAATTTATTTGCATAACACACAAAAAGCATCTACACACATTCTCATGCTGCCATCCTTCTTTCTGACTAGGACTAGTGGAGCTGCCCAGGGACTACAACTATCTCTTATGACCCCTGCGTCCTTCATGTCCTGTAACATCTCTTTGGCTTTCTGATAGTGTGCAGGTGGAATAGGCCTGTATCACTCTTTGATCGGTGGATGTGTACCTGTCTGGATCTGATGTTGTACCCCTTTGATCCTACCAAAATCAAGTGGATGCTTAATCAATACCTGTTCAAATTCTTGGACTACCCGGTAGACACCTTGCTTGTTATGCATGGGAGTAGAATCAGTTCCTACATGGAGCTGTTTACACCAGTCCTCTAGCTGCCCCTTAGTGTTGTTTGCTCTGCCTCTTTGGGTATAGGTAAGGGTCTCACTGCTTGGATCTCGTTGTTATTTACAGTGTACAGCTTAGCAATGGTGGCATACCTGGGTAGTTTGACCTCATCACTGCCACAATTTCAGATGCGAACTCGTACTCTCCCTTTGTGTACATCGACTACCCCCCTGGCTGTCAAGAGTGTAGGCCTATGCTCCGAGCTGATGGGCTCCACTACTGCCAGATAGTCCTGCCCTCTTAGACCTATGGCTGCTCGACACCAAATCATCATTTCACTCATTGGAGGTATTACAATAGGAAGCGGGTCTGTTACCCGTGCAGCACCAATTTCACCACTTGTAAGTTTTACCTGTTGCTGGTGCAGGAGGGCTCTTATCTCTCTCTGAAGAACCTTCTTCTGCCCAGGTTTAGCAGTGTCTGCAATCTGTTGAAGCAAGAACAACACCTCATTCATGCAATTGCTAACAACATTTGTACTAAGGATAATGTATGGATCCCGGTTATTGGGGTTCTCTTCTACCACAATAATCCCCTGGTCTTGTAACTCCACTCTCCCCACTTTTATGGGTACTTCTCTAACCCCCACTATAGTAAGTGGTTCACCATTAGAAGCATAAATGTTAAGATTCATATCTTGTGGTTTAAGTTCATTACATGACCAAAACTGCTTGTAAAGGATATCAGGGATAGTGGTCACTTGTGACCCGGTGTCCAATAAAGCAGGTGTCGAGATGCCATCTAGTATGATAGACAGGAATGGTAGCTGTCCGATGTAGGTATCATACCAGTTGGCTGGGCCCTGTTAAATTACTCCTGGGGTTAGGCCCTGGCCCCCAGAGTCTGCTCGTTTAAAGGACAGTATCATGCAATGTGGCCGCTCTTGTTGCAGCGTCGGCAGATGGGTTCCCCTGTGGAGCTGTAACAGTCGGTGGTCCTCCCTCTGGGCGACGTGGTCTTCCTCCCTCTCATCCATGGGACGTTGTCCGGGCTGTCAGCAAGTTGGATTAGAGGTTGGGGTTTAGGCAGTGGATTTGGCCCCTGCTGCAGTTGTAGGGCTTCCGTGACAGTGGCTAGGTTTTTACTCAGCTAGCGCACCTTGGAATGCAAAGAGTCAATTCTATCCGACTTATTGGACTGAACACGGCTTTCAGCTGCAGGCACGGGTGCTGGTGTTGTTGTAGCCAGAGCTTTGCCACTGCACCACCACCGGATGGCAGCTTCAGGAGTCTCCACTGGCTGTAACCCCTTTATGGCCATGTCCTTTAGAGTGTTGAAATCAGTGTCCGGGTTGTTTAGGGACCACCAGAGCAGGGCTTTGTTGTCCTCTGGTGATAGAAGCCCCCGGGTAAACTGCTTGATCAATAGTTTATTCTCGTCAGGGACACTGGTAGGGCTGACTTGCTTCAGGGCACGCAGCACCTCCTGTAAGCGCCATGCATAGGTCCAGATGTCATACTCCGGCTTTTGGTAGCAATGGTAGAAGTGCATTCTTATGTCAGCCTCATTACAGTCCTCAAATGCAAGTTTTAGTTTGCCAAAAGTTATAGCTACTGATCTCCGTTCAGCAGTGGACCAGGACTCAGCCTCTCTTTCTGCTGCACCAGTTAACTGTCCCAATACAACAGCTGCGCGCTGCTGGCCCCTCATTGCATACATGTCCAACACACTGCAGATTTTTCTTTTGAAGGTGGACAAGGTATCAGGGCGGCCATCATACTGGGGTAACCACTTAGCACCCGGGATATACGGTAGTGAGATCTGCATGATCGGGGCTACTGCGCCCCGTGGGTCAGCGGCTCTGCTGGTTGCAGCCATGGTCACAAAGGGGTGATTCAAGGGGTCTGTGAAGGTATTTTCATCGTCGCTGGACGAGGCGGCCGTTTTCGGGGCCCCCCTAGTGAATCACGGCCAGTCTTTATACGATTAAACAGTTTGTGAGTTTCCGGATTAGGCCGCTGCGCTTCGGAGGTGTTCAGCAGAGCGAGGGGCGGGTTTCATTTTTGCACTCTGCAAGCCGTCACGCCCCCTTTCTTCCTCCTCCGCAGCACAGTAATGGTGGCTCAGTTTAACAGTCACAAATTACAGTTCAAAACACGACACACAGTACCCGGTTGCACCGGGCACGGGATCCTGTTCGTGACACGCCAGAAATTGACTAGCCCAAGGTATGGGGACTCCGGTATCTGGCCCTTCTGTTGCGGTAGGGATGTCACTGGTGGCCTACCCAGACCCGTGGCCCTGGTGGTCAACTAAAAAGGGGTAGTTGAAATGGGAGGAATAAAAGTTTATAAAAGATTATCGTGACGCCACCTGTGGTATCTGGTGACTGCACCAGCGCTGCGTGGGGCCTCCAGGTATGATGGATGAGCAGCTAGGTGTTGAAGCTCTCCACTGCCGGAGCTGGATCCCTGGGGATTTTGGTGATGATGATGAGGGATGGAGCAGGGACATGGCCGGGCTGTTGGATAACGACACAGTCTCTGTGGATGGCAGGGGCACAGGTAAGGAACTGACACACACACCGCTGGTTGTTCTTTACCTTTCACTGGTGTAGTTGCAGGTAAACGTCCAGATGCACTTCTGGATCTCCACAGTGAGTGGGATTAAGGCCTCCTTGTCTCTTTCCCCGTGTGTGTGAAGCCTCTGTCCTGTGTGAAACTTGGCTGGCCTCCTCTGCTCTCTCTCTCCACCTGTGCTGTCGGCGGGACACCCTCTATGGACTACCGCTGGCTCCCTGGTGAGTGACTGCACAGATGCCTGGCAGACTGGGGTCTCCACGGTGTACCAGTGTTTTCTACTGGGCCTGGTGCTCTCCAGTAGACATGGACTCCAGTGTCCGGTGTGTTGCTCTGCGGTGAACCTAACACTGGCTCCTCGGTCCCCACTTTGTTCTTTCTGTTCTCCTCACCTTTCGACCCCACTCTTGGGCCTTGCAGGACTGCTCGAAGGCTGTTCAGGTAACTGGCTCGAGCCTAATGCAGCACTGACCACCAGCACGTCTTCACAGCTCTTGCGGCGTCTGTACACTCTAACTAACTCCACCCCCAGCACCAGTATTTATAGGGGATCTTGCCTACAGGCAGCAAGTTGGGCTCCCCCTACTGTGCTGGGGTGGAAGGTGTTGTCTGTGTTTGTATACCCACTGTGGAAACCCATCCATGCTGTAGGTGAGTCTGTGGTTACCTGTGTGAGCAGGGCGCCAGGCTGTTCACACTCTGTGCCCCCCCCCCATGTGACGGTGTACTTTTCATATACCTGTAACAGATTATCTTTGCTGTAGAAAGGTACTTTTATAATAGCATAGATTTGCATGAATCCAATGAAAAAATGCCCTTTCTGAACTTAATCTAACCACTACAGATACTGAGGTAAAAAATACCAAATACTCACTGTGTGCATGAGACCTTACAAGATACTGAGGTAAAAACATCTAGAGTCTACTGCACAGGCGCAAGACTTCACAAATCTCGCAAGATTTCAGGCACTGTGCATCCCCAATGGAGTACGGTGACCCGTGCCACTGTGCAGGCACGAGATGTAGTGTCTCAGCCAATCACCAGACCTGAAGCCAAAAGAAAATGTATGGAATGAACTACAGCTCACAGGTCATAGAAGGTGGCCATATATAAAATGAAGAAAAATTATACAGCACAATTGCTGGTGACCTGGGTGCAAAGCGAAAAATTGCCCCAATGGCAATTCCAATTTCATATGTCTCGCGCCAAGGGCTTGTGGTACTCGGATCTTGGGTGTACTGGTACGAGGATGTCACAGGTGGTCGGTGCCTCTAGTCCGTGCCCCTGGTGACAAAATAAAAAGAGGTATATTTACAGGGATTAAAGTTATTGTCAGTCGCAACACCACCTGTAGGTCCAGTGATGGCACCGGCGCTGCTGGGACCTCCGGGCTGATGGGCGGCAGCAAGGTGTTGTGGCTCTCTACAGGAAGAGCGGGTTCCCCAGGGCTGTAGGGTAAAATGGTGGAATAGGGCAGTGTAGTTGTTATGGTTTGGGACAGGCTGAAGAAGGGACACGCACACAATCAAGTCTTTTTCTGTACCTTTTACTGGTGGTTTTGCAGGTACACGTCCAAGGTTGAAGGGTGCACTTTGGGATTTCCACACCTTGTCTTGAGTCTGCCATGTATAAAACCAGGCCTGATCTTTCCTGTTCCTCCACACCTGTGTTGCTGCACTGAGGGCTCTCACTTGGCTCCCGCTATCTCTCCTGCGGTCCCTGGCTCTCAAATGTGGGTGCTGCGGGTGTCTGGGAAGCTAAACTTCCACGATGTACTGGGATTCTCTGCTGGGCTGACCTTTCTCCCTTGCAGACTCGGACTCAAGTGACCGGTGTTCTCCTGGGGTGAGCCGGGATGGCTCCTCTGCCCCCACTGTAGTGTTCCTTGCCTTTGCCTGTCATCCTCACTCTCTCTGGACCTCACACTGGCTCTGGCAGTGTGCTGATGTCAGGCCTAGCATGGCTCCAGTGACTACGTAAACTCCCTACACACTGAGCTGATCTTCACAGTTCTTCTAGTGACTGCACACTCTTTCTAACTCCACCCCCAGCACCTGTATTTATAGGGGATATGGCTTAACAGCAACCAGTAGAGCTCCCCCTACAGGCCTGGAGTGGAAGGTGTTGTGTGTAGGTGAGGTCCCAGATGTGGAAATCCCTTAGTGAACTAGTTGGTTCTGTGACTTTACCTGGCACAGGGCGCCACATTCCCCCCTAGTTACCTTCAGTGCTCCTGGACTAAACATTTTTGCTACATAACACATAAGCAATAACAGGTATTTACATAGTCTCAAAAATTAAATAATTCACAAAAACCACTGTAAAACGGGTAAAAATATGAAAAAGCAGTTCTTACGGCGCTAGTCCATCCACTGCAGGCTGTAAAAGAAAAGAGTAGCTTTGCCACCACCAGTCCTGTGGCTATAGTCCATGTTTAACCAAAGGGGAAAATTCAGGGAAAAAGGGTAAAGTCCGTACAGTAAAGTCTCTTAAAACACTTAACTGGTTAACACACTTTACACACAATTTCCCTATGGGTGTCTCTGCTTAGGTCGGGCCTTACCTTCTCTCCACCCCAGGCATTTTCTGTTCCCAACTTAACATACATGGGGCTGTGCCCAGTTACTCCACCCTTCTATACACTACTATTCACATTTTTATACACAGGACATTATTTACATTTTACTATTTCGACACTCTACACTTCACTCTCTGTATCTGAGTTGTGGCTGACCAAAGTCATTACGGGTTGATCTGCGTAGTACGAGTGTGTCACTAGTGTCTGCGTCTGGTACTGTGTGTGGACTATTCCCTAGTCTTTCTAGCGGACTGACAGGTTCACTGATTGTAGGAATCTCTGGTTCCGGTACAACAGGCTGTGCTTCTTGTACTTGAACGGGTTCTTCTACTCATCTTGGTTCTACAGGAATTTTAACTTGTTCTTCAACAGGTTGATAAAAGGAAAGTACTGGTACTAGGATGGCTCCATTACATTGAGGCCAATCTTCTGGGAAATCTCCTAATACAGTGTGGATGACTTTCTCTCTTTTCTCCTCACTGGTGTTGAATAGTAGTTTACTTCTTCTTGCGGTTTCAGCTGTTCGGGACATTTCTTGAGGTGATCTCTTGAAACGGTCGAGATTGTTCTTCCTTCATCACGGCTAATTATGCAAGTTTTGTTGTTGTCAAAGTTGGATTGAAGGACAATTTAGGGTTCAGCTTCCCATTGGTCAACTTGTTTATTACTTCTTCTTTTGAGAACCATTTCACCAGATATCAAGGGTTAAGCTGTGGCATTCTTGTCAAAGTCATGTTCTTGCTTGCTTCTGACCTGTTCTAAGTTCTTTTCCATGCATTCTTGTACCTTCTTGTAGTGCTGCTGACGCTGATAATCCCAGTCTTCCTCCGAAGTATCTTGGTTTGGTTCTACAGTTCCCTTCTCCAAGTCAATTGGGAGTTTTCCAGGTCTTGCTCGCATCAGTTAAGCTGGGGCATAGTTGGTGGAACTTACAGGGATGTGGTTGTATATATTCACTAAATCAGGTAGTTTTTCTGGCCATTGGTTTCTCTCTTCTAGTGGTAAGGTCTTCAACATATCGATGACAAGATCATTCAATTTCTCGCAAAGACCATTTGTCTGTGGATGATATGGTGTAGTCCTGATCTTCTTACAACCATACAATCCTAGGAATTCTGGAAACAGTTAGGATTCAAATGCAGAACCTTGACCTGTTAGTACCTGGTCTGGGTACCCATGGGGTCTACAAAAACAATTCTGGAAAGTCTTGGCTGCTACTTCTGCAGTTAAGTCCTTGACTGGTGCTACTACTAAGAATGTAGAGTAGTGGTCAACCATGGTAAGAGCATAGGTATACCCTGTTCTGCTGGGTGTCAGCTTCACATGATCCAGGGCAATAATCACTAGAGGCTTCTTGGTGATGATTGGCTGTAAAGGAGCTTTCTGGCTTTGCTGATCTTTTCTTCTCAGGTGACACGTTCCACAATTTCTACACCATTTTTCAATAGAACTCCTCATGCCAGCCCCCAGTAAAAGCGGTCTTTCAGCAACATCTCCAGTTTCTTTCAACCAAAGTATCCAACATCATTGTGATATGCCTCTAACACCATTTGTCTCCATTTGGCACTACAATCTACCAGATCAATTCATGAGTTCTGGGATTGATGTGACGTCTACACAGTTTACCTTGGGCTAACAGTTTTCCTTTCTCCTTCCATAGATGTTTGGCTTCTTGTGGAGCATCTGGACTCAGTCAAGGAGCTGATAACTAAAGAACATTCCTGCCTAAGTTGACAGCTGGGTCACTGTCCTGTGTCTTCTTCCAGTTATGGTGAGGTAACGGGTTCACTGTTGTCTCCTGACGTCTCTGACTTGCCTGATGACATGAGGATGCACTTGTACTTTGGAAAGCTGGTAACTCTACTTCTTCCAGCTCATCCACATCTTCTCCCACATCTGGTAGATTAGGCATTCTGGATAGGGCATCAGCGTTGCCGTTCTCATGGCCTGCCCTGTACTTGACGGTGAAGTCGTAGTTGGATAATCTGGCCATCCAATGTTGCTCCATGGCTCCCAGCTTTGCAGTCTCTAAATGGGTTAAAGGGTTGTTGTCGGTGAAAGCTGTGAACTGTGAGGATGCCAGGTAGTGCTTGAACCATTCTGTGATTGCGCAGACTAAAGCTAAGAACTCCAACTTGAAAGAACTGTAATTCTCTGGATTCCTCTCTGTTGGACGGAGCTTCCTGCTGGTGTAGGCTATAACCTTCTCTTTGCCTTTCTGTCTCTGTGCAAAGACAGCTCCTAAGCCCTCGTTGCTGGCATCGGTGTACAACAGGAATGGTAGACTGTAATTGGGGTAGGCTAGGCTCTCTTCCCAATCAGGGCATCTTTCAGCTGCTGGAAAGGCTGTTCTTTTCTTGCACCCACCAGAATGGAGGACCTCTGATCTTGCCATTCTTGGATTGTCCTACCAGGAGATCTTGCATGAGCGCTGCCATCTTCGTGTAGCCCTTGATGAACCTCCTGTAGTACCCTGACCAGTCCCAAGAATTGGCATACCTTTCTGAAGGTAGTTGGTGCTGTACAGTCTTTGATGACTGTGACCATGTCCGGGTCTGGTGCTACGCCTTTTGCACTGACCACATGCCAAAGGTATTGGACTTTGGATTTTAACAGGTGACATTTTGTAGGCTTCAAACACTTCACTCAGGTGTTGCAGGTTGTCTTCATAGGTTTTGGAGTACACTATGACATCATCCAGGTATAGAAGTAGGGTTTCAAAGTTTCTGTGGCCAGGCAACACTCCATCTGCCTCTGGAATGTTCCTGGTGCGTTGCATAACCCGAATCGCATGCTGTTGAACTCACATAACCCCATTGGTGTCGCGAAAGCTGTCTTCTCACGGTCTTCTTTTGCAACGGAGACCTGCCAGTACCCATTAATAAGATCTAAGGTTGAGAAATAATTGGCAGTCTTTAATGCAGCAAGTGACTCTTCTATATGGGATAACAGGTATGCATCCTTGTGTGTTACTTTATTAAGTTGCCTATAATCTACATACATCCTCATACTACCATTTTCCTTTTTAACCAGAACCACTGGTGCTGCCCAGGGACTACAACTATCTCTGATGACCCCTGCATTCTTCATGTCCTGTAGCATTTCTTTTGCTTTCTAGTAGTGTGCTGGTGGTATAGGCCTGTGTCTTTCTTTAATGGGTGGATGGTTTCCTGTGGGTATGTGATGGTGTACCCCTTTAATCCTCCCAAAATCAAGTGGATGCTTGCTAAACACTTGGTCATACTCTTGAACTACCCGATAAACTCTGTGTCTCTGGTGAGAAGGTGTGTTGTCAGTTCCTACATGGAGCCCCTGACACCATTTCTCTAGCTGCTTCTTGCAGTTGTGACCCTGTCTGAGCTAGTGATTCAGCTATGTGTATGGAGTTGTTGTATATATGGTACAACTTAGCAACAGTGGAATATCTTGGCAGGTTTATTTCTTCATCACCATAATTCAATACACGTACTGGTACCCTTACTTTACGTACATCAACCACCCCCTTGGCTGTCAGGAGTGTAGGACTTGCTCACTACCGCCTGGTATTCCTGCCCTCTGAGGCCTACTGCTGCCCGACACCAGATCATCATTTCACTTCTTGGTGGTAGTACAATAGGAATTGGGTCTGTTACATGTACGCTACCAATTTCACCACTGGATAGTGTTACCTGTTGCTGGTACATGAGGGCTCGGATCTCCTTCTGAAGAACCCTCTTCTCTCCTGGAGTAGCAGTATCTGCACTCTGTTGAAGCAAAAACAGCACTTTATTTAGACAATTAACCATTATATTCATACCAAATATCACATGTGGATCCCTCTCATTAGGATTAGTTGCAACCACAATGAGCCCTTGATTCTTTAATTCCATCCTCCACACCTTTACGGTTACCTGCCGATGCCCCTCTATATTGACAGGCAACCCATTGGTAGCAATAATATTCAAGACAGAGTTTGGGGGGTCAAGTTCAAGTTCAGACGAGAACTGTTTGTAAAGGATACTCGGGATGGTGGTCACTTGGAACCCAGTGTCTACCAAAGCAGTGGTAACAATGCCATCTATGATGATGGATAGGTACGGACGATCTCCCACGTACCTGCACAGCCAATTGGACGGGCCTGGATAGTCTACTCCTGGGGTTGGGCCCCCGGCCCCAGGGGTTGCTGGTTTAAAGGGAAGAACCGGTTGATGTGCCCTTCCTTGTTGCACCTGCGACAGATGGGCTGCCCACTGGAGCTGTAGCGGTTTGTGGTCCTCCCTCGAAGTTGCGGTGTCCTCTTCCTCATCCACGGGACGTCTTCCGGGCTGTCAGGAATCTGTATCTTTCCTTGGGGCTGTGTCTCTATCTTGAGTTGCCTAGCACCTTAGAGCTTGACCATCTCTCTGCTCAGCTGGCGCACCTCGGAGCACAGGCTGCCAAACCGGTCAGGGGTCACAGCCTGCATGCTGATCTCTACTGCAGGGGATAAGGAAGGTGCTTCTGGCAAAGAGGGGGTTTTGACCCATTGCGGCTGCGGGGCTAAGTCTGGTATGCTGGGAGCTGCTGTCCCTTAATGGTCAGTTCTTTCAGGGTTGCAAACTCTGCATCAGGGTTTTGGAGAGCCCACCAGCGTGTTTGCTTGCTGTCATCTGGTAACCTTAGCCCCCTTACGAACTGTTCAATAAGCATTTTATTTTCATCACATATACTAATTGGATCAACATGTTTAAGGATTCTCAGCGCCTCTTGCAGGCGTAGGGAATAATCTAGGACACTTTCTTGTGCCCCCTGCTTGCAGTGGTAAAACAACATTCTAAGTTCAGTCTCAGTATGATGCTCAAAAACCATTTTCAACTTTTCAAAGATTTGGACAATAGACTGCTGATCTTCCTCTGACCAGTTTCGGGTTTCCAGCTCCACTGCACCTGTTAACTGTCCCATCATTACCGATGCTGTCTGCTTACTGGTCATTGCATACACGTCCAACACATTACAAATCTTTCTCTTAAATGCGTCTAGGGTGCCTGACTGGCCATCATACTTGGGCAACCAGGCTGCATTAGGCACATATGCCAGGGAAATCGGCATTATTGGGGCTACTGGTGCAGGTGCCAGTACTGTGCCGACTGGCAGATTGAAGACTGCGGGCCCGGCAGGCTGGTTTACTGCATCGTCTGCATCCAGGGCACTCATTTTCGCTCCCCCCTAGTGAATTGCTGCCAGTCTCTGAAAAACGAAAGTATGTAGTCGGCTCCGCAGGTGGGGAGTAGAGTACCTCGGATATTTCCTGATCAAGCTGCTGCACTCTGCGTTTTTTGTCAGCGCATGGGGCGGGCCTATCTTCGTGCCCTTGCAACCGTAACTCTCCCTTTCCTTCCCACTCTGTAGCGCACCAATGGCGGCCCAGATTAACAGTTTACAAACACAGTCAATATATGGCTGAAGTCTATTCAGAACTAAACGATGTAGGTGATCAAACGACCGCAAGTATCGTTCACTTGTTGCGGAATCATTGCTGCGTCGGTAAATATATCTGTACGTGTGACATTTCACTAGCGATCACGACGTTCAAGCGATCTAGGTCAAGTCGAATCATTGGTCGGCTCATTTAACCATTGAAGCATGTAATGGGGCCTTAAGGGTACCTTTACACACGGCTACATTTGTAGCTTGTCACCAGGTAACTTACTGGTTGCAGTGAAATCATGGATACATGATTCCATTTGTACACAGCAACAAGATAGAACCATGTATCCTTGATTTCACTGCAACCAGTAAGTTACCTGGTGACAAGCTACAAATGTAGCCGTGTGTAAAGGGGCCCTAACTCTTTTATCCATCTCAATTCTTTTTCTAGCAGCAATTTGGTTCGATCCCATTGGGGCTTATTTAGACTGTAAATTCTTGTAATTTCAAGAGATTCACATGTATATTAGCAGCAATGAACAGACTCAGAGTTTGTCTGTGTGCTGTGTACCCCAAGATATAGCCTTTATAAAACTTAGGGTATCGTTACACTTAGATATCACCGACGACGCACGGGAGCACGCACGTTTTTGGCGCCACGTCAGCGTCGCCGTCGCGTGTTTACACACGGCGATACCTCCGGCGACGCACTGGCAATGTTACAGGCGACATCGCCGCTGGGGTGTCCACAAACCCCAGCGGCGATCCTGTAACATAGCGATCGCCTGTACACATCGCCCCAGAGTGCTCGCCTGGTTTCAGAGCAGTGCTGCGAAAGCAGGCAACCACTCTAAGGGCCCCTTTACACACGGCTACATTTCTTGGGTGGCTACAGGTAACTTACTGGTTGCAGTGAAATCATGGAGACAAGGTTCTATTTTGTTGCTGTGTACAAATGGAATAATCTCTCCATGATTTCACTGCAACCAGTAAGTTACCTGTAGCCACCCAAGAAATGTAGCCGTGTGTAAAGGGGCCCTTAGGCAATTTTTCGCCTCATTATCGCCCCTTTACACCAGGCGATGCACAGGCGCTGTCGCCGGTAATAGGCCATGCCCCTGCGTCACCTGTGAAATCGCCGGCGAAGTGTCCAGGTGTGACGGTACCCTTATGGTACCTTTACACGCCGCTACAGAAGGTTGAAAACAACCGGGTGTCGGAGACAAATGTATCTTGCACCGTCAAATCAACCCGAGGTAGCGGCGTGTAAACTAGCTTGTTGCCACCCGTCACTTTCGGCACCTGTTTCAGAGCAGTGCTCTAAAACAGGTTGATTTCAACCCTATGGCAGCGGCGTCTAAATAAGGTACGGTAAGGTTTTTTCGCCACCTAGTTAACTCCCTGGGGCGTGACACAGCCTCCGGGAAACCGCCCCCCTTCAGCGATCATTTGTGGAAGCTCCTGCGTTACGATTGGTTGTCGCTGCATAGGGCGGCATATTTAAGGAGCTGACCAGTCACACTACACATTTGCATTAGCGTCATGTATTAGCCAGCCTTCCTGCGCTGGCTGGCCAATCATGATGCTATTGCATTGTCCAATCATTGTACGAGCGTCTCGTAATTCACAACTCTGGCACGCCTATGTGTTGTCCCTGCTGTCCCAGGTCCTCCCATATTACCTTCTGTAGCGGCGTGTAAATGAGGGACGGTGCTCTACAGAAAGTAACTTGTGGCACCCGGCGGTGCCTCCAGAGATAGATTAAACCTTCTGTAGAGCACCTTGTAGCGGCGTGTAAAGGCGGTATCGGGTACCGTTTGCAACCGTTGGTACGTGCTCGTGCATGTGAGACACCCAGTTGTTTCTAACCTTCCGTAGTGGCGTGTAAAGGTAGCATTATGGTACCTTTACACGCCGCGACGGCAGGCTGGATACATCGCGCTACAGGCTACAAATGTAGCTTGTAGCGTCAATGTAGCCCGTCGTAGCGGCGTCTGAAGACGTGACGCTACAGCCGGCGACAGATACATCTGTTTATGGGCTCTGCTCGAAAACAGATGGCTATATCGCCGATGGTAGCGAGCTGTATCGGCGTGTAAAGAAGCAACGGAAGGGAACTCTGGACATCCTGCGCTGTAGCTGCAATGTAGCTAAGGCGTCACTTCGGCTCCGTCTTACCGCGCCCCATGTGCGATCATTGGTGGAAGCCTCTGCGTGCCGATTGGCCCTTGGCGCACAGGCCTCCATCTTGGATGAGCTGTCCCTTCAGCACTACACATACGCGCCGTATGCACGATCATACCTTAGTACAATTACGCGGCCCACAACTTACGGGAAACCAAACCAAATGGCCCCTGATTCTCATATACAGTGTGCACATCCTGTGAACACATAATGAATAATGCTGGACACAGCGGTGAACAATGTTTTACGGACCGGGCTGCCTTTTTATTGAACTGCAGATGCCGCATAAAAGTGGTCCTTAAAAGTGTCTGGGCGCAAATGAAACACTGATGCACGTATACAGACACCGCATTGAAGTCGAGTAGTCAGTACACAGCGCACAGGCTTGCTGTACGCATCGCTCTGTGGGTGTTGTAGAGTAGGTGCCGCAGAAGTGCTTCGCCCGTGTCACTGCGCGTAGGACTAGTTCAAAGGGTGCGTGACCCGGAACGTGGCCGTAATGACGTAATCACGACAGTTTCGTTTTCACTCTGCCTGCAAGGTGCCAGCCCCTCCTCTGCACACACCATTGCAGTCATGGCGGCCGTTCACCGCGCTGCTACGTGGGGGATGGCTGAACTGCTCATCCTCATAGACTACTGTGACCGGTATGACTATTGGGGTCACCGGCACCACCGTCATCCCAGGCTGCGTAATCGCGCCACTATTCGGCGGATTCAGCGGGCTCTGCTCAACCAACTGGGGGTGCAGAGGACCGCTAAAGCCGTCCAGAAGAAGATAGCGGACCTGAAGCACAAATGCCCAGGCCGCATACTGGATATCCGTGGCAGGATTGCCAGGCTGCGTGGTGAGTACTTCAGAGGGCCACACATGATTTGTATTGTATGTAAGCAGAACAAAAACATAAAAATTGGTTGACACACATCCTAGCTATAGTGAGAGGGACACCGGCAGACATGCAATGGGGGACAATATAGGCCGCACATTATAGATAGACTGACTACACATCTGCCTACAAATAATGTTCATGTGCCACCCAAGATTACTCTACAGTGTTACATGCCCTCCAACCAATTAACACACTCATGCCACATACCTACGCCATACAGAATACATGAGATCATCCCATATATGAAAAACCACAAACACATATCACAAATATTGAACTGTCAATACATCTCAGAGCCTAAACAGTATGCTGACACATCAATTATTGTTTCATAATCTGCAGATGCGGAAGTGTCAGCCGATGAGGCTCCCCCACAACTGGCAGCAGGTGGGCCACCAACCCCACCGCCGCAAGAGGCAGCTGGCCCACACACACCACCGCCACAAGAGGCAGCTGGAGGCCACACACCACCGGGGCAACAGCCAGCTGGGCCACCATCCCCACCAGGGAATAGCCCCTCACCAGGGCATGAGGAGGAGGAGGACCCTGCGTTGGTGGAGGCAGAGGTGGGCTCGCCTGGTCGGCAACCTGATGCTGTGGCGCAACCCCCAAATCCAGCTGCATTGGATGTTTATGGCGGTAAGTGATTTCAGTTTGATTAGAGGGGCCAAACACTGTAAGCATTGTTGTTGTGACGTGGGAAATGGAAAAGCTAGGCATTTCTTACATAATGTCCTTCACACACTCTTGCAGATGGAGAACGTGCTGGAGCTGCCGGCTGGAGTGTCAGTGCCTCCCCATCACCCCCTGATAGTCAGGATGATGATGCGCCCGAGGGTAAGGACAATATTGCTTGTGTGAACCTGACACAAACACCAGAGGTAGGATTCGGAAGTAATGATGTTTTTTCCACACACACAATACAGGTGTACCCACCATGGAGGACGTCGTGAGGGCTCACCAGCAGTTTGCCCACCGACTGCAACGGGCCCTACACCGGGGAATACAGGACCTTACCCGCCTGTCTACCATGGTGGATACCGTCCTGAAGCATCAAGATGGCCAACATTAAGCTGGAACCCCCCGTACACAAAATCGCCCCCCTGACCCCCAAATGTGTTGTCCTAGTTGGACCTTGAACTTACAGACGTTGCCTGTTAGGCTTTTCATGTGGTTATTGTTTTTTTTTTATTTTTGCCCACGTTGGGCTCTTTTCTTATAGTGTTCCACTATCACAAAAGGGGATTGTGGTATGGCCAGGGCTTTGGCCGTTGCACCTATCCTGTCCCACATTGGGACCATCAGGAGTGTGGATTAACCAGCCCTTTACCTCATGGACCTATCATGTCCCACATTGGGACCATCAGGAGTGTGGATTAACCAGCCCTTTACCTCATGGACCTATCATGTCCCACATTGGGACCATCAGGAGTGTGGATTAACCAGCCCTTTACCTCATGGACCTATCCTGTCCCACATTGGGACCATCAGGAGTGTGGGATGGCTACACCTATCAGAAAGCTGCATTCTGTGTTTAGTGGCAAATGACTTCCACACATGTATGTAGCCAATAAAAAGTCTTTGTAATTTTTACTTTGCCTCACTCATGTCACAACAATACTATGGGGGGGCAAATGTTCAACAGGTTAATATCTCACACACATTACTACAGCTCTTTGTCAATGTCCTACCACAGTACAAAGGAACCTATGGTCGTCCTACACTGAGGCCATTGGCCCATATTGTGTGGCTTGCCCCAAACTATATTGTGAACAACACCATTCACCCAGGCTGCCCCCCGCAAGCCATAAGCCAAAAGAAAAACACAATTGAGTTTGTTCTAATATTTAATATAATCATATTTAGTAAATCATAAACAAATCATAAGAAGCAAATCTGCTTAAAAGTGTAACACAAACATAAGGCAAAAAGAAAAAGGTGCCTCCACATGAAAAAGTCCAGAGTGCCAATTGGGTGCATTGGCTACTAGTGTCCAACTTCATCATCCTCTGTCGGCTCTGACAATGCCGCATCCCCCCTCCTCTGACGGCAGCCCCGACCTGCCTGAGAACGTCTTGTTCGACAACCACGTGTTGAGGGGGGATGGGTGACTGTGGCGGGGCCGGTCTTCTCACGGGCCGAGATGGGGCAGCTGGTGAAAGGGGCCACAAGGTGTGTTGCATGGGGGGGGGACGTGGCAGCCCCATTGAAGGGCCCCATCATCGGCAGCATCAGCGGCATTGTTGAAGACCCTCAGAAGGATCTTTTTCTGGAGCGGCTCCATCCCTCGCATTCTGTCGCTCATGTAGAGGGCGTTGCTGTCAATGTGGGTCCGCTGTTCATCCAACAGAACGCGTCGGGCCTAGGTGCCCAGCTCCGTCTCTGGTGGTGCAGGACGTCGGCGACGACGGATCCGGGAGCTGGGCCCTGGGCCCGGACCCACATCACTAGCCCCGCCCTCCTGCTCAGCCCCAGATGTCATGGGCTGAGCATCATCAGCGACAGAATGCTCCGCAATGGAGCCGTCCTCTTCTGGGGCCTGTGGGGGGGAGAGGAAACAAAACCAAACATTAGTGACGGCAAGGACCACACCATACCATGGACACAGGACACAATACACCACTCCCACTAAAGTAAAGGCACTAACAAGATATATGGAAGGAATCTACAAACAGCAACCCACCAAAATTTTACAACACCAAAACCTGTATTGCGGCTGGACACTCACCTCTACGATTCCCGGTACTCAGCACAATACAGATTGAGGTGTCAGTCACAGAGAGCCGTAACCCAATTAGTACATGTCACCACAACACCTTGATACTGGGGGCTGGGCTGGCCAAACACAGAAGTTGGCCACCTTCCCATTTGTATTACTAATCTGATGTAAAACCATCAAACCTTCAAATAACAAAAACCCACTTGCACCAGAGCCAACACACATGTGTGGCAGCAAAATTGTAGTAGATGGCACTATGTGCCTCTTTCATGTTAATGCAATAATAATTTAAACTTCGTTACACATGTCATTTTTCCGGTGTACCGATATGTGGTGGAAATGCTATTTTGGAATGCGGCTCTCTGCGTTAAATTCATATAAGCCAAAATCATGTCAGGAGGCAAGATTCCCTGACACAAAAAGGTTTCCCACACCAAGGCCGAAAATTTGAGAAAAGTGTGCTAGTTCTGGTTTGGCCAAAACACACATGTGAAGGCAACATTGTGGGACAACACTGAAACACGATTACCCACCTCCTGTGGCGCAGATGGTGACTCATCCGGGCCTACATGGGACGCAGCTACGGGGCAGTTGGTAGTCGTTCGACGCGAGCTCACCTCGCCCAGGATAAAGGTGAAGAGGGGATAGTACCATAGGGTAGGTGATGGTACCTCCTCAGCTCCAGCTCCTGAGCGACGGCGCAGGTATTCATTGTGAGCCCGCATGAACGACTGCCGCATGTTTTTGATTTTCAAGGCCACCGCATTCTGGTCCCAACTCCTGCCTACCCTTGACTCCAAGCGATTGGCTAGAGCCACAAGAGTAGTGTAGGCCTCGGACCTCGCTGGCTGGTTTTTATATTGAGGCAGCGAGCTGCGCCACAAACATTCGTGCCGCTGATACTCCGTGAGAAGCTGGGTTTCAAATTCCACAGTACACCTCGGCATCTGGTGAAGACAAAACACAGCCAATCCAGACCGTCACGACACAAGCCATATCGATCTGTGAAAACCTTGTGAACATTATTTACATGCTCATAAGGTTCTCATATGTACATTATAGGCAGCAATAACTGGTATGACAACTTGGCCTATGTGTGCCATTTGCACAATGTCACACCGGTCCAAAGTAAAAGACATATGTGATACAATTACACATGTCAGGTACTCTGTGGCCCCCTAAACATGTGTGAAGCCTGATTTAAGAGCCCACTGTTCATATTAAAACAACACCTGTAGACGGTGTGTGCGTACCAACCTGTAGGCCAACATGTGAGCAAAGACATTGTGTGGTAGCTACTACCTTTGTACTGAGCAAAATGGTTAACATTAAGCAGATGAGAAAGGAGGGCGTGGTTGGTGGCAAGACTGCACATACTACATGTAATGTGCAAACACATCATCATGTAGTTGTGTGGCCATCCATGGGACTACAATTGTAACAGAGGTAACAAGAATCCCTGCAATGAAGGGACCAACAATTGCAGCCATCAAATGCAGATGTGCATGACAGTTGTAAATCTCAACTTTATATGTTTGACGCACGAATTACATCAGAGACCAAATGTATACACTCACAATACCAGTAGTGGCTATACCTGGCTATTACCATACACTAGAAAAACTGACCCATCTGTATAATTAGAGGGCCAAAATTAAAGGCCGTATCAAAGACGCCCATACACACATTGCCTAAGCGGCCGCCAATACAAGCATCAGCGTCCCGTGCACTTTCATAGAAACCGCTAAAGAGGCTTACCGTCAGAGCAGCAGAAGATACGCAGGACACTAGTAGCTCAATGCACATGGACCTCTGGACAAGGTGTAGTGGCCATTGGCCTGCCTTTATACTCCGCTAAACCAATCACAGCAGACACAATGACGCACAGCGTAATGTGACACCTGGGGGCGCAATTAACCTCCGCTAATTGGTGGAGATCGCTGTATCGTGATAGGTTGCTGGCCCTTTAAAAGGTCCGCATGCCAGCAAACATTACGCTTGCTGGCCAGACCCATTAAGTAAGTATCTGTGGACACACATGGAAATGGCGTGGTGTGGGTGCATATGTCGTTTTAATTTGCGACCGCAGGACACTGTTTTAGCGTAGTGTATAGGGGTCTGTATTGCTGGGGAAGATCTAGTGTACTGTGTGGACTTTGAGTAGGCATTAGGTTTGGTGCTTATGAATATTTGAACATATACATTGCTGTGTTTGTTTCCAGACACCATACAGGAGATTGGCTGCAGGACTGTAGACAGAAATGTGTTACTCCTGTCACCTGGATCAATTTCTGCATACTGGTTGTGGCCAATGGAGACTGGGTCGAACGGGGATAGGATGACACATGGCTTGGAGGTGTGGCACTGAAGACATAACTTAGATGGTTTGGACAAATGGCACCAGCAAAAACATATGTAACCATGGTTAACCCAACCTCACTCATGTGCAAAGTTGTTGGCTTCTTGTAAGCTTACTTGACCAGCCTATAGGGGTACGTATTGTGTGTTTTACCTCCCAGAATAGGAAATGGCCACATTTTCATTATGGTCTGTGTAATGGCATGTGCTAAATTGTTATCATACATTATTGGTGACACATGTCCCTTTCTAACTCACCTAGGTGCAGATGTTTTACTTTGACAAACTCCCATAGAAGTTGATGTAGAGGAGGCCATTATCATTGGGCGTCTTCCATTTTGATTGGGGTGACTACTGGGTGTTTGCCTTTCCTGGCTTCAGGGATGTGTTTCGGGGCCTGACGCAAGTTCCCCTCCAGTTGGCTATAGTGTGTCATCAACAATAGGTGTGGCTTGCTTAACCTGCTGACATTGGCACATATTGTTCTATGTACTCATGTTGTGTATTCTCGTCTACAGGTGCTGATATTGAGGATGCAGAATATCCATGACCGCAATGTTATCGTGGCTCTTGCGTTGGTGGAAGAGCAAATGTGGTATCAGGATCGGTATGAAAGGTTGATGAGGCGCAGACAGCGGCGGTTGTGGACCCGTGATTGGCTTCTCAGGCGGCAAACCCGGGGCCACATGCAGCTGTTGCGGGAGCTGGAGATTAACTGTCCTGATGATTACCGAAACTATCTCCGTATGCCCGAGGACTGTTTCACCTTCCTATTGGAGCGTGTAGGGCCAATGATAGCGCGTCAGGACACTATAATGCGCCCATCAGTATCACCTGCTGAGCGGTTGGCGATCACTTTGCGGTTCCTGGCTACAGGGCAGTCCATGACATCACTCACATACATGTCACGTGTCTCCCTGCCCCTGCTGAGCCACCTGATCCCTGAAACGTGTTGGGCCATCTGGAGAGCTCTGCAGCCAGCCTACATGAAAATGCCTCTAACCGCCGCAGAATGGCTGGAAGTGGCCCGAGGGTTTGAAACCCGGTGGAACTTCCCCAACTGTGGCGGGGCATTGGATGGTAAGCACGTGAGGATTACCAAACCTGCCCACTCTGGCTCTTTGTTTTTCAATTACAAAGGGTATTGTAGTATAATCCTCATGGCTGTAGTAGATGCCAACTATGAGTTCCTCTACGTGGATGTTGGAATGAACGGTCGCAACTCAGATGGGGGTGTGTTTGCCCGAAGCTCCTTGGCAACACTACTAGGGAATGGTGGGCTAAACTTACCCTCAAATGACCAGACGACCGAACATCTCAACTTTGCGTTTGTGGCGGATGAAGCATTCCCACTTCAGGAACACCTACTGCGGCCATATCCCCAGAGGGCCCTTACTTCTGAGAGACGCATTTTCAACTACCGGCTATCCCGGGCCCGCCGTGTAGTTGAAAATGCGTTTGGGATAATGGCCAATAGATTCCGGATTTTTCATACGGCTATGCATATGAAACCGGAGTCTATTGACGCGGTAGTGGTGGCCTGCTGTGTGCTGCATAACTTCCTGCGTCGTAGGGATAGGCCATCATACACGCCAGGAGCTTATGTAGATCATGCAGACGCTACAACAGGGGAGCTCCGTCCAGGGTCTTGGCGTGATGAGGGCCATGTGATTGTGCCACTCCAGCCCCAGAGCCATGGCCGCACTCGGCGGGAGGCCAGGGACAGTAGAGACGCTTACTGCTCCTACTTCAATGGGTCTGGTGCAGTGAGCTGGCAGGACCAGGCCATGTAGTTTGCCTGGTTCTGGGAGGTTGATTTAAATTTCCAATGGAGGTGACAGCAGGGTAGCTGCACCCCTTTTATTTTGTGTTGACCATTTTTTTTTTTTTTGGTTTCCTAATGTGCATGATGTTTAGTTAGTTAGTTAGTTAGTTTATGATGTTTGATTATTTTTTTCATGCTCCACAGGTTCCAATGTGGGTTCCATTTGCTCTCTCTGCAATGTGTTGGCAGATTGTGACATGCACTTTATTTGTTGCTTTTATTTGGATGTATTTTTGGTTACAATTTGTAATCCAAGGTCACGATGAATGATTTTGATTTATTAAATACTTTTTTGGATCCAAACAAATGTGTGAGCCTGTTTACTTGGTGGAGGAGGGAAATGTGATGGAGTTTATGGTGGGGGGCCTGGGATGTCATAGCCACCTATTGGCTGGGATTGTGCAGACAATATGTGTGGGTAGCCATGTTTTTTTCCCAGACTTTTGCCTAACAGTGTGGCCATTGTACGTACATGAGCCTTTATTTTGTTCTAGGCAGAGGCTCACCTGCAGACAGCACATTGATGCCGGACATATTCTTCTCAGGTGTTTTGTAATACACTGTCACACAGATCTTTCACAGGTTTGCTACGGAGCAGTTCCACTACATTCACATCTGTTGCCAGAGATAGATACATACAATGTACACAGAGAACGCACATACTGTGTGTTGTAAGCCGCTCATGTGTGTCGCAGAAACGCACCCCGCCGCTATCTACACACGCCGCTGTCACAAGCGCTGATCATGCGTGACAGGGCAAACACTTGTACTACGTACACATAGCCCCGGCACCGCTACTTTATGCACACTGGGTAGATGACTTGCCACCGCTCCTGGGTGACGCTTTACCATCGGTTTAGATGCATTCGCCACACTCCGCCATGTCACAACCGCTTATTCCGTGCTTCACTCCCCTCACTGGTACGTCACGTCTCGGCCATCCGCCCTTTCCGTCGTGCCCAATCACAACTCCGTAGTGTTGGCCAATGGTTCTGGTTTGGGCGCGGCGTACAGGACTGTGGCACGCCTATGTGTTTTACGTCCTGCCTTTGTTGCTCCCACTCACCCTGTGGTGGCGGCGTGTGAAGCGGGTACGCTAAGCTACAGCTGGCTACTTGAGACACCCGGCGATGTAGCTAGCTATAGTTGTAGCGTGGCGTAGCGCACCTAGTCGCGGCGTGTAAAGGAGATGCGTTGACCGTTTGTAGCCGTTTGAGCGTGCTCGTGCACGTGAAGTAGCGCGATGTATCCAGCCTGCCGTCGCGGCGTGTAAAGGTACCATTAGAGTTAGAAGCCATGGAGGCAATCACTGTGGCTGGAGGGAACTTGATTGACTGTGGCCATTCCCTCCCTCTCTGCCTCTCTGTGCTGCTTCTGCTGTGCTGGCTCTGTCCTCCTCCTCTCTGTCACTCACAGCATGCAAATCATTTGTCCTGACGTTAGCTGCAGATTCCTGCCCTGACATAGTATAAACAACACAGCAAGATGCGGCACAGAGAGAGGCAGAAGGGGAGGGAATGGCCACAGTCAATCAAGCTCACTCCAGCCACTGTGACTACCTCCATGGCTTCTAACTGTAAGTTTTACAAAGCCTGTATCTTGGGGTACACAGCACACAGACACATGGGGGACCCCTTCCCTGAATGCAGCAGACATGCTGCATTTAGATTGCCATGCAGCAGGGGGATAACAGGTCCTCTTTAAGCACTTGTGACCGCACCGCTTAAAATCCACTGGCGCGGCCGAAGAACCGGTCATTGTTAGCCCCTGTCACTGCGCCCAGGGCATGTAACAGGTTTTTTTTGTGGTGGGTTTCCGAACACAAGTAAAGAAGACAACGAAAGAGACACTGGACAAATTTTTAACTATTTTGCACTTATTCAATGATCCACTATCCCATAGTCAGAATAAGAAAGTTGATTTTTGTTATGTAAAGTTCAAGTCACGTATCTCCCGGAAGGGAAGCAAAAATATTCTTGTGTTATTGTTATTGCATTCAAAAATGTTGGGCTAATGTTTACCACTGTACTGGTGCTTAGCACGTGGATATGCCAATCTTTGCTCTGGGAGAGTGTGGTGCCCCTGCGACCAGGCGGCCACAGAGGTGAACTGCAGCTGGGACTCATAAGACGGTCAATTCGCACAAACACCCACACACACACCTCAATCCTGAGCCTAAGTCACTTCATGTCAGGCGAGGGGTGGCAGGACTAGCTAAGTGTGGGTGGAACATAGAAAAGAACCCAGGAAAGAGGTGGAGTAAAATCCAGGAACACGAACTTGTAGAGTGATTAGAAGGTTCCCTGGAGGGGGGTGAAGTGGGAAGTATCCCCAAGCCGAGACACCCATCAGCCAGTCAGTGACTGAGACTGAACTGAGACTAGCGGGGCCCAGCTGCCTGCACCACTAATGGCTGACGGGAACCCAAGCTGACACTGGACAAGGACAGAAGGAGTCAGGTTTACCCAACTAACCTGGGACACTGGTGACTGGGCCAAAGAACCAGAGTGACAGCTCTGTAGATGTGGCTGGGAAAGCTTCAAGCGGCCAACCACAAGAAACTCGACGGTGTGCTGGAACTCTATGTCCCCGAACCTAACAATCAGTGTGGTAAAGGACAAAGCCATCGTATGTGTGGGACAACTCACTACAAAGCCTGTGACAGCCGGACCGTAACCGTACGCGAAGGAGTGGAAAGAGAACGAAAGGGCCCAAAAGGTACATTGAGGGGTAATGACGCAGAGGAACCATCTCAGCTGCAGTGAGAACCTAGACCTGTGAGAACTGTAAAGGGCTGCAGTGTAAGGCCAAGTGTCGTGAAAAGAACTGTTTGGAACTGTTGTGAATCGTGTTGTTGAGTAACAAGTAAAAGCCAGCTAAAGCCCAGTATGGAGTGGATTCGATTGTTTATCTACAGAAGGGAGAAAGAAACTGCAAACGCGCAGAGATCGTGTATGGTGCCTGAAGGTACGGAGCACTTTACACACGTACATTACACAACAACCACGGGTGCCATGGGGACTAGCCCTACCCGTAGAGGGCCTGCCATCTACCTGCACCTGCCATCATCCCCAGCGGTCTTGATTTCAGCTGTGGCCACATATAGCTACACACTATGGGTGGCGTCACGAATAACTTTAATTTAAACTACCCCATTCCCAAAAACTTTCCCCTTTTCAACTGAACCCAGGGTCACGGAAGCTAGGTCTCGACCCCCGTGACTCCCCAGAGACTGTATAGCCCGGTTCTGAATACCCCACAGCCCTGGGGCACGTCAGGGACTTCATCTGGAAGGTTTTTGAAAGTTTTTTTCAGATTTAATTTATGAAATATATTTGAAAGTTTATTATAATCACTTGATCTATATTATTATTATATTTAAACAGCGGCTACACATTAAGCAGTGGCTTAGACACCAATTTTGTGTTTTCATGAAGCCTATGAATAATTTGCAAAACTGTGCAAATAGCATACAAAATATATAAATAAGACAGCTATAATCTTCAGACTTTTTTTTCCAAGTACGGTAACTAAGTCTATGTGATGACAATATGGATTTTCCTGGCTTACACAATACCACATTATATTCTGTTGTTCAAGTCATAAGCCATATCTATTACTTCCAGCTTGGCCTATAAATCTGTCTATAACCAGACTTACAAGGACAGATGTAAGGTCAAAGACCAAAAGAAAACAATTTTCCTGTAAAACCCCTAACCTTTTATTTAAAGGTCGTGTTATGCCCATTAACTGCGAAATCTGTTCTATATCCATAGGGTGGAGTTTATTGTACTGCACATTTTAGCTTTAACCTATCTGGCAATGACAAAGCTTCACATATAAGAATTGTACCTGGCCTCATCACTTTCTAAATAGCTTCATACCCCAGCCTATCAGGTTTAGAAAATGGCAGACCAACCTGTGTTCTTTTGCTTAGAAAATCAAACATCGCTCCTTCTGCAAAGGAATAAGTCATTATAGACGGCATATGGTAAATAGATGGCCTTTCTAATGGAGTCCTATTACAGGAGCTTTACATTTTGGAAATGGTTGCTCATAATTGTAGGAAACACATGGATAGATTAAGTGATATAGAGTGGTGATTGAAAAGTATACCGTATGAAAATGTGGCGCCCCTGTGGATCCAGTCGCCATGGAGGAACTGCACCTCTGTCAGAGGTGTAGTGCCCCATTCTTGGGTAAGGAGGGGACACTAACCGGTATTCGGACACACATAGCCAACACTACATAACTCCAGGTCAGGGTTAGGGCGAGATTGTTCCTAAGGGAGAGCACAGTCACTGATCCTGTCTGCAGGGGAGGAACCAAGATAGAAGGGATGGGTGAAGAACAGAGTTTAGGGGAGCACCCAGGAAGGAGTGAAGTCAGGGAGAATGTACGTTATAGACTTAGGACATGTGACATAGAGTATAAAAGTACCAGTAAAAACATCTAGAAGGCAGTTGGTGGGTGGCTGGCAAGAGCTACATGAGTCTGTGAGGGTCAGAGAGTCTGTCAGAGAAGGACAAGAGCTAGTACGAGACATCCTGGGGACTGGAGCCGGTGGGAGCTCATCCCAAGACATATGAGAGACAAGACCTAACGGTGGATCCGGGAGAGAGAGGGTGCTCCCGAAGACAGAAGGGGTCCCAGGGGCTCAGATAGTGAGCAGTCCACCTAGGGGGCACCAGCATCCACATTACCTGAAGCGGTGTGGAGGGACCAGGCCACAGTTTAGGCGGAATGGCCCCAGACTAGTGGAGAATGACCAGGCTCAGCTAGCAACCCAGAACACACACACTATGTATGATATACATACAATCCCCTCTGAGAGAACTAACATCATCTATTGAAGTGAATAGCACATCCCCCAGAGGATGTAACAACTTTAAATAATTAAGGCAAATTACTTGATCAGACTAATTAGCAGACTGCTTGGCATTTGTATATAAGGCTCATTGACTCTATGTTCTAGTATACCAGAGGAAGGCTGTTGTGTACAAAATATTCAGCCGAAACGTGTTGTATGACCACTGTTAAAATCTTTGGATATTGCACCATTTTTTATTTAGTTAAATTGTTGATCCTGAATAAATGGTTGAAAATACGAAGGAGGCCGAACTCCGTTACTGTGGGAGCGCCCTACACCTTTCCGGATGTTGCCTGATCTGCTTATTCCTGTTACGGTCACATTGGCATTGTGATCCGCATGATCCGGGATGAGGCTGCATACCATAACTGAAGGACAACATCTCCTAGACCGAAATAGGTCTGATAAGCAAGAGACAAGACATTTGCAAGGTAAGCGATAAGATTAACAATCACCGAAAAAACTGATTTGAACTCGCTGCACTTAGATCTGCGCCCTCTCCTCTTGTTTGTCTCCCTACCCACCCTTTAGACTCCACAGCCTTGGAGATCAACACATTCAGATTTTTACAATATCCTTTATCATCATTTAGTTATCATCTGACAATGGAAAATAGGTTTAGGATCATAGTCGGATATTGATGGATTCCCAACTCAATGACTTAAATCCAAAGACGACCAAAGATTTTTCTCATACGTAAAAACACACACCGATTTTCATCAGTATGTTGGATCCAATTTTCCTTGGTCTTCGGTCGGTGTGACAGTTTTAACCATCAGAGTTTCATTAGCGAATTTCTCATTCAAAAAAAGAAAAATTGAAAATTACAATTTTGATAATTTGACAGCACATGATCAACACACGGAAGGCAACATGAGCTGAAAGAGGATTTTCTCAGTGCCATAGACTTGTACGAGTAATTTTTCCATTACTCAAATCAAAAACAAACATGGCCCTATTTAAAAAAAAAAAAAAGACAGCTGCACTTTGTACTACTGAGCTATGCAATAATGAATATACAGGAAACTGGACTAGCATTATAGCTAGGGAAATATATAAAAATTAAAACACTTAGCATATAAATATGGCCATATTCATAACCACCTAGTGGCCATGATGAGTTGTGTCTCTTTAATTGTAATTTACTATATGAGTCACTGCCTCTCTTTGGATTTCAAAACCTCACTTTGAATGGGTGAGTAGGAACCTGCTAACAGAGAACAAGAGCGCCTAAGGCTAGTGGGGGTGGGGTGAACAAGCAGAAGGCATGACCCCATAATCTAAACAAGAGAAAAACTATGTCACTCCCTAGTATGCAATGTGTACAGGTGCAAGGCTGAACATGACGCATTGTTACAAAAAAGATAGCTGCACTCTGAATACTAAACTATGCAGTAATGAATGTAGAAGAAAATGGTCTAGCATTATAGCTAAGTGAATATGCAAAAAATGACACACAGAATATAAAGATGGCCATGTACTCAATAGCCATGTTGATTTGTGTCGCCTTACTGGGAACCTACACTCAGTCACTGCCTCTCACTCTGGATTTAAAAACCTCCTTTTAAATGGATGAATAGGAACCTGCTAACAGAGAACAATTGCACCTAATGCTAGTGGGGGAGGGGAGAGCAAGCAGACGGCATGACCCCATAATCTAAATAAGAGAAAAACTGCGGCACACCCTCTTGCATGGAACGTGTACATGTGCAAAGCTGAACACGACACATAGTAACAAAAAAGACTGTTGCACTCTGAATACTAAGCTATGCAATAATGAATATACAGGAAAATGAACTAGAATTTTTTATAAAGTATGGTGACTTATAAATTGACTTTATAAAGACTCTTTGACAGAAGAGAAGTCAAGGTGTATGCAAAGCCACCTAAGTAAGCAGTCAAATACATGGCTCATTGGGTACAACTGACGATATCCCTCCTACAACACAGAACACTCAATGCGTTCCATCAATCTTGATTGAACCTCACAGATGTGTTACAAACCTGCATAAAACATCTTCCAATATATTATGGACAGAGATGAGAACATGACGCCCACTGCTCTTTCCTGTCTAATACCGCAAGTCTTCATTTGAAAGGATATTACCGTAATGTGCCGCATTAGGAACGTCTTTTCACAAATTGTTTAATGAAAACATGACAACATCTGGACACTTGCGGTATAATTAACGGTGATTATTTAGCAAGAAGCTGGAAAAAGAAGAGAAAGCAAAACAAAATGAGAATATTTGGAGACATACTATATACAAGAAGCGGGATTCAGCAGCAGGAAAAAATAAGACTTCCTGAAGATACGTAGGACATATTTATGCAGGTGGGCCGTAAAAAGAAAATGTTTGTCAGGTTCCTGTTTATGGGGAGAGTAAATAGTTGATTTTGTTAATAATGAAGCCACCAATACGATTTACAGTATATAAAATACACACTGGACGCTCCAGGACTGATGTATCTAAACATCGCTACAGGGGGGCAGCTGGAATACTACTGTGCTATTAGCTTCTATATTTTACTGTATCACTTATTACACAATGCATCTTCATTTTAAAAGATAAAAGTATCATTTGTTAATGAATGTTCTTCTATACTAACGAGGACAATGGAGCTGGGAACCTCACTGCCCACGGGTTTTAGATTTATGTTTTGAAAGTATTTAGAAACCATGTATCATTGCCTTTACACATTATTATTTATTGATATAGCACCATTAATTCCATGGTGCTGTACATGAGAAGAGGTTACATACAAAATTATAGATATAGTTTACAGTAATCAAATTAACCATGACAGACTGGTACAGTCCCTGTCCTCACAGGTTTACATTCTACAGGACAACGGGGAGGAGACAGTAGGTCGGGGGTGCAGCAGATCCAGTGATGGTGAGTCAGTAGCTCCAGCGGTGGTGAGTTAGCAGTTCCGGTGGTGGTAATCTGGCAGCTCCGGTGGTGGTGATCCGGCAGCTCCGCTGGTGGTAAGGCAGCAGCTCCAGTATTGGTGAGGTGGCAGGTCTGGTGGTGGTGAGGCGGCAGTATGGTCATTGCAGACTGTAACCTTTTCTGAAGAGATGGGTGAGGTAGCAGCTCAGGAGGTGGTGAGGCTGCAGTTCCTGCAGTGGTTTGGTAGCGGCTCTGGTGGCGGTGATCCAACAGCTCCAGTGGTGGTGAGGCAGCAGCTCCAGTGTTGGCGATTTGGCAGGTCCGGCAGTGGTGATGCAGCAGCTCGGTCATTGCATGCAGGCTGTAAGCTTTCCTGAAGAGATGGGTGTTCAGGTTCGGTCTGAAGAATCCGAGCATGGTGAATAATAGGAGTGTTGGGGCACAGAATTCCAGAGGATGGGGGATATATGGGAGAAATCTTGGAGGCGATTGGGTGAGGAATGAACAAGTGTGGAGGAGAGGAGGAGGTCTTGGGAGGATCAAAGATTATGTGAGGGAAGATAGTGAGAGATTAGTTCAGAAATGTAGGAGGGGACAGGTTATGGACAGATTTGAAGGTCAGTGTTAGTAGTACGAACTGGATTCATTGGATAATTGGGAACCAGTGGAGGGATTTGCAGAGGGGAGAAGTGGAGGAATAGCGAGAAGAGAGGTGGATTAGTTGGGCAGCAGAGTTGAGGACAGACTGGAGAGATGCAAGAGTGTTAGCAGGAAGGCCACAGAGTAGGATGTTACAGTAATCAAGGTGGAGATGATAAGGGCATTTACGGCCAAGGGTCACAAAATATAAGAGTATACAGACATTACACAGCTGATTCTTTCTGTGATCTAAAGCATTTCATTTCTTATTTATAAAGTTCTTTTACATCACAGAAAGAATGAGGTGTGATTCCCGGCCGTAATTTCTGTATACTCATATTCTGTGATCCCCGGCTGTAATGCTTGTATAATCTTATTATTATTATTATTTATTTATATAGCACCATTATATTCCATGGCGCTTTACATGCAAAGGGGGAGACTAGGACAAGTGCAATAAATGTGGACAAATCGGTCGAACAGATACAAGAAGGGAGAGGATCTTATATTCTGTGATCCCTGGCTGTAATGTCTGTATAATCTTATATTCTGTGAACCTGGCTGTAATGTCTGTATAATCTTATATTTTGTGATCCCCTGCTGTATTGTCTGTATACTCTCTTACTTCCTTGTGATCCCTGGCTGTATAGTCTGTATAGTATTATATTCTGTGATCCCCAGCTGTAATGTCTGTATACTCTCCTACAGCCCTGTGATCCCATAAAGTCTGTATAATGTTATATTCTGTGATCTCAGAGTGTATTGTCTATATACTTTTATATTCTGCAATCCCCAGCTGTTAAGTCTGTATACTCTTATATTCTTTGATCCCCAGATGTACTGTCTGTATACTGTCTTACTTCCCTGTGATCCCTGGCTGTAAATTCTGTATACTCTTACATTCTGTGATCCCCATCCACTTACTCTTTTTATTCTTCTCCTAGTTGTAAAGGATATTGAACCCAATCCAGGCCCTTCTTATCATAGTAAGCTTAACTCCTTCCCTATTACACTCAGAATCTCCAGGAATTTAATTAGTATCCCTTGCATGCCATCTGTCTCCTTCAACTGTGCCCTTTGGAACCCTCATTCAGCATGTAATAAACTCTCCTAGATCCACAACTTTTTCCTTTCACATAACATTAACCTCCTTGTTCTAACAGAGACCTGGATTCAGCAGTTGGACACTACCGCTGCTGCTGCTCTTTCATATGGTGGCCTCCAATTTTCTCATACCCCTAGACCTGAGAACAGACCAGGTGGATGTGTTGGTTCTGCTGCTCTCAACAAATTGTGCTTTTCAGGTTACCCATCTGTCCCTTCACTTATCTTCTCTTCTTTTGAGTTCCACACTGTAAGACTTTACAGGCTGTTCTCCCTGCGAGTGGCAGTGGTTTATCACCATCCAGGTCCCACTTTGCCACTTGGCTTCAATACTTTCTAGCTTGCGACCTTCCCACTCTCATCATGGAGGACTTTAACATTCCTATTGACAATCCCATCTCCTTATGTGCCTCTTAACTTTTATCCCTCCTGCCAACCACCAGCCTCACAGCTGATGATCTGGCCAACTATTTTAAGGACAAAATTGACCACATACACCAAGAAATTTCCTCACAGCCTCAGAACATCATGCATTTTATTCCCTCCTGCACTTCATCCAACTCACTTTCGGTCTTTGATCCAGTCACTGAGGAAAAGGTTACCTGGCTCCTTTCATCTTCTCACCCTCTATACCTGGTATAGTGACCCTATTCCCTCACATTTCCTTCAATCCCTTTCCCCAGCTGTCACATCTCACCTAACTAAAATATAACATTTTTCCCTCTCATCTGGTGTTTTCCCCTCCTCCTTCAAACAAGCCAGCATTCACTCATTACTAAAAATACCTGTCACGCTTGGGAGGCGAAGGAATCAGGTAACTTGATGGTGTGATGGGCAAAAAGGGTCAGGAGAGTTACCTCTGATGGTGAGGAGTTCAGAGAAGCCACCCTGAACCATAAACCCCTGATTAGCCCTAGGCTTAGGGCCCCTACCTCCACCCACGGGTCAGGGATCACAGCTTCATTCAAGGCAATAGAACTCCAGGAGAGGCTTCAGCACAGCAGCAATACTTCTTCTCAGCTCAATGACCAAGAGCCAACTAACTCTATAAACGGCGTCTGACAGAGGAGAGGGAAAGCTATTTAAAGCCAGGGGGAGGGGATTCCAGGTGAGTCACATTTCAAACCCCGAACCAGCAGCTGAACATAATACTGAGTGCAGCTCTGGAGCACAACACAGGAGTCAGGACCTTCACACCAATCCCCCATGCAGCCCTTAAAGGAAAACAACACATACAGCAGCATCCAACGATGTCAGCGCAAACTAAGCACGTGACAATACCATCCCTCGGCCAGAACTCTGCTGCTAATTATCAACCTGTCTCTAATCTCCCCTTCATCTCTAAACTCCTGGAACACTTGGTCCACTCCTGGATGACCGCTATCTCTCAGATGATTCACTGCTTGATCCTCTACTAATGGTCACTACTCCCTGCTGATTCTCCTGGATCTCGCTGCTGCATTCAGTACTATGGATTACCAGTTCCTCCTCTCGTTGCTCCGCTCTATTGGGCTCAAGGACACCGCTCTATCCTGGTTCTCCTCCTACCTTTCTGACCGCTCCTTCTCTATTTCTTTTGCTGGTTCCTTTTCCTTTCCTCTTCCCCTCATGGTTGGGGTTCGTCAGGGATCAGTCCTAGGTCCCCTTCTCTTCTCTCTATACACTGCCCTTATTGGACAAACCATTAGTAAATTTGGTTTTCAGTACTATCTCTTTGCTAACAACACCTAGTTATACACATCTTCTACTGACATCACCTCCACATTACTACAAAATACAAGTAATTGTCTGTCTGCTGTTTCTAACATCATGTCCTTTCTCTACCTAAAAACTGAATCTGTCAAAAACTGAACTTCTCGTGTTTCTCTCTCTCTCTCTCTCTCCTAATCGTCCGGAATCCAATATTTCCACTTCTCTATATGGTTCTACCATTACTCCTCAGCAGCACGTCTGCTGTCTAGGGTCATATTTGACTTTGATTTCTCCTTCACTCCCCACATCCAGTCTCTCGCTCGCTCGTGTCACCTACACCTCAAAAACATCTCTAGAATTCAACTTTTTCTTACTCTTGACTCTACAAAAACTCTAACTGTTGCCCTATTAATTCTCATCTGGATTACTGCAATTATCTACTAATCAGTCTCCCACTCACTAAACTCTCTCCTCTCCATCCTGAATGCAGCAGTCAGGATTATACTCCTCTCTAACCGCTTCACTGATGCCTCTCTCCTGTGCCAATCATTGCACTGCTTGTCAATCCACTATAGAGTATAATATAAAATTATCGCTCTCACCCACAAAGCCGTCCACAGTTCTACACTGCCCTACATCTCCTCTCTCATCTCTGTCTATTGCCCTACACCTGCCCTCCATTCCACAAGTGACCCAAGTCTGAGATCTTCTACAATCAGAACCTCCCACTCCCGTTTCCAAGACTTCTCACGAGCTGCATCAATTCTCTGGAATGGTGTACCAAAAACAATTCAATTAATTTCCAACACCCTTAGTTTTCAGTGAGTTTTAACAACACATCTCTTTAGATTGGCCTATCACCTCACCTCATTTGTCTAACTATTCCTATGTTTCCCTTTTCCAAATCTGGCCCCTTGTGTCTTTTGTCTGCACCCCCTATGCATAATATAGCACTTTATCTGTACTGTACAGATCCTGGATGGTGACTGGTTCATGCAGCATTCAATTAATCCCATATATTTATTATATTGACCATATAAAACAGGACTTTTTACCATTTACCTTTTGTACCGCCCTTATTTTCTCATAGAATGTAAGCTTGAGAGCAAGGACATCACTCCTCATGGTTTTTTAATTTTTTGTTACTCTGTATTATCTCAAATTGTTTGTATATGACCCATCTGAATTGTAACGTGCTGCTGAATATGTTGGCGGTGGATCACAGAATATAAGAGTATACAGACATTACAGCCGGGGATCACAGAATATAAGAGTATACAGGCATTACAGCCGGGGATCACAGAATATAAGAGTATACAGGCATTACAGCCGGGGATCACAGAATATTAAGAGTATACAGACATTACAGCCGGGGATCACAGAATATTAAGAGTATACACAGACATTACAGCTGGGGATCTCAGAATATAAGAGTACCTTTACACGTCGAAACCGCGGCGAGGAATCTGACTGGCAATCTGAAGCCCCGTCACCATCGCCGTGAAATTGCCGCGAAATTGCGGTGTGTAATTGGGGATTTTGGCAGCGATCCAAAAGGTTGCGCCTGGTTCCGATTTCACAGCACTGCTCCAAAATCAGAGGCAATCATGAAGGCAAAATTCCCGGCTTTTCGCGTGTGAAGGGGCGATAGGGATGGAATCTGCGTCGCCTAGTGATTTCCCGTAGGCGTGCCAAAGCGTGCTGGAGACCGTGCCCTGTCAGCGATGATTGGTGGTGGCTACTGTGTTTCCATTGGCTGTCACTTCACAGGGCGCCATATTTGAACAGCTGACCATTCACCACCACACAATGGCAATGGCGTCATGTACTAGCCAGCCTTCCAGAGCAGGCTGCCCAATCATAACGCTATTGCGTTTTCCAATGATTGTATTTGGGGCGCGGTGTACAACAATTTGGCACGCCTATGTTCTCGCCGCGCTGAACATTCCTTTGGAGATTGCGGCGTGTGAAGCGGCGTCGGGAGTCTACCGGATGTTTCCCGCTGTTGGTGTGGAACTTCCGGGATGACACATCGCCTTAGGTTGAGGGCGAAATTGCGGCATGTAAAAGCGGCTTCGGCGTTCGGAGGCAACCATGAAAAATGTGCACGCGCACGTTAGATTGCCTCCTATCGCCGCCATAATTTGCGGCGTGTAAAGATACCCTAAGGGTACCTTTACACGCGGCTACATTTCTAGGGTGGCTACTGGTTGCAGTGAAATCATAGAGACAAGGTTCTATCTTGTTGCTGTGTACAAATGGAATAATCTCTCCATGATTTCACTGCAACCAGTAAGTTACCTGTAGCCACCCTAGAAATGTAGCCGCGTGTAAAGGTACCCTTAGAGTATACAGACATTACAGCCAGGGATCACAGAATATAAGAGTATACATACATTACAACTGGGGATAAAAGAATATAAGAGTATACAGAAATTACAGCCGGGGATCACACCTGATTCTTTCTGTGATGTAAAAGAACTTATAAATAGGAAATTAAATGTTTTAGATCACAGAAAGAATCAGCTGTGTAATGTCTGTATACGCTTATATTCTGTGATCCCTGGCTGTAATGTCTGTATACTCATATTCTGTGATCCCCAGCTGTAATGCCTGTGTGGCGCACTGCTCACGCAGGTAGCCACATACTTTCCTAATGCACAGCTGGGTTGCCATAGCAGGTACCTACTACATGCAACATCTTCCACCCCGGCACAGTAGGGGGAGCTCTACTCACCAACTTTAGGTGAGGTCCCTTATAAATACTGCTGCTGGGGGAGGAGTTAGAGTGTGCAGACGCTAGGAGAGCTGCGAAGACGTCCTGGTGATCGGTGCCGCGGTTAGGCCCGAACCAGTGACCTAGAGTGGCCCTTCTGCCATCCAACAAGCCTAGGAGTGGGGACAGAAGGCAAGGAGCAGAGTCAAGGGAGCAAGGAAATAGTGGAAGTTCACCCAAAGACGTACCGGACTTCGGGGATCCGAACCTGTAGGATTACTTCAAGACTACAGAAAACCCGGTCACATTGTGGAGACTTCAATCTCCCAGTCCCCCTGCGTTCCCAGAGAGAGGGAGCCAGACACCGCAGTGTAATACAGCAGTGATCAGAGAGGGTAACCCATGGACCGCGCAGGTGGAGGTAGAGAAGACCCGAGAGGGGAGGAGGCCAGTCCGGCTGCAAGCAGATAGGGCTTCAGGAACCATAGAGAAACAGAGGAGGCCTTATACCCACTTGCTGTGGAAGCTCACTGTGCACCTGGTCACCCGACAGTGCCCTGGCTGTCTTTACCTGCTCATATCACCAGTAAAAAGGTTAAAGAGACTTTCCACAGTGTGTGTGCATCATTCCTCTCCGTGCCCAGTACCTCTATAGACTGCTCCATCACTCCCCATCCCGACCTAATGTTCCTCTCCAAGCTGCCCCTTTGCACAACGCTGCCCCGGAGGCCCAGCTCCAGCTGTAGGGAGCTTTGCCCTTTCAGTCGCATTACCATTGACCTCCGGAGGACTGTGGTGGCGCTGGTGACCCATCACCAGGTACTACAGGTGGCGTCACATGACAAACTCTAATCCCCTGTACATACACCCCTTATTGAAGTGCCACCCAGGCCACGTACTCAGGCGCTGCCACCCGTGACATCCCTGCAAGACCACCCACCGAGCCTGATACCCGAGTACCTGGGGCTCGACGTCTGTATACCCTTATATTCTCTGATCCCCGGCTGTAATGTCTGTATACTCTCTTACTTCTTTCCCTGCCCAGGAGCTGTGATATATCCGACCCATTCCTATATGGTTATTCACATACATTACACAGGGAAACATTTATAATAATATGTCTGCACAGAATTTTTTTAACACATCCAATTGTGGAAATAATTTTTATTCCAAGATCTATTAAAGGGATCCTGAACTCTAAAAATGAGCCCCCAGGCTCTTTTAACCTGTCCCTGCACCATGGTAATCCATTCCTAGCCATCCCTTTGTGTTACTTATGCACTATTTGAAAGTTTATAAAAGTTATTTTTTTACCTGTGCATCTGCAGCTTCTCATCATATGTTAAGCCGAAAAAGGCGGTCTTTTGTGCTTCTCCCCGCCGTCGGCGTGTTAATTATGCACGCCCATATGGGCATGCTATAGAGCAGAGATATATACAGTTGTGGCCAAAAGTATTGACACCCCTGCAATTCTGTCAGATAATACTCAGTTTCTTCCTGAAAATGATTGCAATCACAAATTCTTTGGTATTATTATCTTCATTTAATTTGTCTTCAAAGAAAAAACACAAAAGAGAATGAAGCAAAAAGCAAAACATTGATCATTTCACACAAAACTCCAAAAATGGGCCAGACAAAAGTATGGGCACCCTCAGCTCCCTGATATTTGAAGGGTGCCTTCTCCAAACTGCCATTTTTAGATCTCTCCACAGGTGTTCTATGGGATTCAGGTCTGGACTCATTGCTGGCCACCTTAGAAGTCTCCAGTGCTTTCTCTCAAACCATTTTCTAGTGCTTTTTGAAGTGTGTTTTGGGTCATTGTCCTGCTGGAAGACCCATGACCTCTGAGGGAGACCCAGCTTTCTCATACTGGGCCCTGCATTATGCTGCAAAATTTGTTGGTAGTCTTCAAACTTCATAATGCCATGCACACGGTCAAGCAGTCCAGTGCCAGAGGCAGCAAAGCAACCCCGAAACATCAGGGAACCTCCGCCATGTTTGACTGTAGGCACCGTGTTCTTTTCTTTGAATGCCTCTTTTTTTCTCCTGTAAACTCTATGTTGATGCCTTTGCCCAAAAAGCTCTACTTTTTGTCTCATCTAACCTGAGAACATTCTTCCAAAACGTTTTAGGCTTTCTCAGGTAGGTTTTGGCAAACTCCAACCTGGCTTTTTTATGTCTCGGGGTAAGTAGTGGGGCCTTCCTGGGTCTCCTACAATACAGTCCCTTTTCATTCAGACGCCGACGGATAGTACGGGTTGACACTGTTGTACCCTCGGACTGCAGGGCAGCTTGAACTTTTTGGTTGTTAGTCGAGGTTCTTTATCCACCATCCGCACAATCTTATGTCATGGATGGACCGCGCCTGCCGGTAGTGGGGCCCGGTGGGTACAAATCAAAAGAGAGACGTCATAGGTTGAACAGATTAGGGGTCAGTTTGTTTTGTGACGCCACCTATGAGTGTTCCGTTAACTGTACCGGCGCTGCGGGGCCTCCGGGGATGGAATGCAGCATGATGGAATGCTCCCCACAGGCTAAGCGATGATCCCCGGAGGCAGGAGCTGCAGAAGATGTTCTGAGGCAGCTGCGGTTACCTTAGTATGCGGATAAACAGTTCATAAGAAGGCACAGACACTGTAAGTCTCTGTAACGGGTTCTTTACTGTAACCAGCAGGTAGTACATGGCATACAGTTTGTAGGTAGTGGACCGGGTGGACTCAGCAATAACCAGTGTTTCTCAGAGATCCGCAGTGTTCCTCCATTCTAACTAAGTATGTTGCCTTTGTCGCCCAGGAATGCCAGATCAGGTACAAGGAGGCTGCTTGAATGCCCTATCCGGGGTAACATTCCGGATGCTTTGGGGAGCCTTGGGTCTTTTGGTGGGTACACAGCTGGCTAGACGACTGTATGTGGCGGTGGTGGGGTGCTCCTGTAAAGCGGTCCCTCCACTCCTCTGGTTCGCATAGCAGAGCTGAACTACTGCTAGCTTTGGTACCAGCAAACCGGCTGTAGATGGGCACGGGATGATTTTGGACCTGCATGTTGATGCCTGTTGAGCGGTTGTTAAGGCACCGGGAATTATGGTGCTCAACCGGGGTGATGGCAGGGAGATGGGCCAGGGAATTGGCCAGGGGGCCGCAGGGAACTGTGCAACCCCCTCTCCTAGGTTGCAGAGCTGGAGAACTTGCTTCCTTCTCCTACGTTGCTGTTACGACTTCTCTTCTCACTCTACCACTACACTCCACCCACCAGGACCTTATTGGCCCTCTATGCTAGGTGATGTATGTAGGGTATGGATCTCTGAGTTAACTGTGTGACTGCTGAGTCAGAGAATATTGCTGCTGCTGTTTTGGCTGCAATACCCTCCTGTGACGCACTCGTTGCGGGGCGCCACACTACCCAAACAGTCAGTTTTAGCCTCCAGGACCTCAGCTGAAATCACCTCTTGTGACCAGTCAGAAGTCACATGATATCAGCCCAGACCACACCAATGGAGGAGGTCTGCTCATGACCGTGCGCTCCCATTCACTACAATATGTGATTTGTAAGCAGGCGGATGCCCGCGCACAAATCACACATTCTCGTCCGCAACAGGAATGCGACATGGTCGCGTTCCTGGTGCGGACGAGAGTGTGTGATTGTGTGTGATTTGTACGCGGGCATCCGCCTGCGTACAAATCACATATTGCAGTGAATGGGGGCGCACAGTCATGTGCAGACCTGCGCATGACGTGCGTTCTCATTATAAACATAGGAGCTGCGGTCAGCTTGCGGATACCCTCCGCAGGACGCTGCGGAGGGTCCGCAAGTCTGAAGCCACCCTTAATGCAAGTATGTGTGTGTATGAGTTAACACACCTCCTCCATTGGTGTGGTCTGGGCTGCTGATATCATTTGACTTCTGACTGGTCACAAGAGGTGATTTCAGCAGGACGCTGCGGAGGGTCCACAAGTCTGAAGCCAGCCTAACTCTTTCTACTGCTGCAAGATCCAGTGAAACATTCACATTGCATCAGACCGCTGCCTGTGCAATGTATACCAACAATTCAGACCATGGCTGGCCGCCATATCACAATATACTGTATTTTTTGCATTATAAGACACACTTGGATGCATCTTATAATCTAAATATATGAATTATATACTGCAGGGCCCAGGGGAGGTGGGGGCAGCTCTGGAACAGTGCTGGGGGCTGGGGCGGGCTGGTGCAGGCTGCAGGAGGTCATATGCCCCCGCTCACATAATATGCACTGCTGCTTTCCATCACCGCGGTGCGCATATTATATGTGCCTGCGCACCCCCAGTGATGGCACATGTCCACCCTGTGTTCGATATGGCCCCCATGCTGCTGCCAATAGTAAAATTAAAAAACTTTACTTATCTCCTCCAGTGCTATCCACCCGCTGTCTCCCCAGCTGTGATCGGGCACGCAGAGATGATGTCTCTCTGCTGTTCCGATCATATGATAACCAAGAAGTGGAGGAGCACAGCAGCACGGAGGGAAACACTGGGAGGACAGCACTGGAGAAGGTAAGTAAAGAGTATTTTATTTTACTATGGGCAGCAGCATGGGGGCCATAGCCAGCACAGGGGGATGTGTGCCATAAATAGGAGATGTGTGCCAGCTGTAGGGGACGTGTGCCAGCTGTAGGGGACATGTGCCAGCTGTAGGAGATGTGTGCCAGCTGTAGGAGACGTGTGCCAGCTGTAGGGGACGTGTGCCAGCTGTAGGGGACATGTGCCAGCTGAAGGAGACGTGTGCCAGCTGTAGGGGATGTGTGCCAGCTGTAGGAGACGTGTGCCAGCTGTAGGGGATGTGTGCCAGCTGTAGGAGACATGTGCCAGCTGTAGGGGATGTGCGCCAGCTGTAGGAGACATGTGCCAGCTGTAGGGGACGTGTGCCTGCAATAGGGGACATGTGCCAGCTGTAGGGGATGTGTGGCAGCTATAGGGGACGTGTGCCAGCTATAGGGGTTGTGTGCCAGCTATAGGGGACGTGTGCCAGCTCAGGGAGATGTGTGCCATCAATAGGGGACATGTGCCATCAATAGGGGACATGTGCCATCAATAGGAGACGTGTACCAGCACAGGGGGATGTGTGCCATCAATGGGGACGTGTGGCATCACTGGATGACATGTTGCTTCACTGAGGGACGTGTGCCAGCACAAAGGGACTATATCCAATATAAGGGGGCCATATTCAGATTAAGGAGGCTAATTTTAGGATGGGGGCTATATCCCAGGATGAGGGACAATGTACCAGGATGAGGGGGTTATGAGGGACATGTACCCTATACGATTTTTTTAGACGGACACTGTCATTATAAGACGGACCCCGTTTAACATTAAAAATTATTCTTTTCTCTTTTCCTTCACCAAATTTGGGGGTGCGTCTTCTAATCAGGTGCGTCTTATCAAGCAAAAAATACGGTATATATATATATATTTTTATATAGACAAGCTAATGAAGTAGAGGACATCTGAAGACACCTATAAGTCACCTTCAGCAATGGACTCTGGCATAATAAATAGAGAAGACAGTGGATAATGGGATGCTAGATGATGGCATTGTGTATAGTAGAAGTGTGAGCCACATACTAAGAGATTAAGGAGGCTAATTTTAGGATGGGGGCTATATCCCAGGATGAGGGACAATGTACCAGGATGAGTGGGCTATGAGGGACATGTACCCTATATGATTTTTTAGACGGACACTGGCATTATAAGACGGACCCCGTTTAACATTAAAAATTATTCTTTTCTCTTTTCCTTCACCAAATTTGGATGTGCATCTTCTAATCAGGTGCGTCTTATCAAGCAAAAAATACGGTATATATATATATATTTTTATATAGACAAGCTAATGAAGTAGAGGACATCTGAAGACCCCTATAAGTCACCTTCAGCAATGGACTCTGGCATAATAAATAGAGAAGACAGTGGATAATGGGATGCTAGATGATGGCATTGTGTATAGTAGATGTGTGAGCCACATACTAAGAGCATTGTTGTCTCCATTTCTTGGCATCACAAGAAGCAAAGCAGCCCAAGGTTCTTCCTAACATGTCATTCTTCATGTCTGATTCCAGTCCTGCCCTCTGATAAGGATGACCCTGCGCCTCTGAGTGTGTGTTACATCAAAGTGTGCTGAAGGCTTCTGACAGTCTGGATGTCATTGTTGTAAATAAACCATTAATCACGCTGCCTGTTTGTGGAATAAAGCTTTCCCAAAGGGTATGACCCTTCTGAAAGTCACTAATATGAAACACATCCTCAGTAATCTGGTGGGGAGCTCCACTGACCACTCATCCTCTAGGCAGGGCGGTCAGCATAGGCAAAAGTGTAATAGTGCAACTACAGCTCTTCAATATGTTATAATAATATTGCAATAAGTTATTACTGTTCATACATTAGAAGAAAAACAGGTTTGGTACCGTGTTAGGCTGGCTTCACATTAGCGTTTGTGTCTGCATGCTGATGGCATGCAGACACAAACGCTGTCAGAAGCAGGGTCCAAATGATGTGTCCGCAGCGGATAATGTCCGCCTGCGGACACATCACTATGGAGCCCGGCAGCCAATCGGCGCTGTCCGGGGGCGGGCCGGGGGCGGAGATCAGCGCCGGAGATCTCCGCCCCCCAGCCGCCGGTAAGCTCCGGGACTGTCGGCGGGGAGAACAGCTGATCTGACAGCTGTTTGAATCTTCCCGCGCCGACACTGTGAGGAGATGTCGGCGCGGGAAGATTCAAACAGCTGTCACATCAGCTGTTCTCCCCCGCCGACATCGCTAGGAGATTACAGGCGGCGGGGAGAAGGAGGACAGCAGAGGGTCAGCTGATCTCCCGGTGGCTGTCGGTGAGCTCCTGTGACATCACCGGCGGCCACTGGGAGATTTTTCAATGGGTCCGCAGCGTTCTCCCGCGCTGTCAAGCGCTGAACACTGCGGACCCATTGACGGCAATGCATTTTTTGTGCGCTTGGGGACGCTTGCTGATCTTCCAAGATCCCCAAACGCACAAAAAAATGCTGCAAGCTGCGTCCCGGGTGCGGATGCTGGACACCGGAAGGAGCAGATATCGTCCGCATCCGCACCCGAACGCAGCAAACGCAGGCACTATGCGTTCCTATGTTAAATATAGGAACCGCAGTGCGCATGCGTTTGAATGCTTATGGGAACGCAGCATACGCTGCGTTCCCATACGCAAATGTGAAGGCAGCCTTAGCCAGTTATTTTTATTTATTATTATAGAGCCACTTATTCCATGGTGATTTACATGTGAAAAGAGCATACATAGACAAGCGTAATAATTATAAACAATACAAGCACACACAGGTACAGGACAGAGGACCCTGTCTACGAGGGTTCAGTCTAAAGCAGGGGTCTCAAACTCAGCTGGGTTGGTGAGCCGCACATAGAAAAAATGTTTTATCGGGGTGCCGCATTGCTTGTAGGATTAAGTGACATTTTTAGTAATACCAAAATTTTTTGCTCAGTGTAGTACTGTCGAAATCCTTATCCCCTTCTTGTAGTAATGTCCCCATCTTGGTCCCTTTCTTGTTGTAATGTCCCCATCCTGGTCCCCCTCTTGTACTAATATCCCCATCCTGATCCCCTTCTGTAGTAATGTCCACATCATGATCCCCTTTTGCAGTGATGTCCCCATTCTGGCCCCCATAGTGTAGTAATGTCCCCCATGCTGATCCCCTTCTGTAGTGATGTCCCCATCCTGGCCCCCATAGTGTAGTAATGTCCCCAACGCTGATCCCCTTTTGTAGTGATGTCCACATCCTGGCCCCCATAGTGTAGTAATGTCCCCCATGCTGGACCCCTTTTGTACTGATGTCCCCAACCTGGTCTCCCTTCTTTTTACACACACACACACAATCTCAGACACAGACACACGCTCTCAGACACACACACATGCTCTCAGACACACACACACTCTCTCAGACACAGACACACGCTCTCAGACACACACACATGCTCTCAGACACACACACACGCTCTCTGACACACACACACACGCTCTCTGACACTCACACTGTGACACTCACACACACTCTGATACACACACACACACTCTGACACACACACATGCCCCATATTGCTGGCACATGTCCCTCTATGCTGGCACACGTCCCCCATGGCTGGCACACATTCCCCATGGCTGGCACACATCCCCCATGGCTGGCACACTTCCTCTTCTGCTGGCACATGTCCCCTATTGATGGCACTCATACCCGATGGCTGGCACACTTCCCCCATGGCTGGCACACATCCCCCATGGCTAGCACATGTCCCCTGTGGCTGACACATGTCCCCTGTGGCTGGCACACGTCCCCCATGGCTGGCACATGTCCCCTATGGCTGGCACACGTCCGCCGTGGCTGGCACATGTTCCCTATGGCTGGCACATGTTCCCTTTTGCTGGTACACATCCCCTGTGGCTGGCACACATCCCCTGTGACTGGCACACATCCCCTGTGGCTTGCACACGTCCCCATGACTGGCACACGTCCCCATGGCTGGCACACGTCCTCTTTTGCTGGTAGACGTCCCCTGTGACTGGCACACGTCCCCTGTGACTGGCACATATCCCATGTGGCTGGCACACATCCCCATGGCTGGCACACATTCTCCATGGCTGGCACACATCCCCTTTTGCTGGTACATGTCCCCTGTGACTTGCACACATCCCCTGTGGCTTGCACACGTCCCCATGGCTGGCACACGTTTCCCATGGCTGGCACACGTCCTCTTTTGCTGGTACACATCCCCTGTGACTGGCACACGTCCCCTGTGACTGGCACATGTCCCGTGTGGCTGGCACACATCCCCATGGCTGGCACACATCCCTTGTGGCTGGCACACGTCCCTTGGGGCTTGCACATGTCCCCCATGGCTGGCACACATCCCCCATGGCTGACACATGTCCCCTGTGGCTGGCACATGTCCCCTGTGGCTGGCACTCATCCTCTATGGCTGGCACACGTCCCCTGTGGCTTGCACATGTCCCCCATGGCTGCATACATCCCCCATGGCTGGCACATGTCCTCTGTGGCTGGCACACGTCCCCTGTGGCTTGCAGATGTCCCCTGTGGCTGGCAAACATCCCCCCTGCCCTGGCTATGGCCCCCATGCGCTATCCTCACCCTCCTCCAGCGCTGTCCTCCAGGTCTCTCTCCTGCCGCTGCACTCCTCCACTTCCTGCTTCTCAGTGTCGATCATGTGATTGGCACAGCAGAGAGACATTATCTCTGCATGCCAGAATCGCAGCAGGGAGAGCGGGGAGACAGCGGGAAGACATCGCTGGAGGAGGTAAGTAAAGCTTTTTATTTTACTCTGTGCAGCAGCATGGGGGGCCATATGGAACACAGGGGGGGCATGTGCCATCACTGAGGGAGGTGCAGGCACATATAATATGCGCTGCTCCCCCAGCTCATCACCACGGTGCGGTTTCAGCACCATGGTGATGGACAGTGGCAGTGCATATTATATAAGCGGGAGCAGGAGATCTCCCGCTGCCTCCTGCAGCCTCCCCAGCCCTCGCCCCCGGACAGGCTCCAGAGCCCTACCACCTCCCCTGCAGTATTATCCAGTCTTCAGATTTTTCGGTACGCCGCAGGCATGATTCTCTGTCCACGGTGTCGGGGACCGCATTGAGAAGCCCTGGGCCCTGGGCAGTAAGTTATGAATTACCATTCCAAAATTAATGTGTAGAAACGGGAGAAGTGAATGGTAAAGATACTAAATTTCTATTTCAAGGGTCTGATCTATATTCTTCTTCTTATAATTAATATTAGCAGTAGTATAATCATTTTTATTCTTTTTACATTTACTGATACCATGTTCCTTTAAGGCGCTATACCCAAACCTGTAAGTAAATTGACATTATAAGTGTGTGATCGCTAGAGTCCTAAAATATTTTATCATTGGTCTTAGTATTTTAGTTTTTTTTATGTTGTTTTGGTCCCTTTAAATTTTATTTTTATTAAACAATTTTGTTGAAGAAATAAAAGAATGATAAATCGCCCCATGTGTTATGGTGTTATTGATTCTTACACTTGTGCTCTTTTTCTTACAGGATTGACCCTGTAGATGATACAGACACATAAGTATATCATTGTAATATAGTATATGACAAGTCCGTACATGCGGCTGCTGGGCCTGATAGAGGCCATACTGCCAATATAAATCTATTTATATTCAGTTATTCTATTATAGTAATAATATAAAATACCAGTCTATATATATATATATATTTATATTTACTACCGTTCAAAAGTTTGGGATCACCCAGACAATTTTGTGTTTTCCATGAAAACTCATACTTTTATTTATCAAATAAGTTGCAAAATGAATAGAAAATATAGTCCAGACATTGACAAAGTTAGAAATAGTGATTTTTACTTGAAATAGCTGTAGTACCTGGCTACTTCCGGGTTAATAAATAACTGCTGTTAGCCATAACAAATTAGAATTTGAATATGTCATATTAATGACCTGTAGGAAAATAGAAGCTGAGCTGTGATTGGTTGCTCTAGGCAGCCTAATAAATCTCCAGCCAACAGTAAACCCTCCCCCCGGCCAGGCAGTATATGTTACCTCACACATACACATAAAAGACAGCTCATGTGACTGACATTTGCCTTAATTCCCTATATGGCACATGTGTTGCACATTGGCTGTTTTTCATCAGATGTTTATTTTTGGAAATTAAACATACCAGACGTATGAGGTGAGTTGTGTGAGGCGATTTGTGCACATTTGTGTCTGTCTCTGTGGGGTGTGTGTCCCTGGGGTGTGTGTGTCCCTGGGGTGTGTGCGTGTGTGTCCCTGTGGTGTGTGTTCTTGTATGGGGGAGGGGTGTCCCTATGCTGTGTGTCCTTGTGGGGGGGAGGGGTGTCCCTGTGGTGTGTGTCCACCCCTATGGGGTCTGTGTGTTCCTGTGGGGTGTGTGTGTGTGTGTGTCTCTGTGTCCCTGTGGGGTGTGTATGTGTATATGTCCCTGTGGTGTGTGTGCCCCTGTGGGGTGAGTGCATGTGTCCCTATAGGGTGTGTATGTGTGTCCCTGTGGGGGGGTGTCTGTGTCTCTGTGTTGTGTGTGTCTCTTTGTGGTGTGTGTGTTTGTGTTCGGGTGCGTGGTGAGTATCCAATGTTGGGGCTCCACCTTACCTGTTACTCTTTGTGTGCATGTGGTGTGTATATATATCCCTGTGCGTGGTGAATATTCCATGTCAGAGCCCCACCTTAGTGACTATATGCTGGTATATGCTGTTAGTCTTTGGCGCTGTCATTAAGCCCCTCTCATTCACAACTGTCAACTGGTAACTGTCACTTTCTCTCCATTATGTAGATAGATTGGAACGCGCAGGGTTGAAATTTCGCCTCACAACATAGCCTATGACGCTCTCGGGGTCCAGACGTGTGACTGTGCAAAATTTTGTGGCTGTAGTTGCGACGGTGTAGATGTCAATCCCGGACATACACACACACACATACACACATTCAGCTTTATATATTAGATATGGTACATTTGTTTCATTTGTAGTTTTGCTGCTTATTAATCAGATTTATATTTTTGAAGGATAATACCAGACTTGTGTGTTTTTTAGGGCGATTATGTGGCGAGGTTGGTGTATGTGTGGTGAAATGTGTGCTGAGGGTGGTATATGTGTTCAAGCACGTGGTAGTGTGTGGCGCATTTTGTGTGTGTGTTCATATCCCCGTGTGTGGTGAGTATCCTATGTCGGCGCCCCACCTTAGCAACTGTACGATATATACTCTTTGGCGCCTTCACTCTCATTCTTTAAGTCCCCCTTGTTCACATCTGACAGCTGTCAATTTGCCTTCAACACTTTTCCTTTCACTTTTTCCCCATTATGTAGATAGGGCAACATTTTTTGGTGAACTGGAACACGTGGGGTTAAAATTTCGCCTCACAGCATAGTCTATGATGCTGTCGGGGTCCAGACGTGTGACTGTGCAAAATTTTGTGGCTGTAGCTGGCAGCTGTCGATTTTCCTCCAACACGTTTCGTTTCACTTTTTCCCCATTATGTAGATAGGGGCAAAATTGTTTGGTGAACTGGAACGCGCAGTGTTAAAATTTCACCTCACAACATAGCCTATGACGCTCTCGGGGTCCAGACGTGTGACTGTGCAAAATTTTGTGGCTGTAGTTGCGACGGTGTAGATGCCAATCCCGGATATACATACATACATGCATACACACACACATACACACATTCAGCTTCATATATTAGATATTAATTTTCTTCTTCAAACTTTACTTTCGTCAAAGAATGCTCCCTTTGCAGCAATTACAGCACTGCAGACCTTTGACGGGTACTATTTAATGACGCTGCCAGTTGAGGACCTGTGAGGCATCGATTTCTCAAACTAGAGACTCTAATGTACTTGTCTTGTTGCTCAGTTGTACAGCGGGGCCTCCCACTTCTTTTTCTACTCTGGTTAGAGCATGTTTGTGCTCTACTCTGGAGGGAATAGTACACACCGTTGTAGGAAATCTTCAGGTTCTTGGCAATGTCTCGCATGGAATAGTCTTCATTTCTAAGAACAAGAATAGACGTCGAGTTTCACATGAAAGTTCCATTTTTCTGACCATTTTGAGAGTTTCATAGAACAAACAAATGTAATGCACCAGATTCTCAACTAGCTCAATGGAAGGTCAATTTTATAGCTTCTCTAATCAGCCAAACCGTTTTCAGCTGTGCTAACATACTTGTGCAAAGGTTTTCTAAACATCCATTAGCCTTCTTACACAGTTAGCAAATACAATGTACCATTAAAACACTGGAGCGATAGTTGTTGGAAATGGGCCTCTATACAACTATGTAGATACAGTATTGCAATAAAAACAAGATGTTTGCAGCTAGAATAGTCATTTACCATATTAACAGTGTATAGAGTGTATTTCTGAATCATTTAATGTTAGCTTCATTGAAAAAAAAAGTGCTTTTCTTTCAAAAATATGGAAGTTTCTAAATGACCTCAAACTTTTGAACAGTAGTGTGTTTATATATATTAATTCAAAAGAAGTGAAACATCACTCACCGGTTCTTCTGTGCTCGCTTTATTGATGCAAAACGGGGTTACATAGGTGCAGGGAGTGGGTACTTGAGACTACAGCTTGCCATTTCGTTCACATTGAACCTCAATGCCACTGGATATCTGAAATTGCTACATGATTCAGATATCAAGTGGCATTGAGGTTTCCATTGATGAAGAATGGCCCCACTATCTTTGTACCCCATATACCACACCATACCATCAATGTTTGTGTTCCAGCAGTCTTGGAGGGATCTATCCACTGTCGGTTAGTGTCAGACCAATAGTTGTGGTTTTGTTTGTTAACGTCACCATTCACAGAAATATTTGCCTCATCACTGATCTGAAGGCAATTGTCTATGCTGTGAAGATACGAGATTTGCAGCATCTGAAACAACGGATACTGGAAGCCTGTGCTAGCATTTCTTCTATGGTGTTGCTATCAGTGTGTCAAGAGTGGGAGAAGAGGGTTGTATTGACAATCCAATACAATGGGCAGCACTTTGAACACATTTTATAAGTGGTCATAAACTTCTAAATAACTCATGAAAGAATAAAGTTATGTTAAAGGGAACCAACCACCCCAAATGACCCCCCGGACTATTAATATCGTTCCCTACACCCAGCACATACATGTGCTGCAAGGTTTTTTGCTAAAAAAACTGCTTTTTAAAAGTTGAGATAATGCTTTATAAAGTATTTAACGAAGGGACGGGTGGGCGTTACTTAGCTGGGGCTAAAGCCGGGTTGCAGCTGCCAGTCATCCTCCTGTCTCCCCTCGCAGCAGTAACGGCCAGCCCTTTCTTGTCGTCACAGCCTGCTGAGCCTGGTGCACGGGATCTCATGCCCGTGCACACGTCATCAGCTACAGCCGGGTCGCGAGCACACACCCTCTGACTTCCTGCGCTCGGCTGTGGAAGTCAGAGTGCGCGCTCGCGACCCGGCTGTAGCTGATGACGTGTGCACGGGCATGCGAGCCCGTGCACCAGGCTGTGACGACAAGAAAGGGCTGGCCGTTACTGCTGCGAGGGGAGACAGGAGGATGACTGGCAGCTGCAACCCGGCTTTAGCCCCAGCTAAGTAACGCCCACCCGTCCCTTCGTTAAATACTTTATAAAGCATTATCTCAACTTTTAAAAAGCAGTTTTTTTAGCAAAAAACCTTGCAGCACATGTATGTGCTGGGTGTAGGGAACGATATTAATAGTCCGGGGGGTCATTTGGGGTGGTTGGTTCCCTTTAAAACCAAGCACACCATTGTTTTTCTTATGAACATCTAAATATATTCACCCTCTTCCCATTGAAAAAAATAAAGTTGGATCCAAAATGGCTGACTTTAAAATGGCCGCCATGGTCACCACCCATCTGGAAATGTTTTCCTCCACTCATATACTAATGTGCCACAAACAGGAAGTTGATATCACCAACCACTCCCATTTTATTTAGGTGCATCCATATAAGAGATGCCTCCGCTCTGTGCCAGTGATTGCACTGGCTGCCCATATACTACAGGATCAAGTTCAAATTGCTTGTTCTCACTCACAAGTCTCTTCACAGTGCAGCACCCCCTACATCTCCTCCCTCTTCTCTGTCTATCACCCCACCCGTTCTCTACATTCTACAAATGACCTTCGACTAACGTCTGCACTAATCCGATCCTCCCACTCCCGGCTCCAAGACTTCAGGACCATCCACAACTTGCATGGCTACAGACGCTCACTAAAAACACATCTTTTCAAGGCGGCCTACCATGCTCCCTAACAAAATTCCTTTGTACTGTACATGGCTAATTCACTATCTCTCTCGACATAACTCTTCTTCAAACTCCACCAAACCCAAAACGTCTACCAGATTGTCTGGCGACCATTCATGTAACTTTATTTCTATCCCCCATTTCCTCAAGATGCCTGGACCGTCAGTGTAATAAGCCCCTGTACTTTGTGTAACCCCTATCTCGTTGTAGATTGTAAGCTCTTTTGAGCAGGGTCACCTTTATTTTTGCTTTATTTATTGTATTGTATTTCTTACATTGATTCTATGCTTATTGTATTGTTTCCTATTATTGTACTGTATTCTTTCTCTGCTGGAATTACTGTATTATATTGTGTATTTTCTTACTGTATTATATTGTGTATTTTCGTTTATTACCCACTGTATTGTAAAGCGCTGCGGAATATGTTGGTGCTATATAAATATAGATTTTTTATTATTATTATTATTATTATTAAATGTCCCACCCTGTACTATGTGGGGGTTTTGACATCCTGTTCGTCATGCCAAAATGTTTCGGTCGGAGAGGACTTGGGTACTCGGTAGCCAGGCAGGCAGTCTATTGGCGTATCATGATGGGGATTGCCCAGCCCTGTTGCTCTGACTGGACATGTAAAAAAGTTGCTATTTACAAGGGAGAGTAAGAGTTTATAGAGTTTGTCATGATGCCAGCTGAGGGATCTGGGGTAGATGGTCCCCAGGGGTAGATGGTAAAGCAGCTAGATGGAGCACTTCCCTCAGCAGAAACAGGCTCCTGGGATGTAGTAGTAAGAGATAGTGTAAAAGGTGGTAGGAGTCGTAGTAGTGAGTGGAGGTGCAGGAAGGCCGGAGAAAAGAAGCAATAAGACAGTCTCTGATCTTTACCTTTTTACTTGTATAGCATCAGCAGATCAAGTGTACTGGTTCACCAGGCCTGGCGATCTGGTCAGTCTGAGAAAAAGTAAGCACCGCTATGATGGATGGGTATATGGCCTTTCAGCTGACTTTCTCCTTAGGTTGAGGTTCTAGGTACTATATGCTTCCCCATGTGCCTTTTCCTTCCTTGTGGCTACTAGCAGGTAGGCGAGCAACCAAGGACTCTTGAGACCCCTGACCCACATTGGTTCTCTATCCTTATGACTGCGTGCCTCTGGTAGTCCCACAGTGTGGCTGCTAAGCTTGCAACCCAGCAGCCTCCAGTTTACTGACAGGCATGAAGTCTGACAGCCTGAGGTCCTGGTACCTCATCCACGGCTTGTCTTGCACAGCCTGAAGGCTATTAGCAGGTCCACACTCATTCGCTGCTTGACTCTGGCTCCGAAGTGTTTCAGAGTTCTCCTAATGCCATCCTCCCTAATTCTTACTACAGCTAAGACACCCCTCCAAGCAGTGTCTGTTACGGCCTAAAACAGGCCAGCCCACTGATCAGAGGTTTTTGAAGTGTGTGCATTAATAGAGAGTCCATTATAGAATACCTGAATTCTCCTCAGATGTGGTATTAGTGCTGATGGAGTTAACTACTACTGTGCAGGGGCGGATTATAGCAGGGTCAAAATGGCCTGCAGCCCTGGTCCCAGCAGTACAGGTTGAATGATGAATGATGCTGGGCCTGCCCTCTCTGCCAGACATCATGTGACAGGGTGAGCCCAGCATACAGAGCCCGGGAGTGTGCAGAAGCCATGCCTGCCTTCTCCAGTGAGGACGGAACTTGGAGTCCCTGCGGCCCCCACATGCCTGGAGACTGTAGGAGGAGGTGAACCCAGCTGCCTTGTTTCACTGTAGTGCAGCACATCAGTGGCTGCTGTCTGCACTGGCTCTGCACTATGTGTATACAGTATCTGTATACGGTGTGTAACTGGCAGACCTTTAGTGGCAGACAGCAGGGCTCTGAATACAGAGCGGCTGCACATTCTGCTTGTGTTCATTTATGCCACTGGCACTCTGTCACATAGTGCCTGTAAAATAATTTTAGGTAACAGACACTGTTTAACCGTTTTGCAACCACGGACGTACCTATGTGTGCTTGGTCTTGTCCCTGACTTTAATGCGGGCCTACAAACTGAGCCCACATGTTTCCCCACACACATCGGATAATCTGATCAGCTGACGTGCAGTTAATAGTCGCAGGTGGATCGGAGATTCACTTGCGACTGTTAACTAGGTCTGGGAGCTTGCTATCAACCTTATGGAGACAGCGAAGTAGGTGAGGAGATTGTAAGCCACTTCCCTCCTCTCACATATATGCAAATATGCAAATTTGCATTTCACTAAGGAAGTAGAGAAACTCCAGTGCCACATTTAAGCAGCTTCCTCAAAGTCATAATCGCTTTCCTACAAGCTTTTAATATAACTAAGGGATTTGTGCCAGATCAGAACCCCAAACTACAGACGCTGCGTTTCGGGGTACCTGCCCCTCATCAGTGTAGTGTGTGGGATATTCTGATCTGGCTGTGTGAGTGGGCTAAGACAAGGTCTGGGAACTTGCTATCAACCTTATGGAGACAGCGAAGTAGGTGAGGAGATTGAAACGCAGCGTCTGTAGTTTGGGGTTCTGATCTGGCACAAATCACTTAAGGCCACTTTACACACACAGATATCTGTGTCCAACTTCTGAACAGATCTCTGGTTGCAGTGAAATCATGGACACATTGCTCCATTTTGTGGCTGTGTACAGATGTAACAATGTGTCCATGATTTCACTGCAACCAGAGATCTGTTCAGAAGTTGGACACAGATATCTGTGTGTGTAAAGTGGCCTTTAGTTATATTAAAAGCTTGTTGGAAACCGATTATGACTTTGAGAAAGCTGCTTAAATGTGGCACTGGAGTTTCTCTACTTCCTTAGTGAAGTGCAAATTTGCATATATCTGAGAGGAGGGAAGTGGCTTACAATCTCCTCACCTACTTCGCTGTCTCCATAAGGTTGAGAGCAAGTTCCCAGACCTTGTCTTAGCCTCTCACACAGCCAGATCAGAATATCCCACACACTACACTGATGAGGGGCAGGTACCCCGAAACGCAGCGTCTGTAGTTTGGGGTTCTGATCTGGCACAAATCCCTTAGTTATATTAAAAGCTTGTTGGAAAGCGATTATGACTTTGAGGAGCTGCTTAAATGTGGCACGGGAGTTTCTCCACTTCCTTAGTGAAGTGCAAATTTGCATATTGACTGTTAACTAGTTAGGTTACATTATCAAACTCTGACCGCACAATCTAACACATGGCGGTAGGGATTGCTCCATGTCATCACCCCTAACAGTGACCATATGACGTGATCACGAGGCACCTATGGGTTGTGATGACAGTGAGGGGTCAGATGAAGACCTCTGTCGTTGTCATAACAAAATTTCTGTGAACGCTGCAATGTTTTCCTGTGCGCTCCGAAATAGTGCGAGATTTGAAACTCCGGAACTTCTGTGTCAAGCGACAGCCTGCGCTGTAAGTGCGTCACCCATAGGAATCAATTGCCATCATCAGTGCAGCCTTACAGAACATTAACGCTGCACTAAGGCTGTGTTCAACCTGCAGGATACTAAGTTTTTTCACGGATCTATCAGCAAAAAGAATAGTAAAAACAATAAAAAGTGTAAAAAAAAAATTAAAATCGCCTCCCTTTTGCCCCAATGAAAATAAAAGTATAAAAAATACACATATTTGGTATCGCCGCGCTCAGAAGTGCCCGATCTGTCAATATACAGTTAGGGCCAGAAATATTTGGACAGTGACACAAGTTTTGTTATTTTAGCTGTTTACAAAAACATGTTCAGAAATACAATTATATACCGTATTTTTCGCTTTATAAGACGCACCTGATTATAAGACGCACCCCCAAGTTTGGTGAAGGAAAAGAGAAAAAAAATATTTTTTAATGTTAAATGGGGTCCGTCTTATAATGCCAGTGTCCATCTAAGGCTGGTATCACACTGTCCGTGTGATATACAACTAGGTTGGACGTGTCACACATGATTAACTTTGAATGGCCTCCCCCCCTGTCAGGACAGGAGTGTGGAGCTACTTAAAAACACAAGCAGCTGACGCTCGCATCCAGACGTCCAGAGAGGGGGAGGCCATTCCAGTTTAATCATCCATGACACGTCCAACTTGGCCGTATTTCACACTGACTAGTGAATAGGCAGAGCTGGGAGAGCAGTGCACTCTGCACTGTGCAGTAGTGTGATGTCCTGTAATATAGAGGCAGAGCTTGGGGAGCTGTACACTCTGCACTGAGCTGTAGCGTGATGTCCTGTAATATAGAGGCAGAGCTGGGAGAGCAGTGCACTCTGCACTGTGCTGTAGTGTGGTGTCCTATAATATAGAGGCAGAGCTGGGGGAACAGTGCACTCTGCACAGTGCTATAGTGTGATGTCCTGTAATATAGAGGCAGAGCTGGGGGAGCTGTGCACTCTGCACTGTGCTGTAGTGTGATGTCCTGTAATATAGAGGCAGAGCTGGGGAGCTGTGCACTCTGCACAGTGCTATAGTGTGATGTCCTGTAATATAGAGGCAGAGCTGGGGGAACTGTGCACTCTGCACTGTGCTGTAGTGTGATGTCTTGTAATATAGAGGCAGAGCTGTGGGACCAGTGCACTTTGCACTGTGCTGTAGTGTGATGTCCTGTTATATGGAGGCAGAGCTGAACCGGAGGAGCTGTGCTGTTATGATGATGCTCGGCCTCCAGCCCTGCCAGCTTCAGATGAGTGCAGTGTGAATGAAGATCGGCCACTTCCTGGGTCCCAGCTCTGTGACACAGGGCTCAGCAAACAGAGCAGAGGGATGTTGGAATGCTGACACAAGGTACGGATCTGCCCTGCTCTGCCCCTGTCGTCATGACAGTGATTCAGCACAAGCTCAGAGCTGATTCACTTGCCTCTGCTGCTACACCCCGCTCCTCCATTACTTTAATAGCCCGGCACGATCTCCCCAGCAGCTGCAGGAAGCTGGGGAGCAGCCAAATGTGCCGGCTATTAGAGTAAAGGAGCGCTCCCTGCTCCCATGCCCAGCTCTGTGCGCTGTCTTCAGTGCGCATGGAACAAGGGAAGTGAATATTCATGTCGGTAATGAGCGGGGACACGTGGTGCTCCTGCCGCCTGATTCTTCAGCAGGAACCATTCCCTGCCACTTCTGACCCCACTTCACCGCTGCCCCCCACCCCCCCAAGTAACCCAGGGTGCCAGAATGTTATATTCCGATTATAAGACGCACCCCCACTTTCCTCCAAAATTTGGAGGAAAAAAAGTGCGTCTTATAAAAGGAAAAATACGGTATATAATATGGGCTGAAAGTGCACACTCCCAGCTGCAATATGAGAGTTTCCACATCCAAATCGGAGAAAGGGTTTAGGAATCACAGCTCTGTAATGCATAGCCTCCTCTTTTTCAAGGGACCAAAAGTAATTGGACAATGGACTCTAAGGGCTGCAATTAACTCTGAAGGCGTCTCCCTCGTTAACCTGTAATCAATGAAGTAGTTAAAAGGTCAGGGGTGGATTCCAGGTGTGTGGTTTTGCATTTGGAAGCTGTTGCTGTGACCAGACAACATGCGGTCAAAGGAACTCTCAATTGAGGTGAAGCAGAACATCATGAGGCTGAAAAAAAAGAAAAAATCCATCAGAGAGATAACAGACATGCTTGGAGTAGCAAAATCAACAGTTGGGTACATTCTGAGAAAAAAGAATTGACTGGTGAGCTTGGGAACTCTAAAAGGCCTGGGCGTCCACGGATGACAACAGTGGTGGATGATCGCCCGCATACTTTATTTGGTGAAGAAGAACCCGTTCACAACATCAACTTAAGTCCAGAACACTCTCAGTGAAGTAGGTGTATCTGTCTCTAAGTCAACAGTAAAGAGAAGACGCCATGACAGTAAATACAAAGGGTTCACATCTAGATGCAAACCATTCATCAATTCCAAAAATAGACAGGCCAGAGTTAAATTTGCTGAAAAACACCTCAAGAAGCCAGCTCAGTTCTGGAAAAGTATTCTATGGACAGATGAGACAAAGATCAACCTGTACCAGAATGATGGGAAGAAAAAAGTTTGGAGAAGAAAGGGAACGGCACATGATCCAAGGCACACCACATCCTCTGTAAAACATGGTGGAGGCAACGTGATGGCATGGGCATGCATGGCTTTCAATGGCACTGGGTCACTTGTGTTTATTGATGACATAACAGCAGACAAGAGTAGCCGGATGAATTCTGAAGTGTATTGGGATATACTTTCAGCCCAGATTCAGCCAAATGCTGCAAAGTTGATTGGGCGGCGCTTCATAGTACAGATGGACAATGACCCCAAGCATACAGCCAAAGCTACCCAGGAGTTCATGAGTGCAAAAAAGTGGAACCTTCTGCAATGGCCAAGTCAATCACCAGATCTTAACCCAATTGAGCATGCATTTCACTTGCTGAAATCCAGACTTAAGACGGAAAGACCCACAAACAAGCAAGACCTGAAGGCTGCGGCTGTAAAGGCCTGGCAAAGCATTAAGAAGGAGGAAACCCAGCGTTTGGTGATGTCCATGGGTTCCAGACTTAAGGCAGTGATTGCCTCCAAAGGATTCGCAACAAAATATTGAAAATAAAAATATTTTGTTTGGGTTATGTTTATTTGTCCAATTACTTTTGACCTCCTAAAATGTGGAGTGTTTGTAAAGAAATGCGTACAATTCCTACATTTTCTATCAGATATTTTTGTTCAACCCTTCAAATTAAACGTTACAATCTGCACTTGAATTCTGTTGTAGAGGTTTCATTTCAAATCCAATGTGGTGGCATGCAGAGCCCAACTCGCGAAAATTGTGTCACTGTCCAAATATTTCTGGCCCTAACTGTATAACATCAGTTAATCAGATCTATAAACTTCAGAACAAGAACAAAAAAATAAAAACACCAGAATTGTTTATTTGGTCACTTCAGCATTGCAATAAAATGCAGTAAACACCGTGTCTACTAGACGCAAAAAATAATCCATCACCCAGCCCCAGACGCCGAAAAATGAGGACGCTATGGGTCACGGAAAATGGCAAAAAAATTTAATTTTTCTTCTGATTTTTTTTCACCACTTAGATAACAGTAAAAGTATACATGTTTGGTATCTATGAACTCGTACTGACGTGAGGCATCATCATGACACATCAGTTTTACCATATAGTGAACATGGTAAATGAAAAAGACAAAAAAACAATAGGGAAATTGCACTTTTTTTGCAATGTCACCACACTTTTTTTTCTCATTTTCCAGTACACTGTTTGGTGTAAAATAAATAATGTTATTCAAAAGTACAACTCATCCTGCAAAAACAAGTCCTCATATGCCTATATTGACAGAAAAATAGTTAAGGCTCTTGGAAGAAGGAGAGGAAAAAATCCACATGGAAAATGACCCTGAGTTGAATGGGTTAAAAGGAAAGATGTAGAGCGAAAAAATCACTACTATCCTGCAGATCTGAGGTTGTTCTGGAGATTATTAGTGATAGGGCACAGTCATATGGCCATATAATACAATCACATCACAATGCTCAGACTAGCCGGTGACCCTCCTGACCTGAGGATGAGAGCTGCATAGAAATACATGAAGGTGTCACACTCTGGTCAGGGGAGTCACCGACCAGTCCAAGCATTGCAATGTGATCCTGGTCTGAGTTATACAGCCCTCTGATTGTGCCCCTAAAGGCCCAGTTACACCCACAGATAATTGTGCAGAGATGGTTGCAGTGAAATCATGAACATATTGTTCCATTTTGTGGCTGTGTACAAATGTAACAATGTGTCCATGATTTCACTGCAACCAGAGATCTGCCAACAATATCTGCACAATTATCTGTGTGTGTAAACAGGCCTTAGGAAGGCATCCGGCTTTCAGTCATGCAGGTGTATATGGGGCATCTGCAGTCACCGGCACTTTGACAGTTCCCAGTGCTGTACCTCAGCCAGCCATCGGTTAAACTGCCGGGGTGGTGACTGTAGATGCTTCATAAACAACCTGGATGACTGAAAGCCGCCAATCTCAAGAGGAATAAAGTTCTTTTTGTCGTTAGCTGCGCTTTCAGTACTGCAGTTGGGCATCTTTCTAACATTATTAACCTGTACATTAACTCTACATCTCCAGGATAGTAGCGTTTATAGACATGGTAGGTGCTCTTTAACCCTTTACCGACATCGGCTGTACATGTATGGAGTGAGAGGAGCGGGGTCACGGGATGATCTCGTTCCATACTCAGCAGATAATGTGTGTTACAGCCAGGACTGGACTTTAACAAATTGTTAACCTGTTAAAAGTGTTTGCTCCTTCTGTATACAGGGGCTATGTGAAGCTCTTGCTGTATAAAAGGATTATGTGGAGCTCCTGCTGTATATATGGGCAATGTATGAGTTCCTTCTGCCTTCAAAGGGCTATGTGTGGGCTCCTGCTGCAGCCAGGGAGCTATGTGTGGGCTCCTGCTGCAGTCAGGGAGCAATATGTTGGCTCCAGCTGCAGCTAGTGAGCTACACTTGTGGCCAAAAGTATTGACACCCCTGCAATTCTGTCAGCTAATACTCAGTTTATTCCTGAAAATGATTGCAATCACAAATTCTTTGGTATTATTATCTTCATTTAATTTCTATGAAAAAAACAAAAAGAATTGTCCTAAAGCCAAATTGGATATAATTCCACACCAAACATAAAAAAATGGGGTGGACAAAATTATTGGCACTGTTAGAAAAATCATGTGATGCTTCTCTAATTTGTGTAATTAAAAGCACCTGTAACTTACCTGTGGCACCTAACAGGTGTGGCAATAACTAAATCACACTTGCAGCCAGTTGACATGGATTAAAATTGACTCAACCTCTGTCCTGTGTCCTTGTGTGTACCACATTGAGCATGGAGAGAAGAAAGAAGACCAAAGAACTGTCTGAGGACTTGAGAAACCAAATTGTGAGGAAGCATGAGCAATCTCAAGGCTACAAGTCCATCTCCAAGGACCTAAATGTTCCTGTGTCTACCGTGCGCAGTGTCATCAAGAAGTTTAAAGCCCATGGCACTGTGGCTAACCTCCCTAGATGTAGACGGAAAAGAAAAATAGATGAGAGATTTCAATGCAAGATTGTGCGGATGGTGGATAAAGAACCTCGACTAACATCCAAACAAGTTCAAGCTGCCCTGCAGTCCGAGGGTACAACAGTGTCAACCCGTACTATCCGTTGGCATCTGAATGAAAAGGGACTGTATGGTAGGATACCCAGGAAGACCCCACTTCTTACCCAGAGACATAAAAAAGCCAGGCTGGAGTTTGCCAAAACTTACCGGAGAAAGCCTAAAACGTTTTGGAAGAATGTTCTCTGGTCAGATGAGACAAAAGTAGAGCTTTTTGGGCAAAGGCATCAACATAGAGTTTACAGGAGAAAAAAGAGACATTCAAAGAAAAGAACACGGTCCCTACAATCAAACATGGCGGAGGTTCCCTGATGTTTTGGGGTTGCTTTGCTGCCTCTGGCACTGGACTGCTTGACCGTGTGCATGGCATTATGAAGTCTGAAGACTACCAACAAATTTTGTAGCATAATGTAGGGCCCAGTGTGAGAAAGCTGGGTCTCCCTCAGAGGTCATGAGTCTTCCAGCAGGACAATGACCCAAAACACGCTTCAAAAAGCACTAGAAAATGGTTTGAGAGAAAGCACTGGAGACTTCTAAGGTGGCCAGCAATGAGTCCAGACCTGAATCCCATAGAACACCTGTGGAGAGATCTAAAAATGGCAGTTTGGAGAAGGCACCCTTCAAATATCAGGGACCTGAGCAGTTTGCCAAAGAAGAATGGTCTAAAATTCCAGCAGAGCATTGTAAGAAACTCATTGATGGTTACCGGAAGTGGTTGATCGCAGTTATTTTGGCTAAAGGTTGTGCAACCAAGTATTAGGCTGAGGATGCCAATACATTTGTCTGGCCCATTTTTGGAGTTTTGTGTGAAATGATCAATGTTTTGCTTTTTGCTTCATTCTTTTTTGTGTTTTTTCATTGAAGACAAATTAAATGAAGATAATAATACCAAAGAATTTGTGATTGCAATCATTTTCAGGAAGAAACAGAATTGCAGGGGTGTCAATACTTTTGGCCACAACTGTATGTGTTTTGTGACTATATTAAATATAGCTTGTGAATATGTTTATGTAGCGGCCCAGTCCAGATTGTGTTTATCCCTTTAAGTATCCCTGGATTGTGAGTAGCTCCTGCACACTACAATTCACTCCCTAGCTACCTCTCTGTTTATTCCTTTCATTTGTGAGCTTTAGATATCCACTTCCAGTCATATCAATTTATATTTCATGTATTTCTCATGTGTTGTGTTCCAAAATAATCTGCTGGTGAAAGTGTATGATATATAATACCTTACAGTGTAAGAATGTGACGTGTATTGGGTGTTGTCCTAGTAGCCTATGGCTCAGTCACATGGCTCAGTACGTGGAGCTACGTCCAGTCTCTGTCTAGACAGACGGAGCTGGAATTCCCCAATTCTGGACAAGACTCCACAGGGAGCTGAGCACATGTCAGAGGTCTCTTCGCCACTTCCAGGCCCAAGGTCTGGAAGTTCATCCTTCCCTTCACCACAGGATTTCCTGCCAAGTCCAAGGCCTAGAATCCTTCTCTGTCTTCCATAGACAGTATGTAAAAGACTTTCTACCCTGGATCCTTGCTGTCCAGATCTACATGTGCTTATTTAGACAGTAGGCCATTCTGTGTATACAGAAAAACCTATGCATAGGATTGGAAAAGTTTCAGCGTTTCCCATCCCATCACCACATTAGTGGCTTGCACACCATTGTCCATGCACCAGCCGTCCAGTCTCCATAGCTTGCTGGGCAACTTTCTACATTTGCTTCCAAGTACTTCTGCACATGCCGTGACTAGCTGTGAAACAACCCCCAGATTCCAGGTCTGTACAATCTCGTTATTATCCACTCTAATCTACAAAAGACTCTGAACCTTCCCAAAAAAGTATCCAAGCATTACATCTAGGGCAATCCATGCTCTTAAAGCTCCAGTACCCCAATGGCACTTCAGGATTCAACTCCAAGTTGTGTTAGCCGTGGCCTACCCACATGACACAGTGAGACAGCTATTCCATGCTGGATTCCCTTGTTCCTGCTGAAGTAAAAGCAACTGTTATCCCCAAGACCTGTGTTTGTGGTCATTCCTTCGGCTGTGGACGCTGTGTGTGGGGGTGGATAACAGGGAACAATCATCCTCATGGACCACCCAGGGAACATGGTCCCTGCACCCTCGTGTCATATCAAACATTTGGGGTCCCCTGCTCCTGGGCTCTTACATATATATTCATTTATAGGTAAAACAGCAATAGCAATGATAACCTCCATTCTCTTAATATTGTAATCAGTGCTCTGTATGATCAATAATTATGTACCACATTCTTATTATATAAGACAGTCCTATTTAGCAGATAGATAGAAAACATCAATTTGAAGTGAATTGTCCGACCCTGTTATCATTATGGGAATAATCTTTGTTTCCCCGGGTTTGTGAGGTCACCGACATATCTCCTACGCTTGTTATGTTATCATGCAGGATTAATGTGGTGCATTTGCTTTATTGTTTTTGCGATAAAAAGCATTGTGTCGTTAGAAGGTTTTGGAACTAATATAATCAAATCAGCTGTTCCTGGCTCACATAAAAGTCAAAGTAATTAGTCAACTTCAGTTTGTGTCTCCCGGGGCTAGCACTTATTTTACTTTTTATTTACATTATAATAAATAAGTACAAGGCACTGATGACTTATATCTGAACTTATACTTCAAAATCAATGAAAAATTGCTGATTAAACAATCAGCTTGTTGTGATTCTATTTAAAGGGCTTTGGCCTAAAAACTACCCTCATCCATCTGGTTTCAATTAAACGGTGGAGATTAGTGTTGTGCACTAGAGGGCGATATTAGCCATCAGCTTTCTTCTTCCACTTATTCATTCCCAAAAGTTCATTATCTCTAATGATTTAACTCAAAGTAAAGGCATCAAACTTCATTAGGCAAAAAATGAAATACTATATCAATCAGAAGCAGCAAACGGTTATAAAGCAACAGAGCAACTTTAACAATATAGTACTGGAAGATTCAGGCTAAATTTCGACTTGCCAAGGGGATCACCAAACTACGACTTGACTACTTTGGGCACATCATATGAAAAGAAATATCACTGGAGAAGGACATTATGGTAGGAAGAATAGAAGGTACAAGGCAAAGAGGAAGACCAGCAACCCAATGGCTTGATACTGTCAATAAAATGGTAGAGAAGACCCAGGTGGCCCTATCTAGGCTCAGAGAAGACCCTGGTGGCCTTATCTAGGTTTCGAGAAGACCCTGGTGGCCGTATCTAGGCTTGGAGAAGACCCGGGTGGCCTTATCTAGGCTCGGAGAAGACCCTGGTGGCCTTATCTAGGTTCGAGAAGACCCTGGTGGCCTTATCTAGGCTCGGAGAAGACCCTGGTGGCCTTATCTAGGCTCGGAGAAGACCCTGGTGGCCGTATCTAGGCTTGGAGAAGACCCTGCTGGACCTACGAAGGTTTGGAGAAGACCCTGGTGAACCTATCTAAGCATGGAGAATTTCCAGGTAGTCCTATCTAGGCTTGGAGAAGACCCTAGTGGACCTATCTAGGCTTGAACAAGATCGATTTTCCTACAGAGCGTTTATTCATCAAGCCACCATGGCACAAGCTTGAGCTGAAGGCTGATAAATAATAACAATAAAAGCCCAAACCAATAGATATCAGCACAATTGGCTAGCTAAATAATGTGCATGGGGCCTCTCAACTTCCAACAGAAAATGATGCCATGGGAGAGAAGGATGAGGCATGTTGAGTTTCAATGGCTGATCCTTTTGTTGCTGGGAGATAAGCACAGGAGTGTGTGTTTTCTGTTAGGCTGGTTTCACATCTCGTAGTATTTCCTGTCCGTGGGATCCTACTTTTTGTGGGACCCCATGGACAGGAACGAACACCACAGGAGGTGACCTTTTCTGTGTTCGGGGCCGTGATTTTCACGGTCTGGACACAGAAAGAGCTGTGCGGGACCCTTTCACTTCCGCAAAGTATATCCATACATTGTGGAAGTGAAATGTAGTCAAATAAATGGTTAAAAATAAAAAAAATCTCTATGCTCACCTGTCCGGCGATCCACCGATGCATCCAGCACCTACTTCTGCCTATAGGACCTGCCGTGATGTCACAACCAGGCAGCGTCATCGAGTCACATGCCGCAGTTATCGCGGTAACGGTCATGTGACCCGATCAGTTGATTGGGTTGTGACATAATGGCAGGTCCTACAGGCATCAGGAGGTGCTGGATGCATCGGTGGATCGCCGCACAGGTGAGCATAGAGATTTTTTTTATTTTTAACCATTTATTTACTACATTTCACTTCCGCAATGTGTATATATATACCTTGCGGAAGTGAAATTAGATGGTTAGGAGCAGTTGTAGTGTACTGAGCATGCTCAGTACACTAAAATCGGGTCCATGAAACAATCCTGTCTTTTCTCGGACCCATGCTCCATTGGCCCCCATGTTAAAGCCCTAATTGCCATCCGATTTTGTAGGATCCGAATTGTGTCCGATTTTTTTCCGTGCACAAAATTGGAATAGAGTCCGATTTTGGGTACAGCAAAAAATCAGACACAAATTGGATCCCACAAAATCAGATGGCAATTAGGCCAAATCCGATCCGATCCCCATAGGATAACATGGGGACCAAATTGGATCCGTAGCTGTCCGTTTTACAACTCTAAAATCGTAATGAGAAACCAGCCCTAGCCAAATGAATCCTTGACCGACAGTTATCTATGTAGCTTAAAGTTAAGCAGGTTTTCCCACGAACAAAGTTAATTTTAAAGTTTATTTTAATCAATAGATCTTAAAATAATAATAATTTCCACTATTGGGTATGATTAAAAAGATGTTCCCTTTGGAGTCTATTGAACTCTGTAATTAAAACACACTTTTTTAATGTTCCAAGTGACCTCAACCTATGAGGCTAGGGGTAATCCGATAATAAGGAGTTGTAACCAGCAGATGATCAAACCATAGACTGCAGTTTTAGGCTTTGTAGACTACTTATATTTTATAAATGGTCTAAAAATTATCCCTTCATAGAGCAGATGAATTCATTGCTGTTATTCATACACAGGCAAACCGGAGAAGTAGAGGCATTTTCACACTGCTGGATTTTTAAAAATATCTCTGTTTCGGGAGCATCAAGAGCTTAGCACTTTGCTAAATTATGAAGCAATAGCTTTTTCACAAGCCACCCAAAAATTATACATTTACTTAAGGAAATAAAACAGGCATAATCTTTTGAATGTGAATCAGTTATAGTTTCTCAACTAGAATCAAAACATGATCCATTTTTATTTTGTCTGCAACTGGATTGATAATCCCAAAATGAATAGACAACTAAAAATGCTTTTAATCAAGTAATCCAAAAATTATCCATTTTGTTTTGTCATCAAGCCTTTCCAAAAAAACACTATGTAACACAGTGAGCAGCCAGTGGCTATGGCAGGAGCTGTACTGTAGTAAGTTAAGAATAGACGGGGCAGGTAAAGAGATCCTTGGTTGTTTAAGGCCAGCAATGGCAGCCCCAGTAGCAACAATACTACAGTATAAATGTTGGCCGACACTGCTGGATCATGGATCATGCCAGCATGGGAGGTGAGTATAGGCTTTTTTATTTTAGCTGCTGGAGACATGTGGAATCAGAAGGGGGTGTTCTAATAGTGGACAACACCTTTAATGGTGAAAAATAACAAGTCCACGTGCCTTTACTAAACAGAACGAGGCCACAAAAGGAGGTGAGTGTACACATCTAATATTAAACTGTTAATGCAATGAAGGGGCTAAAAATATTATCTTAACCATTATGCTCACCTTTGTAAGAAAACAATTCTGTGTAAGTCTCAGGATTATGAAGATTTCTATCTGTTTTAGCTGTGAATAGAGGACAAAGTATCTAAAGTTTTATGGAGTACGAAAAAAAACTGAATTTAGACAAAGAGAGGGAATGAGTGCAGGTTTGTCTGCTGATACAGATGCATCTCAATGAATTAGAATATAGTCAATAAGTTCATTTATTTCAGTAATTCAATACATAAAGTGAAAGGCATATATTATATAGAGTCATTACAGACAGAGTGATCTATTTCAAGTGTTTATTTCTGTTAATGTTGATGATTATGGCTTACAGCCAATGAAAACCCAAAGGTCATTATCTCAAAAAATTAAAGTAGGGAGGATGAAGGGTTAAAAACCATGCTGCCATATTCCACGAGACATCAAAGGGTGAATGAGGCAGTCGACAGGTTAGGGGGTACTTGGGTATCGGGGCTGATGACGGCTTTGATGGGGAATCACGGCTTGTCGGTCCCCCGTCCTGTGCCCTGGACCCTCAATGATGGGGGAATGGTGGGGGATTAAGGGGATTGGTCACGTGACGCCACCTATGGTACCTGGTAACGGGTATACCAGCGCTGCAGCCGGCCACTGAGGTGATGGTGGGGGCAGCAGAGTGTGGTACAACTCTCCACAAGTGGAGCTTTACCTCAGGGCAGTGAGGATGGATGAGGGGAGTAGTAGTTGCGTCTCTGCAGACAAGACGGTGAATTGCGGCAGTTAAGCAGGCACACAGACACACAGTGATGGTTGTTTTGGTACTGGTGACAGGGTAACAGGTACAGTCCAGATTAATAACCAGGGCCCCGGTGCAACTTGGGACTTTCACCTTAGAAAGTTGTGAGGCCTCCTCTGTCTCTGTGGTTTGGGATGAGTCCTGCCTGAGCCTGAACTCACCGCTCCTTCTCCCTCTCTGGGCTTTGCTCTAAACTGACTATGAGGTCCTTCTGCGGGGTCCCTGTTTCTCCTATGGCCCCTGGTCCTATACTTGGTCAGTTTTAGGGTCTCTTACTGTGTTTTCTTCAAGGGTTAACAGCATCAGACTCCAGTGTCCGGGTGTACTATAGGGAGACCTTAACTGGTTCCCTTTCTTGATTCCCTGCTCTCCACTGGCCTCCGACCCTTTCCCTAGGGTGCAACACAGCGGTCAGTGGTCCCTGGTCCTGGGCCCGGATCCTTCCCAGCGAGCAGCTCCTCACTCTTCCGACTCTCTCTTGAGACTGACTAACTCCTTACCTCAGGCCTGGATGTTTTAAAGGGGATCTGGCTTAAGGCAGTCAGTAGAGCTCCCCCTTCAGGTCTGGAGTGGAAGGTGTGGTGTGCTGTGCGAACCAAGGTGTAATTCCCTCCTTGCATCGGTGGATCCTGTGGCAATCCCGCGCAGGGGTGCCACATGAATATAATATTGATTTATTAGTCAAAGTGTTTCAGGGTTTTCAGAAACACCCTGAAACATGGCAATATAACATTGATTTGACCTGAAGAAGGGTTCAGGGAGCCCTGAAGCGTGTTGACTAATGAATCAATATTATATTCACCCTTTGATGCATCGTGGAATACGGCAGTGCAGTTTTTAAGCCTTCATCCTCCCTATTCTATATGAACCATGCTGGGGACTGTAGCAGCCGTGATCTGCTTTTATAGTGGTTGTGACTCTCACAACCACACAAGGTGAAGGCTCTGATACCTATTTAGGTCATATTTTATCTCTCAGACCCTTCATCCTCCCTACTTTAATTTTCTGATATAATGACCTTTGGGTTTTCATTGGCTGTAAGCCATAATCATTAACATTAACAGAAATAAACTCTTGATATAGATCCCTCTGTGTGTAATGACTCTGTATAATATATGTGATTCACTTTATGTATTGAATTACTGAAATAAATTAACTTTTTGATGATATTCTAATTCACTGAGATGCACCTGTAGATATTGTCTCCTGTTGGAAAAGTATTGGTATAAGTTGCAATTGAGTCTTACAATATTAATTACAGAGCGTGGTTCTATTTGCATTGGTTGGAGTGTTTGGATATGAAAGCTTTTAAAAGCTGAAGATGACCATAAACCACACCAGTCTGGTGTCCCACGCTTCATCTTTGCCAGTGTACTAGTGCCGACAATTTGTAATCACATTATTATAAATGTGAAAAATTACAAGAAGAGCTCCTCCTATCATAAATCTGCCGAGTGTATAAAAAGAAGAGACTTGTCTGCGGATAACTAGGCTCAGGGGCTAACTACAATAGGTACAGGGGCTGCAATCACACCCGCGCCCTGGCGCCTAGAGACCCCAAAAGTCCCTTTGCCCTGTAGAAAAAGACTATTGCTAATAAAGATTTACAATAGTTTGGGGACCTGTTGGAGCTTTTGCATTGGGGCCCATGAGCTTAAAGTTACGCCACTGACTAAGCTCCTTCCTGAGTACACAGCTGTGCCAGTCTGCAGCTCAATGCCAGTCTGCCGCTGTGTACAGCTTCTTATTCGTTCAGCAAATGTATCTTTATTAATGATATTTGGTATTGCTCAGAAGTCTCCTAAGTAGAGATTAAAAAATCGATTCACATGAACCAGTCAAGCTTTTTTCTATGACCGCTGAATGAGAGCCCATCAAAATGTCTCTTACTTGATGGCATCCAAGACTCCTCTGTTGGTGTGCCAGCCTAGCACAACATAATGTGTTCATCATGTCACAATAATAATGTCACACCTGCCCGGCTAATCAAAAGAGGATGCAGTCATGTAGAGGGCAGGGGCATACACAAAAATCACAGGGGCACATAGCGGAAGTTCTAATTGACAACCCCCTACCTCCAAAAAGAAGAAGATATATTCAGCCAGGTCACATAATAGCACATCTCACATTGACGGCAACCAATCAGCGGAGCGGCGCGGCTTGGTGGGAAATATGAATCCCGTGCCGCTGAGCGGCGACCAATCAGCGAAGCGTGTTTCAAAACACATGCCAAGTGCACTAATTGGTCGCTGCTCCTGAGGAAGGAGTTTGGGATACGACTCCGAAACGTGTCGGAAAATAAACTAGCTACCATATCCAGACTGGTTTTTCCATCACACGAACACAGCAGCTCGGACCACGAGGTACATTGTCCTGCAGAAGCTTATCGCCACTGGTAAAAGGCTTTTCCCAGCACTCTCATCCAATGATCGCAGAATACTGACCAGGGTCCTGTAAATCAATTCTCCCATCTCTGCTCCAACGTTTTCAGCTTCAATTGATTCATGTCTGAAAATGATTGGAGCAGATTCATTAATGTTCAAAGGTTTTAGGCACTTGTGGAAATATTGCTGCTTAGAAAACTTAATTAACAAAACGTAAAGTGAATAAACCAAACAAGATATTGAAATCAGATGAATATTTGGTGTGAGAACCTTTTGCCTTCAAAACAGCATCAAAACATCAACTCAAATCAAATGTATCAATTCTTGGTCACAGTTTTTGAAGAAAGGAGGTGATTCAATCCTTCCATCTCTTCGTGTAATCCCAGCAGATTTGATGATGTTGAGATCGGGTCTCAGTGCGGCTAGATCATCACTTCAAGGGCTCCTTGTTCTTCTTACGCTGAAGATTGTTCTTAATGACATAATCTACATGCTTGTGGTCATTTTCCTGCTACAAGATACATTTGGCACCAATAAGATGTTTTCCAAACGGTGTTTTCTGATGTAATTAAGTCTGTATTTCTCAGCATTGAGGATACATAAATCCTGACCAAATCCCCAACTTAATTTGCTGTAGAGCATTACCAAATTTGCCAAAAACCTCCTCCATGTTTCACTGTTGCCTGTAGACCCCCATCATTATACCGTTATACAGTCCTTCAGCAAACAAACTGCTTTCTGTTACAGCCAAATACAGGAGCATCTCAATGAATTAGAATATCTTCAAAAAGTTCATTACAGCTTGGCCTGTTCTGGTGTTATAAATAACAGTAATATAAAGGGGTTGGTCCTTATTGTGCAAAGTTAATCCCCGGCTGCTGGCTATTGTCAATAAACCAGCCGAGCTGTGCTCACCTTCACCGCCAAATTTGTCCACCAGAGATCTCAGCAGCTTCCATGTAGACAGAATGCCACACCCAGAGCGCTGAGCTCTCTGAATGGCTGCCTCCCTGTTGTTAGTCCCACAACCAAAGCCAGACATGGAGAGCAGTTGGGAGACTTGCCAGTGGACCCAATGAAGATGAGTATGCCACTGTTTGTTTATTTATAATAATTCACTTTTATGGGAACAACCTCTTTAAGCAATGTCATGTGATTTGGGTGTTTGAACCTCAGCATATTCTGGCCATTTTCTTGGTGGCCAAAACTGTTTTCTTTTAAATAAACTATTAGTTAAACCCATTGCTACTAGCTTCTACTTGTCTGCATTAGGCGGCCATCACACGGTTCAATATTGCGAACGATATAGCTTAAGCGATCTCCTTTTTGATCGCTTAGCGATATCGTTTGTGCATCGCTGCGTGCAATCAAGCGATTTTACAATGTAAAATCGCTTGATCGTTACATCGCAGATATGAGACCGGAGCTCATATCAAGCGATAAACGCTTGAACAATCTGCATCATCGTGGTGTGTGACACCACAATGAACGATCTCCCAGCGGGCAGAGCCTATGCTGGGAGATGGTATCTATGGTAAACGTCGGGTTACTAAGCGCTGCGCGACGCCTAGTAACCCGATGTGTACCATAGTTACCAGCGATCTCGCTGCCCCACATCACTGGTGAGTCTGTCTGTGTGACAGCTCACCAGCGATGTGAGCGATATTGTTAGCGATCGCACTGCATGTGATCGCTTACAATATCGCTCACGATATTGATGCGTGTGACGGCCGCCTTACTGGAACTTCAGGATGTACAGATGCGATCTACGTGGCAGAAAAACAACACCCACTACATCCCGACGTGTCCCCCCCCCCCTCCCTTCTACCTCTCTCCTCTCTCTCTCTTTCTTCTACCTTTATTTCCCCCCTTATAACACTTACTTTTCTTATTACTGTTGTTTTCAATGCTTTAGATGTCTAATGTCTATCAGATCCCCCGGTTCTGTTTCCGACAAGGATCAGGCATTGACATGTTATGTTTGTTTCTCATGTTTTACAAAAACTTCAATAAAAATCTAATGTTTAAAAAAAATAAATAAAACAACACCCACTTAGACCATTAACCAGAAAGACAGTCTCCTTATCTCATCTGTGTTACACAACACTCTGGGATTTAAAATCTGGCCAAGATGTTAAGAAAAAAAAGTTTTCTTTGAAAGTCTGGTAAATGTGTCAGATAGATATAAGCGCTTATTGTAGCTTCAGGAACTAGTGGGAGATAGGTCATTATAAGGCTGTCCAGTAATTGTTGGGAAGCTGATGTTAATGAGGTTATTACTGGAGGTTTATACAAGACGTCTGGGGGCAGATCACCTTCCTCCATCATTGTTACTTCTAATGATTGTAATGATTCCTTTATCTTTCATAATACAATATTTTGAGGATTTTCCCTTTGTCCTATCTCAGGGAATGTTTCTGTGGCGCCGCATCGGTCAGGACGCCATGTGGGATACTGCACTCAAGCCAGGGTGTGGTTCTCCAGTAGTCAGGAGATAGGTATGGTAGGTGTGATGATCCTCAACACGCACACAAACAGACACACTTAAGCTCCCGTCACACACAACGACACACCAGCGATCTGATAACAATAACGATCCTGTAGGGATCGTTGGTGCATCGTTACCTGGTCGCTGGGGAGCTGTCAAACAGGCCGATCTCTCCAGCGACCAGGGACCAGGGAGCCACCTCCACATCGCTGGTAACTATGATAAACAGCAGGCATCTAGGCAGCGCGCGCTGCCTAGATACCCACTGTTTATCATAGTTACCAGCATCCTCCCTGCTTAGCGCTGGTAACCATCATAAACACCGGGTATATAGGCAGCGCGCGCTGCCTAGATACCCGGTGTTTACCATGGTTACCAGCCTGTGAGATCACTGATCGTTGGTCTCTCGCTGTCACACGCAGCGATGCGTGCTGACCAGCGGGAGACCAATGACCTAAAAATGACCCAGAGCACTTTGTAACGATCAGCGATTACGCAGCAGGGGCCTGATCACTGCTAAGTGTCACACTTAGCGAGATCATTAGAGAGATCACTGTTACGGCACAGAACCTGTGACGTTACAACAATCTCGCTAACGATCTCGTTATGTGTGATGGGGGCTTTAGGACCCAGGGAACCCTACATAAAACCCCAGGGGGGAGAGCCCAGTAGAACAACAGGGGTAGAACAGCAGAAGTTTTAGTTTGAGTTGAGCTGCAGTGCAGTACAGCAGAGAACAGTTTGAGTAACAGAACAGTGATCAGCTAGTGTGCAGAGCTGGGAGAAGTCGAGTCGAGCGAGGAGGAGAGAACAGAAAGACTGCCAAGAGGGAAGAACCCTAGGAGCACTGGCTGAGCTGAATTGGCCCGTGTGTCCGAATCCGGAGTTGGTAACACCAGACGGAGGGGTTGTGGTCAGAAACAGGGACCGGACATGAACGTGGCACTGGAGTGTAATACCGAACCGCTGAACCAGAGGCTATGAACTTCATAGGAGCTGTGGCTCAAACACCTGGTGTATACCCAGAGAAAGCAGCCGGACAAGAGTCTGGGTGACAAGGGATCAGTCACCCACTCATACCGGAGACTGAAGGATCAGAGCTCTGCATGCAGAGGCGCTTTAAGAAGCACTGAGGAACAGGACAAGTGAGAGGCAGAAGGCAGGCACACCACCAAGGATCTCATACTTTCTACCCCGATCTCCTAAGACTACACAGGCCGGAGCATATCCAAGAGTGTGTAACATCTTTGACCTGTTGAACCTGAAGCTTGCTGAGAGTAAACCCGGGTACAGAATTGCAGAACTGTGTGAGACTGTGTTATTTTTTTTTTTATGTAAATTTTTCTTTATTAAAGAGTTTTTTAACATATAAACATCATAATTACGATACATTGCTATAACGTTGGCAAAGCATATCCAAGCATGGGGGAAGACAATGATCGTATTGTAGAGATATTAGTACATTTCTCGATGTGTATCACCAAACCACGTCAGGTCATGCGTAAGTTTTGCTTACTTATAGATTATCACCCCCCCTTTCAGTACGAAAGAAAAAGGGAGGAGCCCCGAAGCTCAAAGGAAATTCAGGGTGAAGAAAGAAAAAAAAAAAAAAGAAGAAATCGAAAAAGATCTTAAAATATAACTCTATAGATGCCGAAAATTGCCGCCATCAGTCCCCACCCAGGGGATAAGGGTACCTTTACACGTAGCTACATTTCTAGGGTGGCTACAGGTAACTTACTGGTTGCAGTGAAATCATGGAGAGATTATTCCATTTGTACACAGCAACAAGATAGAACCTTGTCTCCATGATTTCACTGCAACCAGTAAGTTACCTGTAGCCACCCTAGAAATGTAGCCGCGTGTAAAGGTACCCTAAGGGTAGGAGAAGATTAGTGTTTAAGCGTGTTAAGGGGACGGAAGAAGAAAGGAGGAGAACAGATAAAGGGGGTTAAAAAGAAGCTTAGGTAAAGATTAAAAGAATAAGAGAATAAAGATTTCAATAGGCCTCGCGGAAAGAATTTTACCAAAAAGGCTCGTGCAGGAACTCTACCATTCATGAGAACAGGCTTCCAAAGGCTGTGGCGTCTTTAAACAGGATCCATTCAGTCCAAACGATCACATATTCATGTTGGGTCTGGGAGCATTCAGCTGAGATCTCCTCATATCTACGCAGGGTCTCCATTTCGGAGTACCACTCAAGCATGGTAGGGGGCATCTGTTCCCTCCAATGTCGGGGTACCACAGAATGCGCAGCACTAAGACAGAATCGGAGTATGTCTTTTTTTGGGTCTTCCAGGACCCAGGAAGGATAGACAGCAATGCCATCTCAGGGGTTCCCACCAAGCTCTTGCCCGTAACCAGGGTGTAGTTACGAAATATCTTTGACCAGAATTCCCCGATCAGGGGACAGTCCCACCAAATGTGAATCATCGTACCAGTCTCCACACCGCATCTCCAGCAAAGAGGGGAAGTGGAGGCAGAAAACCTGTGCAGCCTGTCCGGAGTGAGGTACCATCTGAAACGTATTTTGTAACATTTTTCTAATGCATCGCTGGATCCAGACGACCTCCAAGCCATCGTGAAGCATTTTTCCCACTCTGAATCGGATACCGCCCTACCAAGATCCGATTCCCACGCCCTCTTGTACTTGTGGGTCGCAGAACCCGCCGCTTTAGCCAGAACAGAGTAGATGATTGAAATTCCTCTAAGAGGAGCCTGCTCTGCCACGAAAAGTTCTTCCAAGGGGGCAAGGACTACGTTTGGGCCCCTCAGGAGTGTTAGAGAATTTAGGAAGGACCTAAGCTGGATGTATTTCCACCACTTTAATTTCACATTTGGTGAGGATGCCTGTAAGGTAGTGAAGGAGGAGAGCTCACCTACATGCAATATCTGGCCAACGCGGGTATCATCTCCGACCTTCCATATCAAGAGAGATTGTTGAGACATCCCAGGAGGAAATGCTGGGTTATAGAACAACGGGGTCATAAAGCCGGTCGGAACCATCTCCTTGGACTCTCTACATGCCACTCGCCACGCCCTCAGTGTTTCAGTGGTTAAAAAAGCCATTTGACTCAGAGACTGTGTTAGTTTTTGTGCCAACCGGCTGTGAAGGCGACTTAAAAAGGTAACAGTGCCCAAGGTAATCCCTGCCTCGCAGAGACTATTAATCCTTATTCCCGCTGCCCTGGGGACCCGCTCCACCCATGGGGAGCCACTACATCCCAGCTGCCTATCCACCATCCCCAGAGGTTCTACAGAAGCAACGGCTCCTCATAGCCGCAAACCACGGGTGGCGTCACAAACACTTAACCACCCTTTTCCTACATTCCCCAAGAATGCTTTAGCATTGCAGGGTCACGGAAGACGGGTCTCGACCCCTGTGACTCCCCGATAAATCCCGGTTTCGAGTATCCCATGGCCCTGGGGTGCAACATTTACCTATTAAAGCTGATATTCATTTCAATTCTGTTATGTCTTTTCTCCCTAGATATAAGGCAGGTATAGCAGACAGCAGGGGTCCCAAACCTGTGGCTTGTGGGCCCAAGATGTGTTCCAGCTTGGTGCTTAAACACCAGGTCTAGAAAACAGCTATGAAAAACAGGCCTTCAGATGGTGACTTTTGTGAGTAGACCCACATAGTAGAGCAGATCTAAATGGGGGTAAGGTAGGTACCCCTGTTGAGTTGTCTGTGGCCTGCTCCAGCCGGCTCCTCAGTGCAATGATTCAGTCCTTCGATACCTTCATCAAGAGGCAAATTTCACAGTCAATAAAAGTTTTTACGTTTTTTTTACTTGAACAGGCGGAGATGGGAGTTGGGGGATGGACTATTTACAATGATAGTTTTACCTGCATGTTGCTCCCCTTGTTCCGGTAGCTCCTGGCTCACGTTCCTCAACGTCATTGATATACGCCATGCATTCAAAAAGTCTTTTGTCAGTTCTACCCCCACCCCTCTCATGGGGACCCATCCACAGGACCACGAGGGAACCGCTAGACAGGATTCCTCCACCACATTCACAATTAAGATCTGTCCGTATTCGAATCTCTGCTTAGGACCACCAAGGGGTGGGGCAGAGTATCGTGCTATGTGGGCTGATTAGTCAGGGGAACTAACACTTGATCAGCTAGTTGCTGTCACATTAGTATATCATAAACTATCTTTAGAAATACTTTTTCTAAACAATGGTTTATGGATGCTGCAACATGCTGGAGCTATCAGGTAGGGATTTCAGATGTGCACCCAGAACTGCTCGTGTCTTCAGTGCAGAGTGGACCTACAGTTTCCTTAAAAAACCCTCACCTTAAAGCTGAGAGTCTGCACTTTGAACCCATATTGAATTATATTATGGATATGCATTGTTAAAATCTAAAAAGCCAAAACTTGTGTCACTGTTCAAATATTTCTGGGCCTAACTGTATATACAGCGAGTTGAAATAAGTTTTGAATACGTCCCCAATTTTCTAAATAAATATATTTTTAGAGGTGCTATTGACACACTTTTTTCACACAATGCCATAACAACCCATCCAATCCACACATCCAATCCACACAGGCAAAGAAATCAAACCATGGATGTTCATAAGTCAAGTTATGCATAGTAATGAGACATGACACTGAGATAAAGTATTGCACACTTGCAGAAAAAGAGTTTGAAAAAGCTATGTCAAGACACTATGTCAAATCTAATAGCATTCTGCCAATTAGTGAAAAATAATATCAGCTGGTTCAACTGATGGCCTAAAAGTAGGTATCTCATTACCAAGGTGCTACACAAGAAACATCTCATGATGGGTAAAACCAGTGAGATGTCTCATACATTCACAGCGTTATTGTTGCAAACATGCTGATGGCATTGGTTACGGAAAAATGTCTAAGCTACTGTAGGTTCCAGTGAGCACATTTGGGGTCATAACTGAAAAGCATAAAGAACATAATTTCACCATAAACTCATTACCAGGTCCCAGCAAAAATTCAGGCAGAGTTGTTAAAAAATTATCAGAAGTGTTGACCAAGAGTCGAAAACCACATGTAGAGAGCTGCAGAAAATAAAGCTCCTAGAATGGCGAGCCGATCACCTGACTGATTTCTAGAACATTTTTGGAAAGGAACTAAAGCTCAGAATCCATAGAAAGAGCCATCGAGACCTTTAGGATTTGACACCTGGGCAATACATGCAAACTACTAGTGCATAATAATAATAATAATAATATAATAATAATAATAATGTTATAAATAGTGCAATGAATTAAATATCATCAAAAATCAATATCATAGTGCCATGTTTCAGGGTGTCTCTAGGAGCCCTGAAACACGTTAACTAATAAGTCATTATTATATTCACCCTTTCATGTCTTGTGGAATACGGCAGCGTGGTTTTTAACCGTTCATCCTCCCTACTTTAATTTTCTGAAATAATGACCTTTGGGTTTTCATTGGCTGTAAGTCATGATCATCAACATTAACAGAAATAAACACTTGAAATAGATCACTCTGTAATGACTCTATATAATATATGTGTTTCACTTTATGTATTGAATTACTGAAATAAAGTAACTTGTTGTGATATTCTGATTCATTGAGATGCACCTTGTAGTTTCTCCATACAGGATGCATCTTTAAGCTGTCATCTCTAATAAAGGCTCTTGTACAATGTATAAAATAAATTTCAGTAGTGTGTTCAATACTTTTTCTTTGTGTGATATCTCATTATTGCACTTAACTTAATGTATGGATGTTGTTACTTTGATTTCTTCTCTGTGTGGATTGGATGGGTTGTTACAGACAGCTGGTGAGAATTTCATATCAATAGCACCTTTAGAAATATATTTACTTAGAAAATTGGAGATGTGTTCAATACTTATTTAATCTGCAGTATATATGAAACAAAGGAGGTAAAAGAGGTTTAGTGCCCTGTGATCCTCTCAATATTTGGTCATTTTATAAAGCCTTTAATCAGACTACATGTGATCCCAGGGTTAATGCACAGACATTACAGTCTTTATAAAAAATATACAAAGAAAACTTTAGACATAAACTAAGCATTGAAGTAAGTTAAAGACTTAAAATAGTAACAGTTTTCTTTTTTATTTTCAAAGTTTAGATCAGAACTAAAGGAATAAACTAAGACACGTAAGCGACTTACTGGATGCTGAGGTCAATGAGAGAATGATGCTTTATGTGTAGAAAATGCTTTGTTCTGTTCGAAATATTAGCATTAAAAAGTAATGACGTGTAACTAAGACTTAACTGTCAAGTGTGATGTAGGAACCCTAATTCTGCACCTTGTGGGGGTTAGTTTGGCTTCACACTAGTGGCGCAGCCAGATCAGGATAAAAACGGGTTTGTCCTGATCTGACCATGAGTCACCCCAGATGCCGGATGCCTGATCCAGACAGGGAGAGGGTGACAGAAAATGTAATAACATTTATTGTGCACATGTCCTATAATATAATCACCTTATCGTATCTGTTTGTCTCTCTGAAACGGAAATCCCACGTCGCTGATTGGTTGGGCCCGGCCGGCCGCGACCAATCAGCGATGCAGAAATTCCATTACAGAGAGACAGCGACAGGTGCAGTTCGTGGCCATCTTCCCTCTTCCCCCTGCCTGTGCCGCTCCATCCTCCCCCACCCCGCCGCTTCCTCCTCCGTCTACCTCCCCCCTGCCACTGCATCCTCCGTCCTCCACCCCTGCTGTTCTTCCTCCTCCCCCTGCCACTCTGTCCTCCGTCCTCCTCCCCCCGTCGCTCCGTCCTCCATCCTCCTCACCCTGCCGCTCCGTCCTCTGTACTCCTCTCCCTGCCGCTCTGTCCTCCTCCCCCGACACTCTGTCCTCCATCCTCATTCCCCCGCCGCTCTGTCCTCCGTCCTCCCCTCCGCCGCTCCGTACTACACCCCTCCTGCTCCATCCTCCCCCCTCCTCACCGCTGTCTTCTCACCCACACCCGGTGGTCCCATTGCCGGTGAAAGCTCCAGGAAAAGAATCAGCAGGTCATGTGACAGGCTGTGTGTGACATCACATCAGCCTGCCCAGTCACAGGACCCGCTGATTGCCGGTGAAAACTCCAGGAAGACAATGAGACCACCGGGTGCGGACGAGAAGACAGCGGCGAGGGTCTGACACGTTGTGTGTGTGTGTGTGTATGTATATGTATGTATATGTTTGTGTGTCTATATGTATGAGTTTATGTGTATTTACATGTGTGTGCCTCTAGACATGTATGTATGCATGTGTGTCTGTGTATTCATGCGTGTGTATGCATGTATGTGTTTGTATACATGTGTGGGTGTGTCTGTAAACATGTGTGTCTGAATACATGTGTGTCTGTATGTGTATACATGTGTGAGTGTCTGTACATGTGTGCGTATACCTGTGTGTACATGTCTGTGTCTGTATATGTGTGTCTGTATACGTGTGTAAATATGTGTGTCTATACATGTGTGTGTACATGTGTATGTGCGTGTCTGTATGTGTGTATGCATGTATGTGTGTACATGTGTGCATATACCTGTGTTTATGTGTCTGTATACATGTGTGCGGATACCTGTGTGTACATGTGTGTCTATATACATGTGTGTCTGTGTACATATGTGTATACATGTGTTCGTATATCTGTGTGTGTTCCTGTACATGTGTGTCTGTATACATGTGTGTGTCTACATGTGTGACTGTATACTTGTGTGTGTGTTTGTATACATGTGTCTATATGGGTGTGTTTGTCATGTTTGTGTGTGTCTGTACACATGTGTATACATGTGTTTGTATGTGTGTGTGTACATGTGTGTCAGTACATGCCTGTGTCTCTGTATACATGTGTATACATGTGTCTATGTGCGTGTACACGTGTATGTCTAAGACGTGACCCACAAAGTCAAGTCATATATATATACACACATGTACATACACACAAATACATATATACACACGTGGCGAGTCACGTTATACAAATATACAAACACACGCGCCGCCTCACGTCATACACATACACACACATATACACATGCGCTGGGTCACCTCACACACAAATACATATATACCCACATACACACGCAACAGGTCACGTGAGGCACCGGGAACATACACTTATACAAACATACAGACATGCACGCCCGGTCATGTGACATACTACCTTCACATATACACACGTATTTTCACATGCAGTGGGGACGCACACACATATAAACATGATGTGCGTGGGATCATAGACATATACACACACACACTGTGGGTCACGTGATGCAGCGGTCCACATATACACAAACAGGCGGTGGGTCACGTGACGCAGTGGGGACACACACAGATAAACACATGCAGGCTCACATGACATGGCAGGGACACACATACATGCATGCACACTTACATGGCCGCCATCTTTGGACACTCAGGTATACAATGATGACGGCGATGTGCCACATCACCCTTCTCAACTGCAAGATTACAGGATTACATCTGAGTGTCTGTATACATGTATGCGTATACCTCTGTGTACATGTGTGTCTGTGTATGTGTGTGTCTGTGTACGTGTGTGTATATATGTGTCCTCACCTGTCAGTCTGATATCTACCTCTGCGCCACCTATATACCACCGCCAGAGTCCCCCTACTTCAATCCAGACTGCTTCAAGATCTTACAAGGAGAAGCCGCCCATTATCAGGCAATGGGCAAAGTTCTCATACTTTGGAGACCTCAATGCAAGAACTGGGAGAGAGAGAGACTTCCTGACCACGGATGGAAACATCTACATATTTGGAGCAGAGAATGACGGCCAGGACTCTGTACACACAGAGAGAAACAGCTATGACAGCACAGTCAACAAAAATGGCAGAAAGCTCCTGAACGTATGTAGAAGTTTAGTACTTCATATCCTTAATGGACGAAGCAAGGGTGACTCCCTCGGAAGGTATACACTAAACTCCCAAGTAGGGAGGAGTGTAGTAGATTACACCATCACAGACATGAACCTGGCAGATGTCAGCTCCTTCATAGTCACCCCACAAATGCACCTGTCAGACCACAGCCAATTTCTTCTGTACATGAAATCTATAGAGAAACCATCCAATCAGAAGCCACAGCAGAGCGGTCTCTTCAGCCGGCCTCCATCCTATAAATGGTCCAAAATGTCGGGTCTAAAGTATAAAGAGGCTTCCAGCAGCCCTGAAATACAGCGGATGCTCCACCACTTCTACAACTACGAGTACAAGCCTAACCCAGAGGGAGTGAGCCAAGCCGCAAAGGACCTCAACAACATATTCTATGCAATGGCCAGACTGTCCGACCTTAAAAAAGTCACCTACAAGAGACCTAAAGAAACACAGATCAATGGTTGGTTTGACAGAGAATGTAAAGCCGTACGGAAGACCCTGAGAACAGCCTCCAACAAGAAACACAGAGACCCCAACCACCCGGGCCTGAGGGAAGCCTATGACACCATACAAAGGCAGTACAAAACCATTCTCAGGAGGAAGAAGCAGAGTTACATCTCTACCAAGCTTAACCAACTCCAAGATTCCCTCCAAGACAACTCCTTCTGGGAACTATGGAACCACATGGGCACAAAAAAGAAAAAACAACACCTATATCCAAAATGGCAACATCTGGCTCCAGTACTTCAGAGACCTCTATAAAGACATCTGTGGCACCCTGGCACCTGTTGGGCACCACAGAAATCCTTAGGTACAATGGAGTAAGTAACAGCACAGCAAAACCCACAACACAAACAACACTTAGAACACCTGGTTTCACCCCGAGCCTCTAGGGGGAGCTACCACTGGTGACTTCTAACCAGTTCCCCCTATAAAAAGAGTCTTGGAGAGAGAAACTTCAGAGTGTGGTAGACGCTACAAGAGCTGCCTGCCTGTGTGAAACCTCCACCCTATGAGGAACACACTAGGCCCCAAACAGCCTGTTAGCCTGTGGAGATCCCTGCAACTGGGATAATAGGAAGAAGGAGATCACCTCTCAGGAATACAGAGTTAATCCAACTCTTTCCAAATCATCCGGTTACTGGAACCGAAGCTGTGGAAGCTACAAAGCCCTCACAGAGAACCAGCACATCCAACAGGAGGTTTAGCCACCTGTTCCACCTGATGCACCCATCCACGAGAGCCCAGGGAAGAGTACTGATCCTGCTCAGACCCTTTTACAGTGCCCTCAGTGCTGCTAACCAGGTGAAGCAAGTTCCATTGAACAAACTGCCCGGTCCGGCTGGATTCCACATCCACCCGACCTTAGCACCAGAAGTAGAGAAAGGAAGCCTAACACTGCTTGCTGTGAAACTCCATAAGTGCCAACTCCACTATCCCGGTCCGAGTGTACCTGCCTACCAACCAGTAAAGGTACCTAAAAGAGACTTTGTGTGGTTGTGCATTACTCCAGGATTCAGCGCGCAGCGTCCCGCAGCTGCCTCACAACATCTTGCGCAGCTCCCGGCTCCGGGGATTCCCGCTCATCCTGTGGGGAGCGCTCCATCTCGCTGTGTACCATCCCCCGGAGACCCGAACAGCGCTGGTAAAGTTACCAGAACACCCGCAGGTGGCGTCACGAAGACAAATCACCCCACTGTTCCGCCATTCCCCTATTGATCTGGACCACCGGGCCTACACTTCCGCAGGCGCGGTTCCGTGACTGGAGGAGAAACAACGCCCGCTACGTGTACCCCCCCGGCTACGGTGAGTCAGAATTTGGCGTCACGAACAGGATACGAGCAGGCCCGTTATCACGGGTATTGTGTGCTATTTATTGACTGTAAATATCAAACTGTACATTTGATCCGCCATTGCTGCGCGAAAAGGCGGGAAAAGAAGGGGCGTGACTGTGCAGAGGGCGCGAAGATTGTCCCCGCCCCCACGCTCTGACGACTTCCCTTGTACGCAGCAGGAACCGGAAACTCCCGTGGTGCCTCACTCCTCACCGCGCGCCCGACACTTCCGTTTACAACCGAGGGAAAGGCTACGCTTAACTAAGGGGGAGCGACCATGAGTAACCCGGCTCCCGATCACGTGGTGCCCCCGCTAGACCAAGCGGCACCTCAAAATATACATCTTGATGGACAGCAACAAGTCGGCGGTATGCTACCGCAACCCGCTCCGATTATGCCGATGTCTCTACCCTACGTTCCTAGTGCGACCTGGTTACCCAAGTACAGCGGTGTACCCAGCACCTTGGAGAACTTCCAGAGGAAGATATGCCAAGCCCTGGACATGTACCCGATGACCGGTAAGCAAAGAGCTTCAGTTATTATGGGACAATTAACCGGTGCAGCCGAACTGCAGAGCCGCAGCTGGCCTGTAGAAGTTCAGGAATCTGTGGAGCAGATATTCGCTAGATTAACCCGGGTCTTTGAGTGCCATACCGAAGCTGGATTAAGACTGTCATTCTATCGTTGTAACCAAGGGGCACAAGAAACTGTCCTTGATTATTCACTGCGCTTGCAAGAAGCATACAGACTGTTAAAACAAGTCGATCCTGATAGTGCTCGTGATGAGAACAAAGCGTTAATTGGACAATTTATTGTGGGCCTTAAACTGTCTGAGGATAGAAAGCAAGCAAGCTGGTGGTCCATACAAAATCCAGGCGCAGAGTTTGACACATTGAGAGACTTAACAGTTTGGGGACAGCGACTCGCTGAAGTACCTGATCCCGCTTCACCGCAGCAGCAGCAGTACACTGACACCCCTTCCGTGCCGGCAGCAGCATCTCCAATCCCTGCGATTCAGTCCAGTGCACAGACTGTGACACCTGACCGGTTTGATCAACTGTGTGCTAATGTCGAGCAGCTGATGAAGGACGTGGCCAAGCTACAAGCTGGGAGAAGACCCAAGACAGATGCAAGGCCATCGGACAAGATTCTACTCACCGACAGTCCTGACGACGTTCCGTGGATGAGGAGAAAGACACAGCCGTCGCGAGGAAAACCTGCAGACCGCCGCAGTCCCGACAGACGCCGCAACAGTCAGCAGAACGACTTAGGAGGACGCAACGTGCAATCCCGTCCTTTAAACAAGCGACCCCTGGGCGAGAAGGGCCAACCCCAGGAGTAGACTGTGCAGGCCCTACGTCCAGCTGGGAACACAAGTATGTGGGAGACTGTCCATACTTACCAATCGTCATCGATGGCATCGCTATCTCCGCCTTGATAGACACTGGATCCCAGGTGACATCCATCCCCAGTACCCTTTACAAGCAGTTCTGGCCAGATGTTAAGCTAGAACCCCCAAATCCCGAGATGAACCTTGAAGCCACTAATGGTATTCCGGTTACCATAGAGGGACAGTGGGAAGCTACAGTAAAGGTGGGGAGGGTGCAGTTGAAAAACCAGGGTATCTTAGTGGTTCAGGATAAGCCTAACCACAAGGATCCATATGTCATATTGGGTACCAATGTCATGATCAAATGTCTCGATGAAGTGTTGTTTTTACTCCAACAGAGTGCTGAAGCCGGTAAACCCAGAGAAAAGAGGGCTATCCAAAAGCAGATCAGAGCACTGGTGTATCAACAACAGGTAACCTTGTCAAATGGTGAGATTGGCAGAGTAAGGGTCACAGATCCCATTCCAATTGTGGTACCACCCAGAAGTGAAATGATGATCTGGTGTCGAGCAGCCATAGGCCTCAGAGGGCAGGACTACCAAGCTGTAGTAGAACCTGTAATGTCCGACAGTAGTCCTACGCTCTTGACAGCCAGAGGGTTAGTCGATGTAAGAAAGGGGAGAGTCCCCGTACGCATATTGAATTATGGTGATGACGAAGTCAGACTACCTAGATATGCAACTGTTGCTAAATTGTACCAAGTAAAAGATGATGCTGTGATTGATGTAAAATCCTCAAACCAAATAGTCACTGATGAACCCCCTCACTCCAAAGATCAGTTAGAGAAATGGTGTCAAGACCTCAGTGTAGGAACTGACAATACACCCTCTCACCAGAAAAATGGAGTATACAGGGTAGTTCGGGAGTATGAGCAAGTGTTCAGCAAACACCCACTTGACTTTGGGAGGATTAAAGGGGTACAACATCATATCCCCACAAACAACCATGCACCCATCAAAGAAAGGTACAGGCCTATACCACCTACTCACTACCAGAAAGCAAAAGAGATGCTTCAGGACATGAAAAATGCAGGAGTCATTAGGGATAGCTGTAGTCCCTGGGCCGCACCACTAGTCCTGGTTAAAAAGAAAGATGGTAGTATGAGGATGTGTGTAGATTATAGGCAAATCAACAAAGTCACACACAAGGATGCATACCCGTTACCCCGCATAGAAGAGTCACTAGCTGCACTCAAATCTGCCAATTACTTCTCCACATTAGATCTTACTAGTGGGTACTGGCAGGTTGCCGTTGCAGAGGAGGATCGTGAGAAGACAGCCTTCACTACTCCTATGGGCTTATGCGAGTTCAACAGTATGCCATTCGGTTTGTGCAATGCCCCAGGCACATTTCAGAGACTTATGGAATGTTGTTTGGGCCATAAGAATTTTGAGACTGTCTTGTTATACCTTGATGATGTCATTGTCTACTCTCAGACCTATGAAGATCACCTCCAACACCTGAGTGAAGTGTTTGAGTCACTGTCCAAGTACGGGATGAAACTGAAACCGTCCAAGTGCCACCTGCTGAAACCCAAGGTCCAATACCTAGGACATGTGGTCAGTGCCGAAGGCGTAGCACCGGATCCGGATAAGGTCACCGTCATCAAGGACTGGCCAGCACCATCAACCACAAGGAGGTACGTCAATTCCTAGGACTGGTCGGGTACTACCGACGATTCATCAAAGGCTATACCAAGATAGCCGCACCTATGCAAGATCTCCTAGTAGGTCAATCCAAAAACGGCAAGATCAGGGGACCCCCGTTCCACTGGGGCCCAGAGCAGGACAAGTCCTTCCAAACGTTAAAAGAAGCTTTAACCGGAGAAGAAATCCTGGCTTACCCTGACTACAATCTACCGTTTCTGTTGTACACTGACGCAAGTAATGAAGGTTTAGGAGCAGTCCTATCTCAACGTCAGCAGGGCAAGGAGAAGGTGATAGCCTACGCAAGCAGAAAGCTCCGTCCCACCGAAAGGAACCCGGAAAACTACAGCTCCTTCAAGCTGGAGTTCCTGGCCCTGGTCTGGGCGATCACAGAGCGTTTCAAGCATTACCTGGCATCCGCCCCGTTCACAGCTTTCACAGACAACAATCCTCTAACTCACTTAGAGACTGCAAAGCTGGGAGCCCTAGAACAGCGTTGGGTAGCAAGACTCGCTAACTACGACTTCACTGTAAAGTACCGGGCAGGTCACAAGAACGGCAATGCTGATGCCCTGTCCCGAATGCCTCATCTTTCTGAAGAGGGAGAAGACATAGATGACCTAGAAGAGATTGAACTACCTGCTTTCCACCGTTCCGGTACAGCAACATGTCATCAGAGAAACCAGACACGTGTAGAGAGGACCGTGAACCCGTTACCTCACCATGACTGGAAGGAGGCTCAAGCCAACGACCCAGATGTCAGCCTGGTAAGGGATCTCATCACTCAAGAACACGCCAATATGGACTCTGATGCCTCACCAAATGCTAAACGCCTGTGGAAGGAGAAAGGGAGGTTGTTCGTCTACCAAGGTAAACTATGCAGAAGATACCTCAACCCGAGAAACCCATGAACTCATCTGGCAGATTGTAGTTCCCAAGACTGAAGTCCAAATGATCCTTGAAGCATACCATGATGATGCAGGACACTTTGGATGGAAGAAGCTGGAGAGACTCCTGAAGGATCGGTTCTACTGGGTCGGTATGAGAGGCTCCATTGACAAATGGTGTAAAAACTGTGGACCATGTCACCTTCGAAGAAAAGACCATCTAACTCAGAAAGCTCCGTTGCAACCAATCGTTACCACCAAACCTCTTGAAATAGTTGCTCTCGACCACGTGAAGCTTACCCCAAGTCGAACCGGGTACACCTACGCTCTCACCATCGTCGATCACTACTCAAGATTCCTGGTAGTCGTTCCAGTTAAGGATTTAACTGCTGAGGTAGCAGCAAAAGCGTTCCAGAGTTACTTCTGTCGCCCTCATGGGTATCCAGACCAGGTCTTAACTGACCAAGGGCCAGCCTTCGAATCAGCTCTGTTCCAAGAATTCTTAGGGCTGTATGGGTGTAAGAAAATCCGCACAACACCTTATCATCCTCAGACGAACGGTTTATGTGAAAGATGAACCACATAGTCATTGACATGCTCAAGACCTTACCAGTTGAAGAGAGGAATCAATGGCCAGAGAAACTTCCAGATCTCGTGGACATCTACAACCACATACCTGTCAGTTCGACAAATTACACACCTGCTTACTTGATGAGAGCAAGACCAGGTAAACTGCCTATTGATTTGCAGATGGGAACCGTTGAACCCACAGAAGACTCTTCTGATGAAGACTGGGTCAGCCAACGCCAAGAAAGGTACAAGAAAGTACAGGAGAGTGTTGAGAGGAACCTGGAAATCAGTAGAACCAAGCAAGAGAAAGACTTCAACAAGCACGCCTCAGCTGAACCGCTAGCTATAGGTGATGTAGTGCTGAAAAGAAAAAGAAAAACGAACAAATTGGATAACAGTTGGGAATCCGTACCCTACACCGTTATGCCGTCACACTTTGATAACTCTAAAACTTGTGTTATTAGCAAAGACAATGGGAATACTATTGCGACTGTCTCAAGGGATCATTTGAAGAAATGTCCGCCACAGTTAATCCCACAAGCAACCAGTTACCCTGTGTAACTACAGATGAAGAAACCAAAGAAAATCTCGTCCTTACAGAAATTGGATACTTACCAGCTGATTGGCCACAAATAGGTGATGCATTCCTCATACCAGTTATGCACTTCTACCAGCCTACAGAAGGTCAGCCAAAACCAAATCCAATTCCACAAGTCCAACAAGAAGAAGTCCAAGTGCAAGAATTGCAGCCTGTTATCATGGAACCAGAGATTCCTGTAATCGGTCAGCCTGCTAGTCCCACAGTAAGAGAAGCCATTCCTAATCAACTACCTACAGAGGTCAGTCCAGTTGATAGACTCCGCACTTACTATGGTCTTACACAAAGCAGACATAGAGAAGTACCAACCACTTCGTACACTACACCAACAGCTTTGGAAACACCCACACTACGCAGATCCACACGTAGTACATTAGGCCAACCCCAACCAAACTTGGAGAATGGGTTTAAAAATGTAGTGGAAAATGTAACCTGTAAGTGTTGTAAATATTAACCAGTTTTCAAAAACCTGTAAAAAGTAGTGTACAGAAGGGTGGAGGAACTGGGCTATGTCCCAAGTATACTAAGTTGGGGACAGAAAGCGCCTGGTTAAGGTATAGAAGGTTAGTACCGGCCTCCCAAGCAGAGACACCCGTAGGGAATGTATAAAGTTTACCATGTATCCCTGGACTTTACCTTTTTCCCTTTTCACAAACTTTGAACAATTGTCACAGGACTTGTGTGACCACTAACTTTACCTTTTTCCAGCCTGCGGCAGATGGACTAGTGCCGTACGGACTGCTTTTCACCTTTTCCACATTTTTCACTTCTTTTCAGTGATTTTTGTGTTTTCTTTAAGACTTTGTAAATTGAATGTTATAATATGCTTAGTGTTAAGTTGTAAAAATAACCTTTTGCTCACCGGGAGAACTGAGGTTAACTAAGGGGGAATGTGGCACCCTGGCACCTGTTGGGCACCACAGAAATCCTTAGGTACAATGGAGTAAGTAACAGCACAGCAAAACCCACAACACAAACAACACTTAGAACACCTGGTTTCACCCGAGCCTCTAGGGGGAGCTACCACTGGTGACTTCTAACCAGTTCCCCTATAAAAAGAGTCTTGGAGAGAGAAACTTCAGAGTGTGGTAGACGCTACAAGAGCTGCCTGCCTGTGTGAAACCTCCACCCTATGAGGAACACACTAGGCCCCAAACAGCCTGTTAGCCTGTGGAGATCCCTGCAACTGGGATAATAGGAAGAAGGAGATCACCTCTCAGGAATACAGAGTTAATCCAACTCTTTCCAAATCATCCGGTTACTGGAACCGAAGCTGTGGAAGCTACAAAGCCCTCACAGAGAACCAGCACATCCAACAGGAGGTTTAGCCACCTGTTCCACCTGATGCAACCCTCACGAGAGCCCAGGGAAGAGTACTGATCCTGCTCAGACCCTTTTACAGTGCCCTCAGTGCTGCTAACCAGGTGAAGCAAGTTCCATTGAACAAACACTGCCCGGTCCGGCTGGATTCCACATCCACCCCGACCTTAGCACCAGAAGTAAGAAAGGAAGCCTAACACTGCTTGCTGTGAAAACTCCATAAGTGCCAACTCCACTATCCCGTCCGAGTGTACCTGCTACCATCCAGTAAAGGTACCTAAAAGAGACTTTGTGTGGTTGTGCATTACTCCAGGATTCAGCGCGCAGCGTCCCGCAGCTGCCTCACAACATCTTGCGCAGCTCCCGGCTCCGGGGATTCCCGCTCATCCTGTGGGGAGCGTCTCCATCTCGCTGTGTACCATCCCCCGGAGACCCGAACAGCGCTGGTAAAGTTACCAGAACACCCGCAGGTGGCGTCACGAAGACAAATCACCCCCACTGTTCCGCCATTCCCTATTGATCTGGACCACCGGGCCTACACTTACCGCAGGCGCGGTTCCGTGACTGGAGGAGAACACCCCAAAGGAAGAACTAACCAAGAACGGGAAAACATAAGGGGCAAAACAAAAAGCAATGGAGGGAAAAATAAAAAATTTCCAAAAAACCCCCTTTGAAACACCTATAACACTACAGGAAGTCCCGGGTGGGATCTCTTCCAAAAGGGTTTAGAAAACCGGGGGCCCTGGGGAATCCTCCCAGAAATGCTAAAGGCCCCAGCCCACCAAAAAATACGGGCTGCAATGATCAAACGTTAAAATATTGTGCTGAGGCCCTTATTTTTCCCCCGTACCGGGGAACCCAAAGGGCCTCATTAAAAAACCCATCCCCCCCAAGGGAGGGGGGACAGGTATAAACCCAGCCAACACGGGAGGATTTTTTCCCGCAAAACCCTTTGGGGAAAACTGTTCAAACAGCACCCTTTGAACAAAGACCCCTCCCCTTTCCTCACTGAGCACAAACGCCTCAAAAAAAGCCAAGCAGGGTTCTTTCCGAACCATCGCACCACTGCCCCAAAACTACACCCTGCACCCCCTCATCAAGACACGTCTACAAACAAAAGGGGAAAGGGAAATACGTTTTGTTTTTGGGGACTTTAAAAAAGGGGCCTTTTTGATTGGGTGTGGCCCCGGGGTTTTTAACCCTGAAACTGCTGAGGGGCGGAATGGGAGGAAAACCTACGATTCATAAAAACCCCCTACAAAAAACCGAAAAACCCCCTGCAGCGTGAGTGGAACGAAAAAGGGGAACGGCTTATTTCCAACAGAGCCGCAAAAGTCAGAAAAGCTGCACCAAAGTCCAACGCTTTTTAATTCTATATCAAGAGCGGGCCCACCCCCCTGGAATCCCCCCACCGCACCGGCTCACCCCCAACGCCCAGGTGAAATTCCTGCGTAGCAATACCTGCTGCGCGGGTCACCAACCGAGAAAGGCCTCCAAAAAAAAACCCCGGGAAAATCCTAAAAAATTCCCAGTTTAAACCTGGGCCCTACCGGTAAAATCAAAAGGAAAACCATAAAAAAATGGGGTTTAAAACCCCGGCCGAACTGCAGAGCCGCAGCTGGCCTGTAGAAGTTCAGGAATCTGTGGAGCAGATATTCGCTAGATTAACCCGGGTCTTTGAGTGCCATACCGAAGCTGGATTAAGACTGTCATTCTATCGTTGTAACCAAGGGGCACAAGAAACTGTCCTTGATTATTCACTGCGCTTGCAAGAAGCATACAGACTGTTAAAACAAGTCGATCCTGATAGTGCTCGTGATGAGAACAAAGCGTTAATTGGACAATTTATTGTGGGCCTTAAACTGTCTGAGGATAGAAAGCAAGCAAGCTGGTGGTCCATACAAAATCCAGGCGCAGAGTTTGACACATTGAGAGACTTAACAGTTTGGGGACAGCGACTCGCTGAAGTACCTGATCCCGCTTCACCGCAGCAGCAGCAGTACACTGACACCCCTTCCGTGCCGGCAGCAGCATCTCCAATCCCTGCGATTCAGTCCAGTGCACAGACTGTGACACCTGACCGTTTGATCAACTGTGTGCTAATGTCGAGCAGCTGATGAAGGACGTGGCCAAGCTACAAGCTGGGAGAAGACCCAAGACAGATGCAAGGCCATCGGACAAGATTCTACTCACCGACAGTCCTGACGACGTTCCGTGGATGAGGAGAAAGACACAGCCGTCGCGAGGAAAACCTGCAGACCGCCGCAGTCCCGACAGACGCCGCAACAGTCAGCAGAACGACTTAGGAGGACGCAACGTGCAATCCCGTCCTTTAAACAAGCGACCCCTGGGCGAGAAGGGCCAACCCCAGGAGTAGACTGTGCAGGCCCTACGTCCAGCTGGGAACACAAGTATGTGGGAGACTGTCCATACTTACCAATCGTCATCGATGGCATCGCTATCTCCGCCTTGATAGACACTGGATCCCAGGTGACATCCATCCCCAGTACCCTTTACAAGCAGTTCTGGCCAGATGTTAAGCTAGAACCCCCAAATCCCGAGATGAACCTTGAAGCCACTAATGGTATTCCGGTTACCATAGAGGGACAGTGGGAAGCTACAGTAAAGGTGGGGAGGGTGCAGTTGAAAAACCAGGGTATCTTAGTGGTTCAGGATAAGCCTAACCACAAGGATCCATATGTCATATTGGGTACCAATGTCATGATCAAATGTCTCGATGAAGTGTTGTTTTTACTCCAACAGAGTGCTGAAGCCGGTAAACCCAGAGAAAAGAGGGCTATCCAAAAGCAGATCAGAGCACTGGTGTATCAACAACAGGTAACCTTGTCAAATGGTGAGATTGGCAGAGTAAGGGTCACAGATCCCATTCCAATTGTGGTACCACCCAGAAGTGAAATGATGATCTGGTGTCGAGCAGCCATAGGCCTCAGAGGGCAGGACTACCAAGCTGTAGTAGAACCTGTAATGTCCGACAGTAGTCCTACGCTCTTGACAGCCAGAGGGTTAGTCGATGTAAGAAAGGGGAGAGTCCCCGTACGCATATTGAATTATGGTGATGACGAAGTCAGACTACCTAGATATGCAACTGTTGCTAAATTGTACCAAGTAAAAGATGATGCTGTGATTGATGTAAAATCCTCAAACCAAATAGTCACTGATGAACCCCCTCACTCCAAAGATCAGTTAGAGAAATGGTGTCAAGACCTCAGTGTAGGAACTGACAATACACCCTCTCACCAGAAAAATGGAGTATACAGGGTAGTTCGGGAGTATGAGCAAGTGTTCAGCAAACACCCACTTGACTTTGGGAGGATTAAAGGGGTACAACATCATATCCCCACAAACAACCATGCACCCATCAAAGAAAGGTACAGGCCTATACCACCTACTCACTACCAGAAAGCAAAAGAGATGCTTCAGGACATGAAAAATGCAGGAGTCATTAGGGATAGCTGTAGTCCCTGGGCCGCACCACTAGTCCTGGTTAAAAAGAAAGATGGTAGTATGAGGATGTGTGTAGATTATAGGCAAATCAACAAAGTCACACACAAGGATGCATACCCGTTACCCCGCATAGAAGAGTCACTAGCTGCACTCAAATCTGCCAATTACTTCTCCACATTAGATCTTACTAGTGGGTACTGGCAGGTTGCCGTTGCAGAGGAGGATCGTGAGAAGACAGCCTTCACTACTCCTATGGGCTTATGCGAGTTCAACAGTATGCCATTCGGTTTGTGCAATGCCCCAGGCACATTTCAGAGACTTATGGAATGTTGTTTGGGCCATAAGAATTTTGAGACTGTCTTGTTATACCTTGATGATGTCATTGTCTACTCTCAGACCTATGAAGATCACCTCCAACACCTGAGTGAAGTGTTTGAGTCACTGTCCAAGTACGGGATGAAACTGAAACCGTCCAAGTGCCACCTGCTGAAACCCAAGGTCCAATACCTAGGACATGTGGTCAGTGCCGAAGGCGTAGCACCGGATCCGGATAAGGTCACCGTCATCAAGGACTGGCCAGCACCCATCAACCACAAGGAGGTACGTCAATTCCTAGGACTGGTCGGGTACTACCGACGATTCATCAAAGGCTATACCAAGATAGCCGCACCTATGCAAGATCTCCTAGTAGGTCAATCCAAAAACGGCAAGATCAGGGGACCCCCGTTCCACTGGGGCCCAGAGCAGGACAAGTCCTTCCAAACGTTAAAAGAAGCTTTAACCGGAGAAGAAATCCTGGCTTACCCTGACTACAATCTACCGTTTCTGTTGTACACTGACGCAAGTAATGAAGGTTTAGGAGCAGTCCTATCTCAACGTCAGCAGGGCAAGGAGAAGGTGATAGCCTACGCAAGCAGAAAGCTCCGTCCCACCGAAAGGAACCCGGAAAACTACAGCTCCTTCAAGCTGGAGTTCCTGGCCCTGGTCTGGGCGATCACAGAGCGTTTCAAGCATTACCTGGCATCCGCCCCGTTCACAGCTTTCACAGACAACAATCCTCTAACTCACTTAGAGACTGCAAAGCTGGGAGCCCTAGAACAGCGTTGGGTAGCAAGACTCGCTAACTACGACTTCACTGTAAAGTACCGGGCAGGTCACAAGAACGGCAATGCTGATGCCCTGTCCCGAATGCCTCATCTTTCTGAAGAGGGAGAAGACATAGATGACCTAGAAGAGATTGAACTACCTGCTTTCCACCGTTCCGGTACAGCAACATGTCATCAGAGAAACCAGACACGTGTAGAGAGGACCGTGAACCCGTTACCTCACCATGACTGGAAGGAGGCTCAAGCCAACGACCCAGATGTCAGCCTGGTAAGGGATCTCATCACTCAAGAACACGCCAATATGGACTCTGATGCCTCACCAAATGCTAAACGCCTGTGGAAGGAGAAAGGGAGGTTGTTCGTCTACCAAGGTAAACTATGCAGAAGATACCTCAACCCGAGAACCCATGAACTCATCTGGCAGATTGTAGTTCCCAAGACTGAAGTCCAAATGATCCTTGAAGCATACCATGATGATGCAGGACACTTTGGATGGAAGAAGCTGGAGAGACTCCTGAAGGATCGGTTCTACTGGGTCGGTATGAGAGGCTCCATTGACAAATGGTGTAAAAACTGTGGACCATGTCACCTTCGAAGAAAAGACCATCTAACTCAGAAAGCTCCGTTGCAACCAATCGTTACCACCAAACCTCTTGAAATAGTTGCTCTCGACCACGTGAAGCTTACCCCAAGTCGAACCGGGTACACCTACGCTCTCACCATCGTCGATCACTACTCAAGATTCCTGGTAGTCGTTCCAGTTAAGGATTTAACTGCTGAGGTAGCAGCAAAAGCGTTCCAGAGTTACTTCTGTCGCCCTCATGGGTATCCAGACCAGGTCTTAACTGACCAAGGGCCAGCCTTCGAATCAGCTCTGTTCCAAGAATTCTTAGGGCTGTATGGGTGTAAGAAAATCCGCACAACACCTTATCATCCTCAGACGAACGGTTTATGTGAAAAGATGAACCACATAGTCATTGACATGCTCAAGACCTTACCAGTTGAAGAGAGGAATCAATGGCCAGAGAAACTTCCAGATCTCGTGGACATCTACAACCACATACCTGTCAGTTCGACAAATTACACACCTGCTTACTTGATGAGAGCAAGACCAGGTAAACTGCCTATTGATTTGCAGATGGGAACCGTTGAACCCACAGAAGACTCTTCTGATGAAGACTGGGTCAGCCAACGCCAAGAAAGGTACAAGAAAGTACAGGAGAGTGTTGAGAGGAACCTGGAAATCAGTAGAACCAAGCAAGAGAAAGACTTCAACAAGCACGCCTCAGCTGAACCGCTAGCTATAGGTGATGTAGTGCTGAAAAGAAAAAGAAAAACGAACAAATTGGATAACAGTTGGGAATCCGTACCCTACACCGTTATGCCGTCACACTTTGATAACTCTAAAACTTGTGTTATTAGCAAAGACAATGGGAATACTATTGCGACTGTCTCAAGGGATCATTTGAAGAAATGTCCGCCACAGTTAATCCCACAAGCAACCAGTTACCCTGTTGTAACTACAGATGAAGAAACCAAAGAAAATCTCGTCCTTACAGAAATTGGATACTTACCAGCTGATTGGCCACAAATAGGTGATGCATTCCTCATACCAGTTATGCACTTCTACCAGCCTACAGAAGGTCAGCCAAAACCAAATCCAATTCCACAAGTCCAACAAGAAGAAGTCCAAGTGCAAGAATTGCAGCCTGTTATCATGGAACCAGAGATTCCTGTAATCGGTCAGCCTGCTAGTCCCACAGTAAGAGAAGCCATTCCTAATCAACTACCTACAGAGGTCAGTCCAGTTGATAGACTCCGCACTTACTATGGTCTTACACAAAGCAGACATAGAGAAGTACCAACCACTTCGTACACTACACCAACAGCTTTGGAAACACCCACACTACGCAGATCCACACGTAGTACATTAGGCCAAGCCCCAACCAAACTTGGAGAATGGGTTTAAAAATGTAGTGGAAAATGTAACCTGTAAGTGTTGTAAATATTAACCAGTTTTCAAAAACCTGTAAAAAGTAGTGTACAGAAGGGTGGAGGAACTGGGCTATGTCCCAAGTATACTAAGTTGGGGACAGAAAGCGCCTGGTAAGGTATAGAAGGTTAGTACCCGGCCTCCCAAGCAGAGACACCCGTAGGGAATGTATAAAGTTTACCATGTATCCCTGGACTTTACCTTTTTCCCTTTTCACAAACTTTGAACAATTGTCACAGGACTTGTGTGACCACTAACTTTACCTTTTTCCAGCCTGCGGCAGATGGACTAGTGCCGTACGGACTGCTTTTCACCTTTTCCACATTTTTCACTTCTTTTCAGTGATTTTTGTGTTTTCTTTAAGACTTTGTAAATTGAATGTTATAATATGCTTAGTGTTAAGTTGTAAAAATAACCTTTTGCTCAGCCGGGAGAACTGAGTTTAACTAAGGGGGAATGTGGCACCCTGGCACCTGTTGGGCACCACAGAAATCCTTAGGTACAATGGAGTAAGTAACAGCACAGCAAAACCCACAACACAAACAACACTTAGAACACCTGGTTTCACCCCGAGCCTCTAGGGGGAGCTACCACTGGTGACTTCTAACCAGTTCCCCCTATAAAAAGAGTCTTGGAGAGAGAAACTTCAGAGTGTGGTAGACGCTACAAGAGCTGCCTGCCTGTGTGAAACCTCCACCCTATGAGGAACACACTAGGCCCCAAACAGCCTGTTAGCCTGTGGAGATCCCTGCAACTGGGATAATAGGAAGAAGGAGATCACCTCTCAGGAATACAGAGTTAATCCAACTCTTTCCAAATCATCCGGTTACTGGAACCGAAGCTGTGGAAGCTACAAAGCCCTCACAGAGAACCAGCACATCCAACAGGAGGTTTAGCCACCTGTTCCACCTGATGCACCCATCCACGAGAGCCCAGGGAAGAGTACTGATCCTGCTCAGACCCTTTTACAGTGCCCTCAGTGCTGCTAACCAGGTGAAGCAAGTTCCATTGAACAAACTGCCCGGTCCGGCTGGATTCCACATCCACCCGACCTTAGCACCAGAAGTAGAGAAAGGAAGCCTAACACTGCTTGCTGTGAAACTCCATAAGTGCCAACTCCACTATCCCGGTCCGAGTGTACCTGCCTACCAACCAGTAAAGGTACCTAAAAGAGACTTTGTGTGGTTGTGCATTACTCCAGGATTCAGCGCGCAGCGTCCCGCAGCTGCCTCACAACATCTTGCGCAGCTCCCGGCTCCGGGGATTCCCGCTCATCCTGTGGGGAGCGCTCCATCTCGCTGTGTACCATCCCCCGGAGACCCGAACAGCGCTGGTAAAGTTACCAGAACACCCGCAGGTGGCGTCACGAAGACAAATCACCCCACTGTTCCGCCATTCCCCTATTGATCTGGACCACCGGGCCTACACTTCCGCAGGCGCGGTTCCGTGACTGGAGGAGAAACAACGCCCGCTACGTGTACCCCCCGGCTACGGTGAGTCACATCCCAAAGGAAGAACTAAGCCAAGAACAGGAAAACATAATGGCAAAACTAAAAGCAATGGAGGGAAAAATCAAAAACTTCTAAAACCCGGTGGATACACCTATAACACTACAGGAAGTAGCCGAGAGGATCTCTTCCATAAGGTGTAGAAAAGCCGGTGGCCTGGATGGGATCCTACCAGAAATGCTGAAGCACAGCCCACCAGAAATACAGGCTGCAATGATCAAACTGTTCAATATTGTGCTGAGGGCCGGCTACTTCCCCGTACCTGGAACCAAGGCCTCATTACACCCATCCACAGGAGTGGGGACAGGTATGACCCAGCCAACTACAGAGGCATATGTGTCAGCAGCAACCTGGGAAAACTGTTCAACAGCATCCTGAACAAGAGGATCCTCACCTTCCTCACTGAGCACAACGTCCTCAGAAAGAGCCAAGCAGGGTTCATGCCGAACCATCGCACCACTGACCACATCTACACCCTGCACAGCCTCATTCAGAGACACGTCTACAATACGAAGAATGGGAAGATATACGCTTGCTTTGTGGACTTTAAAAAGGCCTTTGATTCGGTGTGGCACCCGGGCTTATTCCTGAAACTGCTGGAGAGCGGAATAGGAGGAAAGACCTACGATGTCATCAAAAGCTCCTACACCGAGAACCGCTGCAGCGTGAGTGTGAACGGCAAAAGAACGGCTTATTTCCAACAGAGCCGCGAAGTCAGACAAGGCTGCAGCCTAAGTCCAACGCTCTTTAATATCTATATCAATGAGCTGGCTACCGCCCTGGAATCCTCCACCGCACCGGGTCTCACCCTCCATGACGCCCAGGTGAAATTCCTGCTGTACGCAGATGACCTGCTGCTGCTGTCACCAACCGAGAAAGGCCTCCAAGACAACCTGGAAATCCTAGAGAAATTCAGCTCCACCTGGGCCCTACCGGTCAATCTAAAGAAAACCATAATAAATGAGGTATAACCCGGCTCGACCTATGCGAGGTGCTCTGAGGGAATAATACCCAAGTGATAAAGAAAATTAACCTCGGCACACTCTAATGAAAACATGAAAAAAGAAGTTCTTTTTCTTTGTGTTGTTTTTTATTGATACATAAAGGAATCGTCCCACGTTTCGGCTCAACACGAGCCTTTCTCAGGGAACTGTGTTAACATAAAGATAATAACATAAAGATGTCACAGTTATTGACAGGAAAATAAAACATCGTACTTTATCACAGTACAGGAACATAATCAATACGTGTCTCACTTACACTTGATCAAAATATGTGTATATACAAATAGTGCACCCCGGACGAGTGTGCGTAACTGTAAGTGGGTGATAGTGAGCCAGGGTTTGGTGGTGGGTGAGGGGGCAAAGGACCAGAAAAAAGGGAGGAGAAGAAAAAGTTGTGGGGAGAGGTAAGGGGAGCATGCAGAAAGAGGTAAGGCATCAGAAAAAAGAAGAAAAAAGGCAAGAGAGGAAAGAATTGTATTCATTTATTATAGAAAATGTGGCAGTGTACAGGGTATACTAGCCAACATATAGGTGTATAAAAATACCTTAATAACTCAAAAAGTTGCTATGATCGGGTATGTAGCGGCCTGGGTGGTCAGAGGGAATCTCAAATGAATAGAATTTAAAGGAGGATATGGAGTGCTGAATTATAGTACTCTGTAAGAGAAAACAAGTTATATGTATTCCAGAAACGAGGTGCCAAAAAAGGGGGGGGGTTACATGTTAATCTAAACCCACTGTCTGCTATTTTATAGTATATCTCCTGAATAAAAAGCTATGTCATGGATTGGGGTGTAATCAGGATATGACAGACAAAGGTTGATAACATTTGCATTATACGAGAAGACACCGAATGATGCCATGTAGTGGTTATGAAATACTTTAGTGGGAGCACGAGGTTAAAAAAGACGTAATAAATGAGGTACAACCCGGCTCGACCTATGCGAGGTGCTCTGAGGGAATAATACCCAAGTGATAAAGAAAATTAACTTGTACACTGCCACATTTTCTATAATAAATTAATACAGTTCTTTCCTCTCTTGCCTTTTTTCTTCTTTTTTCTGATGCCTTACCTCTTTCTGCAGGCTCCCCTTCCCTCTCCCCACAACCCGGCACCCGGCAGAGATCCGGTGCTTTCTACCTTTCTCCTCCATGCCGGGTCCTCACTTTTACTTTGGATTTGAGGACCTGCCGTTTTGCGGTGGGGAGGAGAGAGACAGTGGGAGGTGGGGACAGGACAAGCCATGATGATTGCGCACGCGCTGGATTGGCCGCCCCGCAATGTGAATACTGAATAACACAAACGCGGGGCAGGCAAAGCACGCAGGCGCAGGATTTGAAGAGAAAAAGACAAGGAGGAGGCGGCGCAGAATATAGCAAGGAGGGATGACTGACAACAGAGGGGCTGGAGGGAGACACTGAAAAAGCCTGCCTCCCGGTCTTACTTCAGGTTTGTCACAGATTTGATCTAAGCGTTTATTTCATACGATAAAGGGAGCATATATACTATAGCCACATTGTCAGAATGCAGCCTTAGTGCTGCACAAGGTGGATATTTTAGGTTTACATGCCTGGGGGGGGGGGGCGACAGGTTTACTTTAAGGAGCATCTATCAATACCTGTTCCTGCACCTTCCTAGCACATCCCTAACTATCCCTGTCTGAGCTACAACTGTTCTATAATGGTTGGGCAAAACAACTTTTTTTTTTACACTTACATTTTTGTATGCTAATGAGGGTGGTCTCCAGGGCTCTGTCTCCCCCCTCGCTAGTATCACGCCCCGTTGGGCGTGATAATAGATTTCCGAGGCGCGTTCCTGGCTCTCCAATTCAAATGTCCCCCTTCTGTGAATGGCACTGCGGCGGTGTCATTTCCGGAGCTGCACACTGCAAATGTGGTGCCCTTGCGGACTGGTTACCACAGTAACATTTCACCTACTCCACAGGTGTAGTGTTATAGCTCTCAGGTGAGAGGGGTTGCCAAGCCAAGACACATTCACTTACACCCAGCACCACCCAACTGTAGGCCAGGAGACTGAGGGCGTGATTGCTCCTGCAGGATAGCACAGACCCCATCTGCTGGCTGCAGGAGGGAAGAGGTAAAGGGGGTGAGACAGTAGGTTAGAAAAGTAGTAAGGAAGAGCAAAAAAGGAGTCAGACATCAGGAGACATCCTAGGGACTGGAGCCACCATCTAGTTCATCCCAGGACAGGATGGAAGGGGACCTAGGGGGCACGGGAGTGGAGGAACCACTCGTGTCACCACAAATCTGACCCGCCATGGGGTCTTTGGGAACTCGGTATCCGGGCGTTTACTGTAAAGGGATGTCACTGGTGGCCTGCCCGGACCCGTACCCTGGGGTCACTTGAAAAAGGGGGAAAATAATTAAAGAAATAATAAAGTCTCGTGACTCCACCTGTGGATTCTGGTGAAGGCACCAGCACCGCTTCAGATCTTCGGGGATAATGGACAGGCAACTTGGGTGGAACAGCTCCCCACAGGTGGAGCGGGGTCCCTGGGGCAGTGATGAGGTGATGGGGATTTGCACAGGGAGGTGATTAGGCAGCCGGGCAGGGGCAACAGTCTCTAGGCCGGACAGGTTCAGGGATGGACAAACTGATACACACTGTGAATCGTTTCTGTACCTTTACTAGTGTTGTGGCACCCCTGCAGGGGAATGCCACAGGATCCACCGGTGCAAGGAGGGATTTACACCTTGGTACACACAGCACACAACACCTTCCACCCCAGACCTGAAGGGGGAGCTCTAATGGCTGCCTTAAGTCAGATCCCCTTTAAAAGATCCAGGCCTGAGGGGAGGAGTCAGTTGGTTCAGTTAGTTCCGGTTAGTTCCAGTCAGGCAGTGAAGAGAGCAGGAATGAGGAGCTGGTCACTGGGAAAGATCCAGGACCAGGGGACACTGACCCAGCTGTGCTTCACCCTTGGGAGAGGGTCGGAGGCCAGTGGAGGAGTAGGAGAATTAAAGAAGGGAACATATAAGGTTTCCCTTTAGTACACCCGGACACCGGAGTCCGTCACTGCAAGGCATCCAGTGCAGCAGTAAAAGCCAGGAAGGACCAGGAGGAATTATCCCCTGAGGAGTACAAGTAAGAGACACTCAAAACTGACCAAACACAGGACCAGGGGCCAAAGGAGGAATAGGGACCCCGCAGAAGGACCTCATAGTAAGTTTAGAGCAAAGCCCTGAGAGGGAGAAGGACAGGTGGGTTCAAGCACAGGCAGGACTCATCCCAAACCACAGAGCGAAGAGACAGAGGAGGCCTCATAACTTTCTAAGGTGAAAGTCCAAAATTGCACCGGGGACCTGGTTACTTCTCTGGACTGTGCCTGTTACTCTGTCACCAGTAAAGGGTACCGAAACAAAGACCACTGTGTGTGCATGTGCCTGTTTAACCGCCGCTATCCACAGCATTGACTGCAGAGACGCTACTACAACTCCCCTCATCTATCCCCGCTTCCCTGAGGTAAAGCTCCACCTGTGGGGAGCTGTATTACACTGAGCTGCACCTCCTTCACCTCAGCGGCCGGCCGTAGCGCTAGTATACACTTTACCAGGTACCACAGGTGGCGTCACGTAAAACAATCCCCCTTCACCACCATCATCCCCCACCATTCCCCTTCATTGAGGGTCCTGGTCCGACCAGCCGTGATTCTCCATCCAAGTCGCCATCAGCCCCAGTAACCGAGTACCCCCTACCCTGTCGACCGTCTCAACCTTATGGCAGGCACTGTCCAGGGTACACTCCAGGTGGTCGGGATGGCACTTCTGGATTTCCCTGATGAAGGTGCCAAGAGGGCACCGAAATGCGTCGGAGAATAAAGAAGGATCTGATTAACTCTTCATCTACCAGTGTATTCTTTGATGCGAGTCACCCTGGCAGCGCAGACCGCTGTACAACTTTTTTCCCAAGTACCTTGATGCTTTTCTACGTGTGAGTGGTTCGGTGGAGGTCCAGCAGCAGCCATCAGGATATTATTCCTATCAAGCCTTCAAACCAGTTGTGGGTGACACAACTGGATCAGGTGAGTGGATTGCTTTACTCACCGGTCTGTAAACTAGTGTCGAGTGATAAGGGCACTATTGCGCCTCTTGTTCCCCTCCCCTTTTGTATTTAGGATGGCACTTCTGGATTTCCACAGTGAGTGATGGATAACGCCTCTTTGTCTCTTTTCCCTCGTTGAAGTCTCTGACCCGTGTAAAATTAAAATTAAGCCTGACCTCCTCTGTGTCTTTCTCTCACCCGTTCTGTAGTGTTGAGAACCTCTGTGTGGGCTACCGCTATGATATCTCCTGCGGTCCCTGGCTCCCCTATTGGTGGATTATCCGGATCTGGTGCCACTCCTTCAGAACTACATTTCTTAGATATTGGATCTTAGGCTTCCCGTACTTGGATAACGCTTAAAATTCCTCTGCCAGGTGTTTCAGGTGCTCTTCATAGGTTTTGGAATACACTATGATGTCATCTAGGTACTGTAGTACAGTCTCAAAGTTTCGGTGCCCCAGGCAACACTCCATCAGCCTCTGGAACGTTCCGGGTGCATTACATAGTCCGAATGGCATGCTGTTAAATTCACACAGACTCATGGGTGTTGTAAATGCCATCTTCTCCTGGTCTTCTTCTGCAACGGAGATATGCCAATACCCACTAGTGAGATCTAGGGTTAAAAAGTGATTAGCAGACTTTAATGCAGCAAGTGACTCTTCTTATGCGGGGTAACGGGTAAGCATCTTTATGTGTTATGCAATTTATCTGCCTATAGACAACACACATTCTCATGCTGCCATCTTTCTTTATGACCAGGACTAATTGAGGTGCCCAGGGACTGCGACTATCTCTTATGACCCCTACGTCCTTCATGTCCTGCAGCATCTCTTTGGCATTCTGATAATGAGCTGGTGGAATAGGTCTGTGTCGCTCTTTAATGGGTAGATGTGTACCTGTGGTGTACCCCTTTGATCTTCCCAAAATCTAGTGGATGCTTACTGAATACCCTTTCATATTCTTGGACTAACCGATAGACACCATGCTTTTGATGAGTAGGAGTGAAGTCAGTTCCTACATGGAGCTATTTACACCAGTCCTCAAGCTGTCCCTTGGATTTGTTGTCCTCCACCGAGTTTGGTGGGGTCAAGGGTTCCACTGCTTGTATAGCGTTGTTGTTCACAGTGTACAGCTTAGCAACGGTGGAATACCTGGGAAGTTTAACCTCATCCTCCCCACAGTTTAAGAAGCGGATGGGTACCCTTCCCTTGCATACATCAACCACCCCCCTGGCTGTCAAGAGTGTGGCCTGTGTTCTGTACTGATGGGCTCTACTACCGCCTGGTAGTCCTGTCCCCTTAGACCTATAGCTGCTCGAGCACCAGATCATCATTTTACTTATCGGAGGTACCATAGTGGGAATCAGGTCTGTTACCCGTACACTACCAATCTCACCAACAGTCAGTTTTACCTGTTGTTGGTGCAGGATGGCTCTGATCTCTTGCTGGAGAACTCTCTGCTGCCCGAGTTTGGCAATGTCCACTAACTGTTGGAGCAAGAACAACACTTCATCAAAACACTTGCTAACAACATTAGTACCAAAAATAATGTATGGATCTCTGTCATTAGGATTAGTTTCCACCACAATCAGTCCTTGGTCTCTCAACTCCACCCTCCTCACTTTTATTGTTACCTCTCTAACCCCGACTAAGTTGAGTGGTAAACCATTAGAATCATAAATAGTGAGGCCCGGATCTGGTTGGTAAAGTTTATCATCAGCTCAGAATCTTTTATAAAGGATATGAGGTATTGTGGTAACCTGAGACCCAGTGTCCAGCAATGCATGCGTGGGGATGCCTTCTAGTACAATAGAGAAGACTGGTCTCTCTCCAATGTATCTATAATACCAGTCTGATGGGCCTGGTCGGGCTACTCCTGGGTTTGGCCCTCGCCCCCAGGAGTTGCTGGTTTAAAGGACAGTGCTTCGCTATATGGCCTGTCTTGTTGCAGCAACAACAGATGGGTTCTCCTGTGGAGCTTTGATGATCGGTGGTCATCCCACGGAGCGACATGGTCTTCTTTCTTCTCATCCACGGGACATCCTCCGGGCTGTCGGCGAGCTGTATCTTCCCTGTAGCCTGCCTGTAGCTACAGGGCTTCCATGACGGTGGCCAGGTTTTTATTCAGCTGGCGCACCTCAGAGCACAGTTTATCAAACCAATTGGGGGTCGCAGTCTGCATATAGGTTTCAGATTCAGGTGAAGGAGCGGGTGTTGCTGTGGCTACCAGAACGGCATCACCCTGCCACTGCTGTATGGCAAACTCTGGGGTTTCGAAAGGCTGTAACCCTTTGATAGCATTCTCTTTTAGGGTGTTAAAGTCTGTATCCGTGTGACCTAAGGTCCACCAGCGCACAGTTCTGCTCTCTTCTTGTGACATTAGCCCCCGGGTAAATTGTTCTATGAGCATTTTATCCTCGTCTTGTACACTAACTGGATTGACTTGTTTCATGGCCCACAGCGCTTCCTGCAGGCACCAGGAATAGTCTCTGATACTGTCCTGAGGTTGCTGGTAACACTGATAAAATCTCATGCAGAGGTCAGTCTCATTGCGATTTTCAAAAGCAGTCTGTAATTTATCAAAAATAATAGTCACTGATTGCTGGTCTACCTCTGACCAGGTTTCAATCTCCCGCTCTGCTGCACCGGTTAACTGTCCCAATACAACAGCAGCTCGCTGTTTGTCAGTCTTCACATACCTATCTAGCACTCTGCAGATTTTTCTTTTAAACCCAGATAAGGTATCTGGACAGCAATCGTACTGAGGTGCCACTTAGCTCCTGGGACATACGGTAAAGATATTGGCATGATGTGCGGTTACTCCACCGATTGGAGGAGCGTTCAGAGCTGGCTGACCGGCGGGGTCGAGATCTATGGGATGTGCTAGATTCATCATGTTCGCTTCCCCTAGTGAATCACGGCCAGTCTCTTTAAGGGAAAACAAACTGTAGCTCCACAGGCGGAGAGCTGAGCACTCGGGAGTTTCCGGATCGGGTCGTGGCGCTTCGGAAGTTGTCGGCAGAGCACGGTGTAGGACTTGGCTTCACGCTCTTTTGGCCATTACACCCCCTTTCTTCCCACTCAATGGAGCAGTAATGGTGGTCAAATCTTAACAGTTCATAAAGCACAGTCAATACACACAGCAAACAGTACCCGGTTACACCGGGGCACGGCATCCTGTTCATGACGCCAGTTAGGTGATCCGCCCATGGGGTCTTTGGGAACTCGGTATCCGGGCATTTACTGTAAAGTGATGTCACTGGTGGCCTCCCCGGACCCGTACCCTGGGGTCACTTGAAAAAGGGGAAAAATAATAAAATAAATAATAAAGTCTCGTGATGCCACCTGTGGATTCTGGTGAAGGCACCAGCACGGCTTCAGACCTCCAGGGATAATAGACGGGCAGCTTGGGTGGAACAGCTCCCCACAGGTGGAGCGGGGTCCCCGGGGCAGTGATGAGGTGACGGGGATTTGCACAGGGAGGTAATTAGGCAGTGGCAACAGTCACAAGGCTGGACGGGTTCAGGGATGGACAAACTGACACACACACTGGATCATTTCTGTACCTTTACTGGTGTTATGACAGGCACTGTCCAGGGTACACTCCAGGTGGACGGGATGGCACTTCTGGATTTCCACAGTGAGTGATGAATAACGCCTCCTTGTCTCTTTTTCCTTGTTGAAGTCTTTGACCCGTGTAAAACTAAGCCCGACCTCCTCTGTGTCTGTCTCTCACTGATTCTCGTTGTCAAGAACTTCTGTGTGGGCTACTGTTATGACTTCTCCTGCGGTCCCTGGCTCCCCTATTGGTTGCGTGACAGGTGTTCGGGAGACTGGAGTCTCCTCGGTGAACCGGTGTTTCTGCTGGGCTTGATGCTCTCCTGGAGACTTGGACTCCGGTGTCCACGTTGCTTCCAGGGGTGAACTGGTATGGCTCCTATGCCCCCAGTCTGCTTCTCTTCTCCTTAAGCCTTGCCTTCGACCTCACTCTCAGGCCCTCACACTGGCTAGTCTGGTCAACTGGCTCAGGCCTAGCACGGCTCCGACACACCAGGACGTCTTCACAGTTCTCCTAGAAACTGCACATTCTAGCTAACTCCGCCACCAGCACCAGTATTTATAGGGGATCTTGCTTAAAGGCAGCAAGTGAGCTCCCCTACTGTTCTGGGGTGGAAGGTGTTGGGTGTATGTAGGTTACCTGTTGTGGAAATCCATCCATGCCTTAGGTGGTCCTGTGGCTACCTGTAATGGCAGGGTGCCACAAATCCACTACCAGTCGCTGGTGAGTGGAGGGACCAGGTCACAGAAGGGGACCGGCCCCAAACTGGTGGAAGTACTGCATGCCTCCGCCATAAAATCAGAGGCCATTGTGTCTGCAGGAACAGTGGCCAACGACTGTGGATACTCACCGAGAAGGTGGCCAGACCTAGAGCCAGGGAACCTTGAGTGTCGCCAGACAAGGCTAGCAGCCACTGATTGGGACATTGCCCATGAGGACGCAAGCATGAGATGAGAGTAACCATCATGGTGAGTTGACCAGGAAAGGTTCATTAAAGGTGTCTTGGTGAAATGGCCCCGTATCATTTGAGAGCTGGACAGGCCGCGCCACGGAGGAGCACAGCACCTGGCTGGGTGGACTTGAGTGATCACCCATCACCATACAAAGACTTTTCACACTGACCCTGGGGCCACGCTCTACCTGTGGGGAGTGATAGCATCCAGGCTGCTGTTCCATTGGCCCCAGAGGTCCCAAAGCAGCGCTGGTCACCCTGACCAGAATAACCACAGGTGGCGTCACAAACTTATCCCTTGTAAATATATCCCCTTTTCCTGCATGCCTAGGGCCACAGAGCCAGGTCACAGCCACCGTAACCTCCCAAGCCACCAGCAGCCCGGTTTCCGAGTACCCTATGGCCCTGGTGTTCGTCGCACAAATACTTCTGAGGTGCACTGAGCGGCTTCATAATGCTAAGTGCGCATGCTCAGAAACCCTCACTGACGGCTCACAGTTATGCAGAAGGTACAGGGACAGGTAATGAAGATTTGGGGGCAAAAACAAGCTGATAGTAATAAAGTAGTGGTTTTAAAGGGAACCTAATGTATGTGTTTGAAGTCCTTTTGGCCTTTGCTGGTACAGCAGGACTGATCTATACACAGAACTGTCAGAATTGACGTAAGAGCGCAATCTATGCCGCATTTGAAAAGGCCTATGCATAGACAACTCTCAGAATTGCAATAGATCGCGCTCCTACACCAATTCTTACAGTTCTGTGCATAGATCAGTCCTGCTGCACCAGCAAAGACAGACAGGACTTCTAACAGTGATATTAATAAAGTAGTGGTATAAAACGCCTCCTGCAGCCCGTTCCCAGGTGCCCACATATTATATACATGTACATAATAAATTTTATTCACATTTTTGAACAATAACATAGGGCACAAGCCCTTTTTCTGATGCGGGGGTACATGCATTATGAGGTGCAGGAACTACTTTGGCCATGCTCAATGGGGTAAAATGGATCTGGATGGGTGGATCTGCCTGTCCAGATCGGTTCACCCCTTGACTCCATTCTGCTTTTGGACAGACCTGAAAGCATCCAGAGGCATCAGGATGTTAGTCGAGACCCAAAATTGCAACAGTCTGCGGCCAGAGAAGGTGACAAAAAAACTGATGTGACAGGATCAGGCTTGAGGATTTGGACGACTTACAACGCAAGACAAAAAAATGCAAATGCTAAACCATCCTTAGAGAATGTATACTGTCAACTATTCCTGTCAATTCTCTAGCGACCCCATTCACATTAGACTCATTTTGGCATCAGCAGGATCAAAAAGTCATATACCGTCCATACTGTATACTGTGATGATGCTTCAGCCAACTGTTCAGCCTACGGCCATCTCAGTTAACTTTCCCATATACAACATTCCTATATTCACTTAGCCGAGCTCCTGTGTTCTCTATGAGATATCTTTCTAGTGACAAGTTGGCCGGCAGCTTACCTCCAGGAGAACAATGCAATCGGCAGTCCGACATCTCCCCTGACCATCAGTGTTGCCATTTATATTAGACCATTGGATAAAACATTGATATCAGTGGGTTCAGCAGACATTAGTCTAATGTGTAGGTGTCACGTATTTACAGGTAAAATTTCTGCCGCACAGTGCAAAACAAATGGACAGTCGAATGGTAAAAGAGCGAAGGATGGCCTTAGCAGTAGGGAGCGGGGAATGGAGACACCTCCTGACATTGGCCTGTGTATGTCCCTATAAGCCCTGACACCATGAGCAGGTCCTCCTCCCTGCCACCGTCATGTATCTAGTCCCTGTCTGTCTCCTAAGGTAACCCTGGCTAGTGCGCAGGCCGGTGAGGGCGCTAACCTTGCCCCTGAAGATGATAAAACACAGGGAAGTTAATACAGACAGGGGAAACCACAATAAGCATATTTGGAAATAGGCAGCAGCACTCCAAGGCAGAGCAAGGGGGTCTCCAGGAAAGCTTCAGAAGCCGAGAACTACTACCACACAGCAAAATGGTCAGACAGAGAATAAACTCTAACAGCGACATCAAGTAATGGGTCATGTGACTATTTAAAAAGTGGTGGAGGATAATCATCCACATCACCTAATGAAAGAAATACTTCAGCAGCAACAAGGAAAAAACTGACATTAACCCTTAATGTCTCAAAGCAAATTAACAACATTTCATATACAGACTACAGGGCGGTCAGCTTGTGACAGTATGGGGGACTTAAATCAAACTTGTGAGCTGCAATGCAAAATATCCAACAACACCCCTAATTATCACAAGTCGCTATTAGTATTGATCTACTCATATGGGGCAATGGGGCCATTTGGGTTCTTACATCCCATTGAAAAAAAAACATACATCCTGATGATCATGAGTATTTAAATTACTCAACAGACAAAATATATCTATACAGTTAGGGCCAGAAATATTTGGACAGTGACACAATTTTGGCGAGTTGGGCTCTGCATGCCACCACATTGGATTTGAAATGAAACCTCTACAACAGAATTCAAGTGCAGATTGTAACGTTTAATTTGAAGGGTTGAACAAAAAGATCTGATAGAAAATGTAGGAATTGTACACATTTCTTTACAAACACTCCACATTTTAGGAGGTCAAAAGTAATTGGACAAATAAACATAACCCAAACAAAATATTTTTATTTTCAATATTTTGTTGCGAATCCTTTGGAGGCAATCGCTGCCTTAAGTCTGGAACCCATGGACATCACCAAACGCTGGGTTTCCTCCTTCTTAATGCTTTGCCAGGCCTTTACAGCCGCAGCCTTCAGGTCTTGCTTGTTTGTGGGTCTTTCCGTCTTAAGTCTGGATTTCAGCAAGTGAAATACATGCTCAATTGGGTTAAGATCTGGTGATTGACTTGGCCATTGCAGAATGTTCCACTTTTTTGCACTCATGAACTCCTGGGTAGCTTTGGCTGTATGCTTGGGGTCATTGTCCATCTGTACTATGAAGCGCCGTCCAATCAACTTTGCAGCACTTGGCTGAATCTGGGCTGAAAGTATATCCCGGTACACTTCAGAATTCATCCGGCTACTCTTGTCTGCTGTTATGTCATCAATAAACACAAGTGACCCAGTGCCATTGAAAGCCATGCATGCCCATGTCATCACGTTGCCTCCACCATGTTTTACAGAGGATGTGGTGTGCCTTGGATCATGTGCCGTTCCATTTCTTCTCCAAACTTTTTTCTTCCCATCATTCTGCTACAGGTTGATCTTTGTCTCATCTGTCCATAGAATACTTTTCCAGAACTGAGCTGGCTTCTTGAGGTGTTTTTCAGCAAATTTAACTCTGGCCTGTCTATTTTTGGAATTGATGAATGGTTTGCATCTAGATGTGAACCCTTTGTATTTACTGTCATGGAGTCTTCTCTTTACTGTTGACTTAGAGACAGATACACCTACTTCACTGAGAGTGTTCTGGACTTCAGTTGATGTTGTGAACGGGTTCTTCTTCACCAAATAAAGTATGCGGCGATCATCCACCACTGTTGTCATCCGTGGACGCCCAGGCCTTTTACAGTTCCCAAGCTCACCAGTCAATTCCTTTTTTCTCAGAATGTACCCAACTGTTGATTTTGCTACTCCAAGCATGTCTGCTATCTTTCTGATGGATTTTTTCTTTTTTTTTTCAGCCTCAGGATGTTCTGCTTCACCTCAATTGAGAGTTCCTTTGACCACATGTTGTCTGGTCACAGCAACAGCTTCCAAATGCAAAATCACACACCTGGAATCCACCCCTGAACTTTTAACTACTTCATTGATTACAGGTTAACGAGGGAGACGCCTTCAGAGTTAATTGCAGCCCAATTGTCCAATTACTTTTGGTCCCTTGAAAAAGAGGAGGCTATGCATTACAGAGCTATAATTCCTAAACCCTTTCTCCGATTTGGATGTGGAAACTCTCATATTGCAGCTGGGAGTGTGCACTTTCAGCCCATATTATATATATATAATTGTATTTCTGAACATGTTTTTGTAAACAGCTAAAATAACAAAACTTGTGTCACTGTCCAAATATTTCTGGCCCTAACTGTATGTCGTTGTTATCTCTTTTAGGGTCCCCAATCCCTTTTTAGCTAAAGGTTTACTTTAAATGAATCAATATTTAAGTCTGTTTTAAAGTTCTTAATCTGAGTTCCATACATGTCACCAGTGGCGTAATTTGAAGCTCATAGGCCCCAATGCAACAGCTCCAAAGGGGCCCTCAATTATTGCAAATCTTTAATAGTATTAGTCTTTTTCTATAGGCCAAAAAGACTTTTGGGGCCCCCTAGGCTCCAGGGCCCCAGGTAAACCCCTTCACCTAATGTAGTTACGCCACTGCATGTCACATATTGTGATCTATAGAGTAGAATATTGCCCTTTAATGTTGTGTTGCATTAATGCTGTGATTTTTCTGACTTCCAGCTGACAACAAATGATGTATCCCTAGCCATATCCAGATCAGGATTTTGTAGGGTTAGACCTACTGATTAGTGTCTGTTTATGGAATATAGTGAAGGCCGAGCCAGCGAATGACAAAGTACACCAAGGTGAACGCTCTGTGGGGTGTTCATCCATGAGCCAAAGAACTCGTAGAGGAGTGTAGAGGAGCGGGACCATTTTCCCACACATCCTCCTGTTTATATAATATTCAGCTCCAGGCTCAGGAAAACTGTTTAGTCAGATGTGTGTCCTACTGTTAATGTGACTGCTCAGAAACCTCTAGTATACACAGAGTCAGCACATCCAGGGCTGGTAATAGGGCTTTACCCTGGACACTGCTGCCAGGCTGTTTATTTAATAGGGCTTTGAGGTGCATGTGAAATTCCCCTGGCGCCCATAAATGTCAAGCCAGCAATTATCTGTAAAGCATTAGGTCTCCTGCTGGTAATTTACACAAAGGATGATCACTGGTAATCTTATGTACCTCCAATAAAACAAACAAATCCTATTTTTGGCCTAGCAATCCAATTTACACATAAAAAAAGAGAAAAGTAGGAAACGTAAAGATCTAATGATCAGATGTAGATATTAGGACTTATTACTAAAAAATATGAGCAGATCCACTATACAGTACAACCAATATACTGTAGGTTACATTGGTCACCAGAGGCACATATTATCCTACTGCAGATATATTTGTGATTTCATTTACACAATTTGGCAAAATGGGCTCTGCAATCTTAAACTTTGCAGAAGATTATATCGGACAGATTAGGCTCATGTGACCTCAGCAGCAGATTTTATGCATAATGTCTTGTAGCCATTATTTCACATGCAGGAAGTCAAAAACAGATATAATAGCCTCTATAAAAGCAGGAGCAGGGAATGCAGCAGAGATCCTGTGGTAAGTCTTACTGGCAGCTTAGCCATTGGGAAAGGTGTGTTTAGACGATAATCAGCAGTGGCGTAACTTGAAGCCCATAGGCCGCTATTAAAAAAATGGGGCCCCTAACCTTTGCAAATCTTTAATAGCAATAGTGTTTTTGTGATACCCCAGCAGTCCGGTTGCCACAGTGCCATTGCCTCCCTCACAGGGGGTGATGTTATGCCTGCAAGCAGGAGGAGGTCACCACGCTAGGTAATTCCAAGCGTGCAACACTTTTCCTGACTCCAGGCCTGAAGGGGGAGCTCTAAACCCGGTTTCAGGGGAGCTGCCCTATATATTCTGGCCCAGAGGAGGGGTCAGAGAACAGTAGAGAACGTCTGAGGAGAGGGAAGAGAGAGGAAGCAGAGAGAAGAGCTCTGGGGAGTGGAGCCGCGAGAGAGCTCACCCCGAAGCGGTGCGCTAGAGAAAGGACACCAGAGTCCTTGACTTTGCGGGCACTGTATGTCCTGGCAGCCGAATCTGGAGAGCAGGAGATTGCAAGTCTCCTGGCCACACCGAACACCCAGCGGCACAGCAGCAGTTCAGTGGTACCCGTGATAGGCTGGTGCTGCCTGCCATATGGATTATGGATATGAAAAATGTTACCCTGCACTAGTTGTTTTGTCCTTTGCAGATGACTTTAGTACAGCCTGGTCTAATTTTGTACCTTCATTAAATATCTAATTCGTGCATACTTTCTCTCTTGTTCTCCTCTTTTTTGCCTGCCATATGTGTCAGAACGAACAATGCAGGAAGAGGGCCGCAGCATAGATACAGGCAGCAGTGACCCGAAAGGAGAGCGCAGCAGGAAGGCCTCTGAACCCACCAGACAAGGTGGATCCCTGAATGCTTCCACTGTAACTAGTCTCCCAGGCTGCATTATCATCTGCCAAGTAAAAGGTAAAGGAGACTACAATTCCTGTGTCCTCCGGTTATTTCCTGCGCCTTCTGTTGTGCACTCCAATGACCATCATCACCTTAATAGACTGTCTCACTTATCCCTGAGGCCCCGCTCCACCTGTGGGGAGCGATACCATCCCGGCTGCATCACCATCTGACCCAGCGGTCCCAATCTGCAGCGTCGGCCATCCCTGGCTGAACACCACAGGTATATTCCCTGTAAATATCCCCTTTTTCTGCGTGCTCAGGGTAACGGAGCCAGGTCACCGCCACCGTGATCCCCCAAAGAACTGACGGGCTCAGTTCCGAGTACCTCACGGCCTTGGTGGGCATTGCATTTTTCTATTGGACAACACGACTTTTGGGACCCCCTGGGCTCCAGGGCCCTAGTACAATTGTAACTCCTGCACCTGTTGTAGTTATGCCCCTGGTAATCAGAGGTTGGTGAGGGTGTCAGGTTACCATCAGCATTTGGTCAACATTTCAACAGTTTTTCTTGGATTAAAAAAAAACTAATAGACATTTCTCAAACTTCTATCAAAATATGGTGTCTAAGTGATATCCTATTTTTATCATAGACCTATAGACTTGCATTGGCAAGTTTGATCTGACACTTGGATAAATATATTAATATAAAATATTGGTCATGTGAGCTGCCCCACAATCTACCATAGGTACAATTGCCATCCCTAAAAAACTAATGTCTGAACGAGCCTTAGGCTGTGTTTGCAATGAAAGGGGTTGGATAAAGTCAATGGAGTAACTTGAAGCTCATAGGCCCCAAAGCGAAAGCTCCAATGGAGCTCCCAATTATTGAAAATCTTTAATAGCAGTGGTCTTTTTCTATGGGCCAAAGGGACTTTTGGGCCCCCCCTAAGTCCAGAGCCTGGGTGCAATTGCAATCCCTACACCTACTGTAGCTACTCCTCTGGATACAGTCCTAGGAGGCCTCAGAGAGATATTTATATCTTTTTAGGGCAATGGAGGATCTGCATTATTCAGAGTCTTGGCAAATCGATCTCAAATCAAATTTTGAAAAAAAAATTGGTAAAACTCTCAAATTCAAATTTCAAAAGATTTGTTCATCTTTGAAATCCAAAACTTTTATTAATGATTCAATTGCTGGCACTCCAGTGGTCCTTGCCGGTCTCTGTTCCTTCGACGAAGTGTAATCTACCATTGGCTTTAACGATGATGCCCCCACGTATGTCAGGTAACCATTTAGACCAAAGGGGAATAAGACGTCTTACCTGTGTATTTTATACCATTTCTTGCTTGGCTTATTTTTATTTAAAATAGCAAGAAACCCCTTTAAGCTGAAACATCAATGCAAGGAGTACCAAAGGAGAACATAGACTATGACATCAAACTAATTATACAGTGTGAACCATCTAATTATCTCAGTCCAGGAAACAGTTCATCTATCTTCCATCATGACCACAACTAAAACCTGGTTTCTAGTTACAAAATAAATATTGCATGTTTTATGGGTAAAACAAGCTTCTTTGATAAAGTCCAGGGATAGGACATTTGAGATATCATTAGTGGCCATATGGAACCCATGCCCTGCTGAGACTCCTGGTGATTAAAGTGTTTCTAACCAGAAACCAGTGGTCCTAATGATAAAAATAAGAAAGGTCAGGGGCCAAAAACAAACATAGTGAATCCTCTAATGCAAACATCAAGAAGCGTTGACAACAAGCAGTAATTTATCCTGTACCCAAACAGCAGAACACCAGCAAGTAGAAAGTTATCAGGTCGGTATCTAGTCAATCTATTAATTCTATTTACAGTGTTATCAGTCTGGAGACTGTTCCCTCCAGGACTCATAAGAAAGTCATCAACACCTTGGCTGAGGATCCAATTTCTTTAGGGACTAGGCTTACACCTCATTTACAAAATAAATAGTTCAGCTCCATTTCTAGCCTTGTCAGATATGAATGGACCACAGCTTCCTCAATAGACCTTGCAGTGTGTTTAACTGCAGATGGATCAAAATTTGGTGAAACACCTGATGTTGTCAGGCTTCTTGAAGTGTTCACCGAATAGATCGGAGAACCGTTCGATGAACTTCCGAAACCCATTCAAAATCAATTGGAATCAAAATCAAGGGCATAGAAAACACCTACAAAGGGGTCCAAAAGCTTCCAAACACAGCTCAAGCTGTTTTACAGTGGAGCCTGCTGTTTTGGCACAGTCATTAGCTTCATAGACTGAAGTCTCCATGGTAGACCAGTATTCTCTACTGGGCCTGGGGCTCTCCAGTAGACTCAGACTCCGATGTCCGGGGTTCTATTTGGGTGAACCTAACACTGGCTCTTCGGTTCTTTTCTCCTCGCCTTCTGACCCCACTCTTGGGCCCTGCAGGACTACTTCGAAGGCTGTTCAGGGTCACTGGCTCGGGCCTAGCGCGGCACTGACCACCAGTATGTCTTCACAGCTCTTGTAGCGTCTGCACACTCTAACTAACTCCGCCCCCAGCACCAGTATTTATAGGGGATCTTGCCTAAGGGCAGCAAGTTGAGCTCCCCTCTTCTGTGCTGGGGTGGAAAGTGTTGTTTGTGTTTGTGTACCCACTGTGGAAACCTATCCATACTGTAGATGAGTCAGTGGTTACCTGTGTGAGCAGGGTGCTACACATGCAACCACTCTTGGGTGATGGCATCCGTGAGCCTAATCTTCTCAAAAAAGAAGACAGGCCAGGGTGGTTCATGTCATGTCGGATAGTTGCTTGGAGAGGTTTAGTTCTTCACATGGATGGGTATGGTTCCTTCTCCAGTCAAAGGTCTCTGGCTTCCAAACACAGCTCAAACCACACCACAAACCACACATGCAACCACTCTTAGGTGATGGCATCAGTGAGCCTAATCTTGTAAAAAAAGAAGACAGGCCGGGGTGGTTCATGTCATGTCGGATAGTTGCTTGGAGAGGGTATGGCTCCTCACATGGATGGGTATGGTTCCTTCTCCAGTCAAAGATCTCTGGCCAGGGTGCTACACAAGGCTGGGAAACAGGACCTTCTTTCTTTTCTACCTCCTCCTCTTCCTCATCCTCTTCTTCTTTCTAATCATGCTCATGGTACTTGATTTGCTGATCCAGCGGCTGCGGCACCAGCTGCAGGAGTACTAATGCTAGGCATGCTGCAAGATCCTCCTAAGTATGATATCTGATGTTTTGGCTGGCATGGGGAATGGCTCACCTCCTGACTATGAGTTTCTCGGGTCCTCATCTGGCATCTGAGCCCATCACTGTATCCTGACCTTGTCGCCTATGAGGCCAAATGCAGATAGCACGGTGGAGTTCCAGGTGGCATATGTGTCCTGTGCAGGCTATTTCGATTCTGGCGCTGAAGCACCCTCTTCCCCTGGGGTGGTGTGGAAGATGACATCCTCCCGAGGTGGC
>JARQOC010000003.1:77720375-77752665 GCA_033576535.1 Allobates femoralis | reverse complement strand
CGTTTCCCCCCAATGTTTGGGGGAAACAAAAGTGCGTCTTAAAAAGCGAAAAATACGGTACTTTTTTTGGTCACCGCAAGATTGCAATAATATTCAATAATGGGCGATCGTAACATTGCATCTACCAAAAAATTGTATCATTAGAAACATCAGCTTAAGCCACAAACAATGAGCCATCACACAGGCCCAGATCCCGAAAAATTAGAACACAAGTCATGGAAAATGGTGCAAAAGTACAATTCTTTTTCTTTAAAAACTTCACAATTTTTATTCACCCCTTAGATAACAGTAAAAGTATACATGTTTGGTATCTACAAACTCGTACCAACCCGAGGCATCACACCATCATGTCAGTTTTACCATATAGTAAACATGGAGAATTAAAGACACAAAAAAACAAACAATTGCACTTTATTGCAATTTCACCGCATTTGGAAAAACTTTTTCCTATACACAATATGGTAAAATAAATATTCAGTCCAAAAGTACAACTCGGCCTGCAAAAAACAAGCCCTCATGTCTATATTGACGGAAAAATAAAAACGTTATGACTCTTGGAAGAAGGGGAGGGGAAAACGAAAAATGGAAAATATCCAGGGGTGGTGGGTTAATCTAAAATATTAGTCATGTGAACTACCATACTCCACAGACAAGCATAGGTATTAGTGCTATCCCTGAAAAACTAACGTCTAAATGAGCCTTAGGCTGTGTTTTAAAGGGGTTGGATTCAGTCAGTGACGTAACCTGAAGCTCATGCAAATTCTCCAACGGGGCCCATGTTTAGGTGTTGTTCCCAGCCAGCAGGTCTCCGGTGAGCGTTTTAGCCCCAAACAATCAGGGAAAGTTTTAGTGTAATTATAAGTTTTGAACTTTTTCCTGAACAAACTCACATTTACCGATTTTTTGGTAAATTGCTCATGTTTCCAATTGCGAATGAATCTGCAATGTTTGTGTCGAATTTGAAATTGGCAAACATGTTCAGGGAAGTTCGCTCATCTCTAATTATCACTATGTCCAAACCGCTGCATTCTACTGTACAAGAACAGTGGATGGTATTTATGGAAATTCTGTGCCCACTGTGCTTTGTTTTCTCAGCAGCATCTACTGACCTGGGGTGACTTTCTGTGCTGTGAAGTCAGAGGCGATATCTATGGGTGAATTCAGGGAAAAGCTGAAAAGCCACCGTGCCTCGAACGCAGATGGAGCAGTCGTAAGGGCCGGGGTACTCAGTAGCCGGGCCGGCAATCTTTTGGGTAGTCATGTAGCGGTAGCCCAGCCGGCCCTAACCGTGCCAGTTAAGGGGAATATTTACGGGGAATTTGTAGTTGATCATGACGCCACCTGTGGTATCTGGTCAGGGATGACCAGCACTGCTTGTGTAAGTTCCCAGGGGATATATGTTGTGGCAGCTTGGAAAGAAAAACTCCCCACACGCAGCGCGGCCCCTGGAGTTTTGTATGAAAGTCTATGGGGATGATGGTGGTGGTAGTCGTGGTGCAGGATTGCATGCACAGGGGATGCAGTTCTTATCAGGTTCTTTACTTGTAGTTGTTTCAAAGCAGACCCAGCCTGGTACCGTGCTCCTCCAGATTGCAGCTCGACCAGCTCTCAGATGATTCAGGAACACTCCTCTGAGACACATTTCATTAGCCTTTCTTTGCTGCCCTTTCTGCACTGTTCTTCCTCCTTCCCCTGTCCTGCGCCTTTGTGCTACAAGTCCACGACAGGTGACTTCGGGCCCTGTCGAGGGATTGCCAACACGTCCTCCTGACCCTCTGTAGTCACTGTACTTGAGAGTGTCCACGGGGTTGGCTACTAATCTTGTAGACCAGTAGCCTCCGGTTTCATGGCTGGAAAATGCAGTTTTCCTCACCAGATTGGGGCCAGGGTTTCCTCGGCCGACCTACCCACTGGTCCCGGTTAGGCCCTAGCTCTAGCCTCCCCTAGAACTTTATTCTGTTCTGATGTTGCTCCTTCGCTTCCCACTCACAGACTGACTAACTCTTTCCCTCCACTACCTAAACTAACTTCTCTCTCCAGCCAGGAGATTGACTGCTCATGTATGAGCCTTTTCTGCCCACAATCTGCCTGGCCTGGAGTTTGGAATGGTGTTGGGTATGTTGGTGCATCTCAGGTTTGTGTCCCTGTCTTATCTGAGAGCAATGACACCACACCTGTGGATTAGGTGCAGCATCACTGTAGCAACCAAGACGCAGGGGTGCCACACAGACCGTGGGCACGGGCAGCTGCATTCATATGTGGAGATGCCAGACATCCTCACAGAAGAGGAGATACTGCATCCAGGACACAATGTCTCCGGATTGTGTGCACATACCCTAATAGTGAGAAATTTAGCATGACAAGAAGAAAATGTTCAATATGAAGACCTGTTATCAAATTCTGTGGTGTACCTGTTGGCTCAAAATGCACACTATACCCCTGGATAAAATCCTTGCGGGGTCTAGTTTCCAAAATGGAGTCACTGCTGTTTAGGTACCTTAGGGGTCCGGGAAATGCACCATTGTGCTCGCAATCTATTTCAGCCAAATTTGTGTTCCAAATCTCAATCACCCTCCTTCCCTTCTGAGCCCTCCCATTTGTCCAATCAGAGGTTTGTGACCACATGTGGGGTATCAATGCATTCAAAAGAAACTGGGTAACAAATTTTGGCATCCAATTTGTCATGATAACCCTTGTAAAACTGAATACATTGAGGCTAGAGCAAGATTTTTAGGTAAAATATAAATGTATTTATTTTTCACTCCACTTTGTATTAATTTCAGTGAAGCACCTGAAGGGTTAATAATCTTTTTGAATATGGTTTTGAGCAGTCTGAGGGGTACAGTATTTAGAATGGTGTCACTTTCGGGTGTTTTCTGTCATTTAGGCCCCTCAAAGTCACGTCAAATGTGACATGGTCCCGAAAAAAGAGGATTTGTAAATCTTGATGTAAAAATGAGAAATTGCTGATGAACTTTAAACTTTTCTTATTTCCTAACAAAAAAATTGTTTCCAAAATTGTGCTGAGTAAAGTAAACGTGTGAAACATGGTATTTATTAACTATTTCTCTGGTTCAATGGAATAAGAATTCAAAGTTTGAAAATTGAAAAATGTAAAAAATATTCACCAAATTTCAGTTTTTTTCACAAATAAACGCAAAAAATATTGTCCAACCTTTCCCACTGACATGACGTCCAATATGTCATGAAAGAACAATGTCAGCATCACTGGGATCCTAGATGCTAGATGGTGACACTCCCCGTAGGGGGAGCGAGATCCCCGGGGTAGAAATGGATGATGAAATAGGGGATTCTTACACCGTAAAGCAGTCCCTCAGGCGACGTTGAATAAGACCCCACATGCTCCTCAAGTTCTGCACGGGTTTTACTGATGACTTAGGCCATAAACAGTTATTTACAGTCAACAGGTTAAACTGGCCTGGGTAGTTCCCAGACGTTAGGGAGTTACTTGGGACCCTCTTTGATGTACCTTTCAGTTCCTTTCATCTGTCCTTAACTTCGCCTCTCTATCCTTCACTTCCTTGGCGCTTCTGACGCAGAGCCTCTCGCCAGTCCCCACAGATCCCTTTTCGAGAGAGTTGACTCGAGTCTCTGTATTCTATACGGGTACCTTTGTGGAGTATGCCAGGTATGGCGGCAACTTCTTGGGTCCCCCCTTCTGTCAGAGCCACCTCTCCTGAGGTGCTCTCCACTGCGCTACTCACAGCGCTCCCCTCCAACGGTTTCCTCCTACTGCTCCTGACTCACTTTCCAGCTCTCGACTTTACCACCTAAGCTCCTCCAATTGGGACCGGTTCACTAGCAACGGATTAACCTATTGGTCCCCTAGCCTAAGGTGTGTGGATGCGTGTGGTGAGGGTCCCACATAAACATCCCAGTCCCCTGGTCATAGGGATACTACACACTCTGGTCTGGGTGCAGTACCCCTCTGTGGCGCATCAACCAGTGGGGCGCCAGACATACACACATACTGTAATACAGCTTATAGTGTGGTCGATGACAGACACACAGATTATACTCACCAGATGTGGGCAGATCTATGCAGCCCTGGCAAGAGATGAGAGAAACTTTTGAAGTTTCAGGTTCAGCTCTGTTCGCTCAATGGACATATGCCCGTCAACAAGATCGGCGAACAGTTCACCGAACATCCGAACCCCATTCAAATCAATGGGAGCCAAAATAAAGGACCTAGAAAACACCTTACAAGGGGCCCAAAACTGCCAAAACAGCTTAAATTAGGAAGAGACACCAGGAAAAGTGAAATCTATTCCCCAGAGTTAAAATTTTCAGGACAAGGTCTCACCCAGTATTTCAAACTTCAAGAATGATCATGAGCAGGGAGATGAGTGACAGGTGTAGGCACCGTGCTCAGAGAGCCCTGCTAAATTCACAAAACACACAACAAAGACACCACAATAACCGGTCATTTACAATGCAGCTGGTTGCCACATTACAATGGATATACTTGGAAAAGTCACACTTGTTTTTTATGTGTTGGATTAAAGCATACCATTTTAAATGGAAAAATGAATTTGATTTAGCTAAACAAGAGTTTGCACTCTTTTCATTCATTGCATAGGTCATCAGATGAACCTAAGTTTTGTATGACAACAGTGACCTTATTTTTACATCTTATCTGTTAGGATTTTGGTTACTTCTTCAAAACTATTAGCTGAAAAAAGAAAACTACAAGCAAGCACCTATAATGTAGGAATAGGCTATGGAGCTGGATAAGGGAGCTAACCCCACCTGAGATAGTTTTATTTCTTTTGGAGGAAAATTAATGCTCATGTACTAAAATACAAATGTAATAGTGGGTCTTCTAAATGAAATATGAGTATAGATTTACCATGAGCAGCTATAAGACACATTATCATGGAACACTTTAGAACTAAGTGATTAAGGCTGCCTTCAGACTTGCAGATGCCTCCGCAGCGTTTTGCAGAGGCATCTGCAAGTATCTGCATGCAGACCGCGGCCCCTATGTTTATAATGGAGCGCACGGCGGTCTGCAGATGCTTGCAGACCGCCGTGCGCTCTCATTGCCCGCCATTAGTGATCTGTGCGCAGGCGGATGCCTGCGTACAGATCACACACTCTCGTCCGCACCAGGGACGCGAGATGTTGCGTCCCTGGTGCGGGCGAGAGTGTGTGATTTGTACGCAGGCATCCGCCTGCACACAGATCACTAATGGCGGGCAATGAGAGCGCACGGCGGTCTGCAAGCATCTGCAGACCGCCGTGCGCTCAATTCTAAACATAGGGGCCGCGGTCTGCATGCAGATACTTGCAGATGCCTCTGCAAAACGCTGCGGAGGCATCTGCAAGTCTGAAGGCAGCCTTAGAACTAATGTTTGACTGGCCTTGCTTGGATGAGGTGTGTCCTTCAAAATCTTGTTTTGATGCTACCGCCATCCAAAAATCCTTCCATGGAACTTTATTTACATGAATTATGTGATCGTTTTCATCTAGTAAATTCTACATAATTACACCCACCACTGTCCGCAAACATGAATGAGTGAAGCAACCTGCGCGGTTGTACCATGCAGATGTTGAGGCTCAGATGTTTATAGATGTCTTAAGATGAAAATAGACAAGCAAAGAGTATAAATGCGATCCATGTGTGTGGTCTCTAAATAGGACTACGGCTTCTGTTTCTGTGCCAGAATTACAAGTCGTTGATAAAGGGAAAGAAAGGAAAGATGAAATCATTGTTCTCATCTGAAGTAAATCGAATCTCAGTAAGATGATCCGAAATGATATTGAAGATTATATTTAGCATTTCTTATGTCTCAGGCTGCGCACAGCATTAATTCAATGGATTATAGAACAGGCAGCCTGAAAGTCGTCAGGACACATATGGAGAAACATCTGTCTGGCTATATATAGATATATATGTGGTACGTATAAAAGACAGAAATGTATGTGACGTGATAAGACCACAGCTTAATAAGGATGGGATGCTCCAGAGTTGATGTGCGCTGCCCTCCATGTGGACACCAGGAACACAAGTAGCTGTCAAATCTAGCAAATCCTTGCACGATATCAAGGTCGCTTTAACAGAAAAGAGAAAACCACTGAAACCAAATGAGTAAAATAAGAAATGTGCTGTTTTATGTCTTCTAATCCATTTTGTTTTTTGATTCAATTCAGCAACATGTCAAAACAGAAAACAGATGGGTGTGAATTACAGATGATTAATGTCAGATTGGGGTTTCATGAGCCAAAAAAAAAAAAAATTGGCCTACTTACCTTAAAGGGTTATTTCTTGGGGGTGCAACTGCAGGTATCATTTAAGACCCCCAACATCCAGGCTTGGACAAAACAAGAATGGAGCTAAGAAACCCCTCATTGAATGGAGCAGAGGTGAGCATGCTTGGCCTGCAATCCATTCATGGTCAACGGGACTGGCGGTGAAAGCCAAGTACAGCTCTCTCCTTTTTCCTTCAGTCCCAAAGACAGTGAAAAAAAATGGAGGTTAAACATGTACACTTTTTATTCAAAATGGTGCTACAAAGCTCTTTTCTTGTAGTTCCAGAGCCCCTACCTGTAGGATCTCTGTGGGTCCCTGTGAGTCAGTCGACAAGGTAGGGGATACTCAGATACCGAGACAGGGGTTCACTTCGGTGGGGATCACGGCTGGTCCCTCAATGGCGGGGTGGGGGTGATGATGATGGGGGAATGGTAATGTGACGCCACCTGTGGTACCTGGTAATAGAGTTACCAGCACTGCGGCCGGCCACTGAGGTGATGTAAATGCAGCTTTGGTTAGTACAGCTCCCCACAGGTGGAGCTTTACCTCAGGGCAGTGGGATGGATGAGGGGAGTAGTAGTCCTCACCACCTATGAAGTGGTAGAAGCCCTCTGGGCGGCGAATAACTGAGACAGAGTCCAGATTAGCTCGAACAGTTCTTTATTGGTACCAGGCAGATGTTAAGGTACACAGTACAGTCTGGTTGAACAGAGTTGGTAGCCGCGGATCTTGGAGGACTTTCCAGAGTCTGGCGGTGATGCATTCAATATGACGTTCGTGGTCCTGTCACTCTGTCTCTGTCTGTATTTACCCCTCTTGAGCCAAGTCTCTAGTCCTCGGGGTCTGTTACCTAAAGTCTCTTACCCAGCTGCGGGATTGATGTTGGGCTTCTTTAGGGGTGCTGTGGCTCCCTTGTGTCGGGCCCACAGCTTGCCAGTCTGCAGTTAGGGTTAGACCTTTTACTAACTGCCTTGGCTCCGGTATGCTGGCGGTGACCTGGGCCTCCAGCTGGCTCCAACCAGTCCTGGAGTAACCCCCTTCAGAGTCTGGGTCACCCCTCTCCTAAGAGGTGCCCTCCTGTTGCAGCCGCAGGGTTCCCTGCGTCTGCCTTTGCTGCTCTTCTCACACAGCCTGCCTGACACTATTGTCACTCCCTGTCTCCCGCTCTGTAAGCTCTACCGCCTGGGACCTACTAAATACCAGTCCCCTGTGTTAAAGTGGCCTACTGTTTGGATGCAGGGTGCAGACTCTGTAGGGTCCTCCATATCCACGGCTACAGAGGCACTACACCTTCTTTGGGTTTGGGGTGCAGTACCTCCCTGTGGCACCTAGCCATAGGGGCCCCACACCTGAAGTCGAACTCCAGCGATTAAGTTATCACCATTCCTATGGTTAATACATACGGTAATTTCTTTTTTTTTGCTGTTTAGTTGTTGGGGAAGGAGAGACCCATTGATTGCATGGTATTCTTGGTTTCTGCTGTTGTACATACCGGAGTTATCAAATATCAGATATATTGTCTTTTCTTTTGGAATAATTTTGTAAGTGCATGTAGGCAATTGGCATGTGCAAACTCCTCTTTAGTCAGTGTTTATATCCAGTATTATGCTTGCTCTCATTTTTTAGCTGGTTTCCAGATGACATCACTGGATGGACCTCAGGGAACAGGCCGGACATCAGGACACAGGCAGAACTCGAATAGAAAAGGTTTAAGAACACTGACTGGAAGGTTTAGGACACCAGCTGGTCAGATCCAGAAAACTCAGGCAGAGCCATCACCAGAAAACAAGGCTTCCCAGGAACACGGAAATAGAATCCCATCCAGGAACATGAGCTGGACCAACTCTTTAAAACAGCACCAGAAGCAAGCACCAGAAACTCATACTGCACATCTGGACACAGGCTGGACATCTAGGACACAAGCAGGACACCAGGACTCCGACATTGGACATGGCTCCAGGCAGAAGACATCGGAACACGGACAGGCTATCTGGACACTGGACATCAGACTCGGCTCCAGGTGGAAGACATCAGAAAATGGAGAGGACATCTGGACACTGTATATTTGACATGACTCCAAACACCAGACAGTGGTCATCAGACTCCGGACATCGGACATGGTTTAGGAAAAAGGCAGCAATCATCAGACTCAGGACATCGGACAAGGTTCCAGGCAACAGGCAGAGGTCATCAACTACCGGACATTGGATAGCAAAGGAGCCAAGCAAGATGGTGCAAGAACCGCAGGAGTGAACAGGAGCTGGATAACAGAGGCACTAAAGAAGCAGGTCAGAGCTAGGTAGTGCAAATGTGGCGCCCCTGCGACCAGGGTGGCCACAGGTAAGAACTGCAGCCAGGGAGGTGGAGACAGTTTTGTGCAAACACCTTCATAAACACACCAGCAGACACAAGACCCAACCCGGAGCCCGGGATTCTAGGCGGGCAAGGGGTGGTAGAGCCAGAAGATGGGAAAAGGAGGAAGCAGCTGCCCGGTGGGACGTCGTGGTAAATCAATCCTTAAGATACGAAGGAACAATAGTCAAAATTAAACCCAAAGATGGGTATGCTTTCGCCCGAGAACCCGGAACGGACAGAGACGTCTTCATCAATAGGAGAGATGTGGTGGAATATCTCCTTCAGATCACCCGGACAGGGAAGTGAAGACAGGAGAGTGGGTTTCTTATATTCCGGTTCAAGGAGAAAGAGGCCCGTACGGCATCCGAGTAAGGCAATTATCTCTAAGATCTAAGACAGATGCGGAATCCTCAGAAACTACTACGAGATTTGAAGAAAATGTAGAGTCGCAGCGAAAAGAATGCCCGGAGGCGATTGTGGTGAACGACCCGGAAAAGACTCTGACGACCACGGGAACACAGACTGCGTACTGTCATCTAGTGTCATGTTCCTTGCAGCCCCTTGAGCTATTCCCGAAAAAGAAGTCGGAGGAGTTGCCATGGAAGAAGAAGTGAGAAACCCGGACTTCTTCAAGCAAGTGTAAGTATGAATGTGATTTTCTCCTTATTGACCCCATCTCAATCCTGAATGACTGAATGAATAGTCTTTTCCCCTGTTTGTCTTTTATGTTTTCAAAGACAATTAATGCCATGAACAGTGAATGGTATGAACATTAATGTATATAGTTAGAGTGCTTCATGTGCTCTCTATTGGTTTTATGACCAGCCAGAACTGAGAGACTGTTTGCACTTTTGAGCTGAGATTGTAGAAGATGTTTTTGAAGGGCTTTTGAAACACTTTTCCCTGTTTTTTCCTGAGGTTTTATACTTTTTAAGAAAGTAAAGTGACTTTTAAATCTGAACATTTTAGCACTTAACCAGGTGTGCTTGGAGAGCCATTATATTTGTACCACAGGACTCTTGAGACTGTAAAGTTGTGTAACCCATGTTCGAAAGAGTTAAAGAAAGTGTGGTATAAGATGCCTGTACGGAGAGTAACACCTTGGCCACAAGCTGGGTGACCCGAGGGCCTGGAGGCCTCAGCACTTATAGCCAGTGAAACACGTAAACCCTGTGTTAGAAATGTATATAGTTCATGCAACGTTTAAGTATTGTGCCTCTATAACCGGAGGAAAAATACTGCGTAATGTTGTTATAAAATAAAAATGTTTTCAGGGGGAACCATGCCGGTCGGCGTGGGGACATGCCGGTTTAACTTCGGGGGAATGTGGCGCCCCTGCGACCAGTGTGGCCACAGGTAAGAACTGCAGCCAGGAAGGTGGAGACAGTTTTGTACAAACACCTTGATAAACACACCCACAGATACAAGACCAAACCCGGAGCCCGGGACTCTAGGCGGGCAAGGGGTAGTAGGGCCAGTCACAAGTGGGTGGGACATAGGCAAGGTGACAGACCGGGTACATAAACGGAACACCAGGAAGTGGTAGTTAGTAGGCCAGAGGGTGCCGAGCAGTAAAGACCAAGAGTAAAGAAGAGACTTCCCTGAAGGTTTCGGGCTCCCTGGAGGTGCAGAATCCTGCGAGGCCTAAACCCCTGTAGAGAAAGCCCGCTTCACAGCCCATAAGCATAGGAAGGGGAAAGACCGGACCAGTGCAGCTGGGTCCGAGGAAAACGGCAGCAGTGACAGAGGACAACTGACAGGAGGGATCCCCTGATGTATGCCGTAGTCACACGGGTAGGAAAGAGCCTGGTGATCCCCTGCAACATAGGTACACTGAAGGTTAGGCTGGGACCAGAGAGTCTGCTCTAAGGTGACCGTAGCTACGAGCCGGATCACAGACACACCGACGGGGAGCTCAGATTCCAAGTCTGATCTCCTAACACACATGCAGGAGGTACAGCAACATAGATGACCCAGGCTTGTTACCCACACACAGGGAGAAGCTAAACAAGGATCCGAGTTGCCTTCCATGCAGCAAACTGGGAGAAGAGAAGTTTAGGAAAGCCTGAATGGTAGAAAGAAAGTGAAGGGTCTCAAGGCAGGAACCTGGCTGCAGTGGGGTCAACTAAATGGTGAAAGTTGGAGTTAAATTGTGGAACAACTTGTGAACTGTTCTGTGGAAGAACTGCCAGTAAAACCTGGTGAACCCTGCCAGTGTCTCTCGTGTGTGATTCCCTGCATGTTATACTATTTCCACCCTGTCAGGAGCAGCCCGACCCACGGCGGGCTCATCCATCCGGCTGCAGCACCATCCATCCTCCCGGTAGAAACAAGCAGTAGCGGTGATCCCCATTGACCACAACCCGTGGGTGGTGTCACGACAATCTCTGTAAATAACCTCTTTTACTTGTGGGCTCGGGACATGGTCCGGACCAAAGACCGCCGTGATAAACCCTGTGATACCCCGGTCCGGTACCGAATACCCCGTCCCAGTGGGCTCCACACAAGCACAACTAAAGAGTGCAAGCACAATGAGCATAGACCAGAGCTGAGTGACACAAGTGCAGCAGGAGCAGACCGAAGCTGGATAGTGCAAGCACAGCATAATTGAATGAGCACAGCGTAGTAAATGCTCAGAAAGAACACCATTCTCCATCTTCAAGAAATGAACAGTAGTTTAATCACAAAATACAAGATACAGGAAACTCACAGTGACTAGGTACAAGGTTCAAGGCACAGAAGGACTTCAGGAATATCTCACAGCAGCGATCCACATTCAAGGCAAGGACACTGGTACCAGGGTAGACACATGGGAAAGACGGGTCCAGGGACAATAACATGAACAATGACACACAGCAGCACAACACTGACAGCATGCAGCATTGGAGCTGTTAACAGGCTGATCAAGAGCAGCACGCTGGACCTCCTAATATGTTTAGATTCACAAATCTAATGCACAGCTCTGGCAATGCCCAACAGGGAAAGGGAACTTTAAATAGAAGCTGCCCCTCAGAAATAGGCTGGGGACAATAATTCAAAGTACACATCACCCCTAATAAAAGCGGGGAAGGTGTAGCCGTGGACACCCTAGGCACAAACAGGAACCCAGGAAAAGAGGTCTCAGCAGCACTCAGGTCCCATGTTAAAACGGCCAACTTTATTTACAACAGGATGAAAACCACATCAGGGAGAGGTGCGGGATATGAGGAACGAAAAGCTTATTTCGCTGCACATCTCATATTTTCACAGAATAGACAATTGCCTTCAGATGACCTCAAAGATAAAAAAGATAGTGGGTCCATTCTTCATCAATGGAAACCTCAATGCCACAGGTATCTGAAATTGCTACATGATGATCTGTTGCCCTTTTTATGCACTGAACATAGCACGTTCCTTGAGTTTTTCTAACAAGATGGTGCACCACCACATTATGAGTGTAAGGACCAAGCATTCCCACATGAACAGTTTCCTGGAAAGTGGGTTGGTCATCGTAAGCCATTTGAATGGCCACCAAGGTCTCCTGATCTGACCCCCTTAGACTTTTATCTTTGGGGTCATCTGAAGTCTATGCTGTGAAGATACGAGATTTGCAGCATCTGAAACAACGGATAGTGGAAGCCTGTGCTAGCATTTCTTCTGCGGTGTTGCTATCAGTGTGTCAGGAGTGGGAGAAGAGGATTGCATTGACAATCCAACACAATGGGCAGCACTTGGAAAACATTTTATAAGTGGTCATAAACTTGTAAATAACTCATGAAAGAATAAAGTTCCATTAAAACCAAGCACACCATTGTTTTTCTTATGAAATTCTTAATAAGTTTGATGTGTCACATGACCCTCTTCCAATTAAAAAAAAATAAAGTTGGATCCAAAATGGCCGACTTAAAAATGGCTGCCATGGTCACCACCCATGTGGAAAATGTTTTCCCTTTCCCATATACTAATGTGCCACAAACAGGAAGTTGATATCACCAACCATTCCCATTTTATTTAGGTGTACCCATATAAATGACCCATCCTGTATAATAAGAAACACACAATATATAATTTGTTTGCTCTTGTGACATTTTGATGACATCTATAAGGTCAGTATTTTGGGGCAGTTTCTCTTGGGCTTTTTGTAGTCCCAAGAATAGCATTGTTGTGCAAGTTCCATCATGAAAGTCACTTTAATGACCTCACACCATTACTCTCAAAGGCTATGCAAATGCAGGGCAAGACAGCAATGAAGGCTGGAATGGAGGTCTTTCCTCTTCAGCACTGGTTGACTTTTGTCTTGGCCACAGTGCATTGGTCTGGAGACCACAGGGCAACACAATGAAGAGGCCTTCACAAGGTAGTGTTACAATTTTTTTCTATTTCCAAGGATTTTTTGTGTGTAATAGTATAATGCATGGTGTACTAGACTTTATTTCATTTACACTATAAGCTTAGTGTTGATTTGGTCATAGAACCAGTGGTACAGCCATTTATCCAAATTGTCAAAGGAGCTGTTTTACACATGACCACATCTGGCCGCATGCTATAGTAAATGATGTGAGCAGCATATGTGGCCTTAACATGCTGCTAAGGCTGCCTTCACACCACGGCAAGATCAGGTCCGGAGTTGTCCGGTTCACACCGATCTAGAAACAGAACCTGAGGGCAAATATGCCCTTTGGTCCGGTTTGCAGCCAGATTCAGCTAAGCGCAGCTGCAACTGCTGAAATTTCAAGATCGTGTCTAGCGGGGAGCTAGCCGTGGTCCTGAAATCTCTGCAGGAGACAGTTCATGGTGCTAAAGTTTAAACTCCCACACCTGCGTCTGGCTCCCGGATCCGATTTTATGTCGGATCGGGCACAATCCGTTGCCATAGACCCCCATGCTAGAGGGCACCGGATCTGGAAGGTCCAGATTTTGTCCAATTTTTCCCCCGGACACAAAAACGCTGCAAGCAACGTTTTTGTGTCCAGGAGAAAAATCTGAATTCTGCTGGATCCTCCAGGAGAGATGTGAGTCGGTTGACAGGGTAGGGGGTACTCGGATACCGGGACAGGTTGTTACTTTGGTGGGGGATTACGGCTGGTCGGTTCCCGGTTCTGTGCCCTGGATCCTCAGTGGCAGGTCTTTGACCGTCGGTCCTTGCCTCCAGGGTTGGAGAGCTAGAAGAGTTCAGGCAGGGAGCCTGTGGCACGAAGAAGGGTCACCTTGGCTGAGGGACCCAGGAACAAGAAGTACAGATCCCAGACAGAGGAGAGAAGGGAGCAAGAAGCTCGGAGGGAGTTTGCTCTAGGAAAGTAACCGGGTACCGGAGCCCGCACCTGTAGGAAAAGTGTGGCCGTCCCGATTGCCATCAATCAATCAGGGGGGCGGCCCACAGGAAGTTCCCAGGGAGTGTCCGCCCATAGCTGGACAAACCGGAAAAGAAGGACAGAAACCATCAGACTCCTTCGTACCCAGCAGCATGGCAGCACCCCGATGGAGAGACGTTGTGAGAGAGCTGGAGTAGCAGACCCACGCCGAGCGAGGTGACCCAACAGCGGCGTCCCTTTTGACAACTGAAGGGGATGCTGACTACTGGCGGGGTGCTTTCACCCAGCTCTGCCAGGAAATGGAACAAATGCTAACTTGGGTGTGTCGGCGGTGGAGTGCCGAGCGGACCTTCGAGTTGTCCGCAAGGAGGACAACCCATGAGGCACGAGAGGCGACGGTGGCTGAAAGAGCGGTAGAGGAGTACCGCGCCTCCTTACCACCTCCGGCTGGAGGCAACTCAACCACCCAACTCAAGTTGAAGAGCTTTACAACGATGACGAAGAACCAGATGGAGCCTTGGGAGGGCGCACTCCAGAAGCAGCTTGGTGGACCACGTGGCAGCGGCACCAGCGAGGAGTTCCCGCCATCCTAAGCTCCGTGGAGATGCGTGCAACACCGAGAGATTTCAGCAGCAGTTCACCACCCCCACAGTACCAGTCGCTACAGAACACCCGGCCAGCCCTGGATGAAAGAGACCAGGTAGCGATGCAACGACGCGGGAGGACTGGTATCAAAGAACAAGCCACCAGGAGACTACGGGATGAAGCCCAAGCTCAGCCCCCACTTCCCATTGAATTGCGCAAAACTGGAACTGTTATCTCCGTTTATCATGAAGATGGATAGGGCTTCTTGCGAGAACCAGGACTCTTTGATGACGTTTTCTTCTCCTGGCGGGATGTAGAGTCATTTCTGCGGAAAGGACATCCCCAGCGCGATCTTTATCGAGTGGAACGGGTAACCTATGAACGTTACCCCTGCCCACTAGTCTGGTTTGCAATCAGGATCGCTTGTGTTGAATAATGACATTTTATTGCAATAGACTCCCGTTGCGAGACGATGTCCTGTAAATAGCCCCTCACCATTTTCAGTAACCAGCCCTATTCCTTTTAATGAAGAGTGTGTTCCCGTCGACCCAATGACTTTTATATCTGAACTGTGCCTTTTGAATAATGATGTATGCCAATGAGCAGCGGCCCAGCGGTGATAACACACACTGGACTTGGCTGGATTAAAGATTACCGCTGGGCCCGTAAACCTAGTACTGGTCCCGTTGGGCCGAGGTAAATAATGTGTGTTTTTATATGTGCAATGTTAAAGTAATAAGCCTCCCCCAGAAATGGGAAGAAACCTAAATATGCTTATTTGTAAATAGTTACCCGTTGGTAATATTATGTATAAAAATGTTTTTTCACTTCCCGTTAGACAAGTGTTCATACTCGCAGACGAGTATATTCCATAAAGGGGGTATGTGGAGCCCCACTATGTAGGTGCCACAGAGGGGTACTGCACCCATAAAAGCAGTGCAGATATCCCAGCTGCAAGAGGATTTCAGGAATGTAGGTGGAACCCTAAAACCCACACCCCACACTAGATTATGCAGTGGGAGGGAACCCCGGAGGGTATATAGTCACCCCCAGAGGGAGAAAGGAGGGCCTTTTGTCTTGGGCTGGAGGTCTTTGACCGTTGGTCCTTGCCTCCAGGCTTGGAGAGCTAGAAGAGTTCACGCAGGGACCCTGAGGCACGAAGGAGGGACACCTCGGCTGAGGGACCCAGGAACAAGAAGTACAGATCCCAGACAGAGGAGAGAAGGGAGCAAGAAGCTCGGAGGGAGTTCGCTCTAGGAAAGTTACCGGGTACCGGAGCCCGCACCTGTAGGAAAAGTGTGGCCGCCCCGATTGCCATCAATCAATCAGGGGGGCGGCCCACAGGAAGTTCCCAGGGAGAGCCCGCCCATAGCTGGACAAACCGTAAAAGAAGGACAGAAACCATCAGACTCCTTCGTACCCAGCAGCATGGCAGCACCCCGATGGAGAGACGTTGTGAGAGAGAGCTGGAGTAGCAGACCCACGCGGAGCGAGGTGACCCAACAGCGGCGTCCCTTTTGACAACTGAAGGGGATGCTGACTACTGGCGGGGTGCTTTCACCCAGCTCCGCCAGGAAATGGAACAAATGCTAACTTGGGTGTTGTCGGCGGTGGAGTGCCGAGCGGACCTTCGAGTTGTCCGCAAGGAGGATAACCCGTGAGGCACGAGAGGCGACAGTGGCTGAAAGAGCGGTAGAGGAGTACCGCGCCTCCTTACCACCACCCGTCCAGACCCGGGACATGGGGACTCAAACTGAACCCCCAACTTCACCACCGTCCCGGGCCAGCAGTTGTCTCCGGCTGGAGGCAACTCAACCACCCACAGCACCAGACGTGGAAGTTGAAGAGCTTTACGACTATGACGAAGAACCAGATGGAGCCTCGGGAGGGAGCACTCCAGAAGCAGCTTGGTGGACCACGTGGCAGAGGCACCAGCGAGGAGTTCCCGCCATCCTAAGCTCCGCGGAGATGCGTGCAACACCGAGAGATTTCAGCAGTAGTTCACCACCCCACAGTACAAGTCGCTACAGAACACCCGGCCAGCCCTGGATGAAAGAGACCAGGTAGGGTTGCAACGACGTGGGAGGACTGGTATCAAAGAACAAGCCACCAGGAGACTACGGGATGAAGCCCAAGCTCAGCCCCCACTTCCCATTGAATTGCGCAAAACTGGAACTGTTATCTCCGTTTATCATGAAGATGGATATGGCTTCTTGCGAGAACCAGGACTCTTTGATGACGTTTTCTTCTCCTGGCGGGATGTAGAGTCATTTCTGCGGAAAGGACATCCCCAGCGCGATCTTTATCGAGTGGAACAGGTAACCTATGAACGTTACCCCTGCCCACTAGTCTGGTTTGCAATCAGGATCGCTTGTGTTGAATAATGACATTGTATTGCAATAGACTCCCGTTGGAAGACGATGTCCTGTAAATAGCCCCTCACCATTTTCAGTAACCAGCCCCATTCCTTTTAATGAAGAGTGTGTTCCCGTCGACCCAATGACTTTTATATCTGAACTGTGCCTTTTGAATAATGATGTATGCCAATGAGCAGCGGCCCAGCGGTGATAACACACACTGGACTTGGCTGGATTAAAGATTACCGCTGGGCCCGCATACCTAGTACTGGTCCCGTTGGGCCGAGGTAAATAATGTGTGTTTTTATATGTGCAATGTTAAAGTAATAAGCCTCCCAGAAATGGGAAGAAACCTAAATATGCTTATTTGTAAATAGTTACCCGTTGGTAATATTATGTATAAAAATGTTTTTTCACTTCCCGTTAGACAAGTGTTCATACTCGCGGACGAGTATATTCCATAAAGGGGGTATGTGGAGCCCCACTATGTAGGTGCCACAGAGGGGTACTGCACCCATAAAAGCAGTGCAGATATCCCAGCTGCAAGAGGATTTCAGGATGGTAGGTGGAACCCTAAAATCCACACCCCACACTAGATTATGCAGTGGGAGGGAACCCGGGAGGGTATATAGTCACCCCCAGAGGGAAAAAGGAGGGCCTTTTGTCTTGGGCTGGAGGTCTTTGACCGTCGGTCCTTGCCTCCAGGCTTGGAGAGCTAGAAGAGTTCACGCAGGGAGCCTGAGGCACGAAGGAGGGACACCTCGGCTGAGGGACCCAGGAACAAGAAGTACAGATCCCAGACAGAGGAGAGAAGGGAGCAAGAAGCTCGGAGGGAGTTCGCTCTAGGAAAGTAACTGGGTACCGGAGCCCGCACCTGTAGGAAGCTTCACGGCCTGCAGAAAATCCATAGTTTGGGGGTATCTCCAGATACGGCCCTGACTCCTAAGCACCTACTAGAGGGGACCAGACACTGAAAAGCCCAATTGCGGCGATCAATAGAAGGTTACTCAACAGGAGCAAAAGGAGTAAAGAGAAAGAAGCAGGAGGTCAGACTTAACCTATATGAAGTCAGGCTTCACACCGCTACTGGAAAGCAAGGGAAGAAAAGGAACAAGAAAGGCACATGCTGGGGGTGCCATCTATCTACCAGAGATCCGCTTGCAGCCACCCGTAGCCTCTTGTCAATTTAACATCTGCTGCACTGAGAACTGTAATAATTCTGCTAAGTTCCAGTAAAGTACCCAGTGAAGTGACTTCTCACTCCGCTGCATCTCCTTTCCACATACTGATTCCTTCCACAGGATTGCTGTCCTGGAGGTCCAGTCCTGCCTGCGGAGGACTAAACCATCTAAGCCACAATACCATCGACCTCCGGAGGACTGTGGCGGCGCTGGTGACATCTCACCAGGTACTGCAGGTGGCGTCACGACAAACTTGTACATAATCCTTGTAAATAATGCCCCTCTTTTCAAAAGAACTGTCCCCCGGGATACGGGATCAGGCGTGGTCGCCATTCCCCATGACACAGTTAACCCCTTCTGCCGCCTGATACCTGAGTACCCCATACCCTGGGGCGACACACCTTGCTTGCTCTCCTCACACCAACTGTCTAACTGTGCCGTCACTCCCCGTCTCCCACTCTCTAGGCTCCACAAGCTGGGACCTACTGAATATCAGTCCCCTGTAATAAAGTGGCCTGTGTTGGGTGTTGGGGTGTAGACTCTAAAGATTCCCCACGTCCACGGTTACGGAGGCACCACTCCTTTAATTAGGGTGCAGTACCTCCCTGTGGCGCCTTGCCATAGGGGCGCCACAGATGGAAAGCAGATGGAAAATAGCTGCCATCCGACTCCATCCAGCCCTATAGGCCTGCAGTACTGCAAAATTGGGTCCGGGGCTGTGAAGTTCACACCGGACAGCCCAGGACCTGATCTTTCCATGATGTGAAATTGGCCTAAGGCCTGCAGATTTCTGAACTTTCTCCCATTGCGCACATCTGGTATCAATTACATTTTAGTTGCCAATTGCAAAAGGAGCTGCCAGAGTCAGATGTTGATGATTTGCATGGGCAAATGCATTCAGTGCTGCAGAACATTCCTCAGACAACTATTAATAACCTCATTGATAACAGCCAAGCCATTGAAGTGTGTGTATTTCTATACATAACTCTCATAGTGTATACCGAATAAATTGAGATGCTTTGAAATTTTTGCTTTCATTTTTTTAATATTTGAATGGCATTAAAGAGAAACCATCATTTTTTTTCTCAGAAATCAGTAGTACATGTAAAAGTAATAAACTTTGTAATAGATCTTATTAGAGAATTTCACATTTATTTTCCTCTTGGACTGAATATACATTCTAAAATTCACAGGTAAAGCCTGTCTTCAGGGAATACATATTTTTCCTTTACTGAGATAGGAGATGTCAGTTTGTAAACCGGAAAGGTTATTATCACAATACAGCGGGTCGCAGATCAGGAATGACGCCAGACAATGTGGGGAAACTAAGGTTTTACGATAAACGTAAGTTGAAGTAGAGAGTGCAGAGTAAATTACAGGGATACTCACAAAGTAACTGTAATATACACCCGGTCAGGAAGGATCAAGACCATTGTGCAGCCCCAACAACACTATCCACTATGTCCGGGGATGTCAGAACAAATTTACCTAACGTGCACTCTTCCTAGTGCAAGAGCGCGAGCACTACTCTATTGGCATAGCGAGAATTACTGAGTGTGCAGGATGAGCTGTCGGTAGGTCAGCACAGTGGCTCACAAACTTATCTACACTGCTATCTTCCCCTCCCCTGTACCCACACACAGCAGAAGGCTGCCCAGGTGCCAAACTTTCACAGTAACTGCACTATGTAGGCTACAAACACATTGGCAATTTTTGTCAATTGCTGCAGATCCGGGCAGTTTTGCCATATCTGCAAAGTAATGGCTCACTTGCAGCAAGCCCCATTAATTCCCTATGGGACTTGCGGTCATGTGCGGCACTTGTATTTTTTCATGCACTTGCATCAAATGAAAAAAAGTTGTGTTATGAAATGGACCCCTTTAATGTATAACCTATGAGGATTTCTTATTTATGCAGACAATATTGTATTTTGGTTTGCAAACTTGTAATATGCCACTCATGGGTTACACAAGATTTCTAGGTGCTTGGTAGTATTGAAAGTGGGTAATGTAATTATCTTGCTTCGTTGTATTGTATTTTATTTCCTACCTTGTGATGGCCCACTCATTGTTCCTACAAGTCTTGTAGATGACTGGTAGTGTTTAACATGTGTAAAGTAATTATCTCACTTCTTTGTCATAGAAGGCTCAGAGGAACTTAATCCTGTTAGAATGCCATTGTATTACTATGTGAATTGTTGACTCTATGTAAATGGCCTCAGCCACAATTGTTTAATGTCATGGATTGCAGACTAAATATATCCTTCTAGGTAAACCATCTGCCTGTGGCTCTCCCTTGACAGGACTACAATACTACTAGAAATGTGTTATATGAGGCTTGAGATCCAGCAAATGAGAGACCAGTCTTATTCGGCCAATCATGAAGACCCCAATATCCTGCATTGAGTTGTCAGGGGATATAAGGAGACCTGTTCTTTAACCAGGGTGATTGAGATTCTGTCTAGTGACCTCAGTCTATGGATTTCGGTCCTGACTAGAGGTGCACGGGATTTGATACAAGCAGCTAATCTAGGATCTTCGGGTCCGATAAGCAGGCCATAACCCCAGGCCTAGGCATTTCGGTGCCGACCGAGAGGATCAGTTCATTGATTATAAGACTACAAGGACTTCAGCATCGAATAAGCGGATTTGACTGGGATAACAAAGACTGCATAAGGACGCAACCCAGGTTGGGACAATCCAGTCACCAGGCTACAGACTTTGCTGTGCTATATTCTAATCCCTGGTGAGCCAGTGGAAGGGTGAGACTCTGTTACCTGTTACATGTTGTGCTTTGCTGGTTGTGTGTTATATGCTGTTAACTGTTTGGGGATCCAATAAAGCCTTAATATTGTGGTTCCCTCATCCTGTGTTGTCTGAGTAGTGTTCCGCCCATGATTAAGGAGTTCAGGCGTTCAGTTTGGGGATGAGCCCTGGTCCAGGCTGTCTTGCTAAACGCGGCTGGGCCAGCAAAAGAGAGCACCCACTGACCCCCATGTCTCCACACGTTGCTAGTATCATTTTTTTTTCCTTTGCCACACGTCCCGGATTTGGCGGATACGGCAAAACCGCATTTGCCGCACATGTGCGCTAGTCCATAAAGAATGAATTGGTCTGAACGCATACTTTCCGCAAGTGAGCCATTACTCAGAAGATGCGATGGATCTGCCGCCATTGACAAAAATCGCTGATGTGAAAACAGCCTTAGGCCCCTTTCACATCGATGTTTTTTGCTGATTGCTGCAGATCTGGCAGATTTACTACATCTGCCCTGCCACCTAACGGTTGCACTTGCAGCACACTTGCGACAAGCCCCATGTATTGTCTATGGGGCTTGCGGCAGGTGCAGCAAGTGTGGTATTGCCGCGATCCGGCACTTGCGGCTGCAAAAAATACAGCGGTCAGCAACGTTTGTTTTGCGCGGCCGCAACTGCCACAAGTGCCGGATTGCGCAGTACCACACTTGCTGCACCTGCTGCAAGCCCCATAGACAAGCATAGGGCTTGCCGCAAGTGTGCTGCAAGTGCGACCGTTAGGCGGCAGATGCGGTAAATTTGCCGGATCTGCCCCAATCAGCGAAAAATTCTGATGTGAAAGGGGCCTTAGTGAAGTAAAGTTTAGTTACTTTCTAAATGGCTGCAGCCTCCCTATACTAGTTAACTGATGTGTGTACACTTCCCTCCAAAAATGTTGGTTCACTGAGCAAGGAGCGGGGATATCGCTCTGAAATGCGTCGAAATAAAGCCAACATTGCCTGAATTTTGTGATCGTTTTATAGTATAAGCAGCGCGGATCAGATAAACCCTGCCCCCTATGGAATTATCCTTTACTACCAATGAGTGCACGTGGAGTGTGGATCCTTCGGCAGCCATACCATACACTTTCACCAGGTGTGGGCCACACAACCGTCCCAGGTGAGCAGTTACATCTGTTGTCTACACAAGAGTGTGTGAAAGATAAGAACCTATTGCACCTTCTTTCCTTCCTATAGTTATATTTCTCTTTCTTTGGAGACTTTTGACTGGAGTACTCTGGAGAGCTGACCATTGGCAAGTGGTCTGCTGCCTTGGAGTTTGGCAGCAGGTGTGAAGTTGCCTTACTGTTTCCCTGTCTTGTTGTTTCCCCTTCCCCTCTTGCAACGGTTGAGACTAGGGCTCCTACCAGTCATCTCCCTATTGAGGGTTTCTATCAGGGCCAGTGAGGGCATAGGTATCCTGCTCGCCGATGGGGTGAATTAACCCATATAGGAACAGTAGGGAGCTCAGGACACAGTGGCAGATGAGCGCAGAGGTGTCCTTTCTCCCATTTCCTATGAGCAGTGCCCCTTATTGTATTCCCCCCCGGAGTTTCACCAGTCTGTTGTTGTGGGTAGTGCACTGGACATTATTGGTCCGTGCGCTACTGTCATGCACCACATCCAGATGCTCCCAAGTCCGTGTCGTGACAGCTTAGGACTTACCATTAGAAGATCTCTCAGTCTTTTCCACTTGTCCTGGTCCAGGGATACTGGGACGGAGAGGGTGTCGGGTAGGTTCAAACAGAGTAGCTGGATATTTGGTAGCAAACAGTCTTCCAAACAGGTCACTGCGGGAATAGATTATATGAGGTGTTCCACACTGGCAACATGTGAGGGTGTCTTCTTAATATAAGTTCTCACTACGATAGCACATGCACTGCTTCCCAGGTGTGAAGCACTTGCACCGCTTACATGCTCAATAGGAGTGACCAGATTCACCACACTCAATGAACTGGTAGAGAGTAGGTCACAACACGATTTCACTCCATGGAGCCTTAACTCAACCTGCCCTTCCTGTGTCTGAGCCACCAAAAAGTCTCTTGGAGAGTGTGCACAGAGACCCCTGGTGGACAAGAGGCGACACTGCAGGCTTTACCTTCACTCTCTCACAAGTTGGTGCTCATAAAGATCTATAGAACTTGATCTGGGAACTTGCTCTCAACCTTATGGAGAGAGCGAAGTAGGTGAGGAGATTGTAAGCCACTTCCTTCCTCTCAGATATATGCATATATGCAAATTTGCACTTCACTAAGGAAGTTGAGAAACTCCCGTGCCACATTTAAGCAGCTTCCTCAAAGTTATAATCGCTTTCCTACAAGCTTTAAAGGGATTTGTGCCAGATCAGATTTGCGCCAGATCAGAACCCCAAACTACAGACACTGCGTTTCGGGGTACCTGCCCCTCATCAGTGTAGTGTGTGGGATATTCTGATCTGGCTGAGTGAGTGGGCTAAGACAAGGTCTGGGAGCTTACTATCAACCTTATGGAGACAGCGAAGTAGGTGGGGAGATTGTAAGCCACTTCCCTCCTCTCATATATATGCATATATGCAAATTTGCACTTCACTAAGGAAGTTGAGAAACTCCCGTGCCACATTTAAGCAGCTTCCTCAAAGTTATAATCGCTTTCCTACAAGCTTTTAAGGGATTTGTGCCAGATCAGATTTGCGCCAGATCAGAACCCCAAACTACAGACACTGCGTTTCGGGGTACCTGCCCCTCATCAGTGTAGTGTGTGGGATATTCTGATCTGGCAGAGTGAGTGGGCTAAGACAAGGTCTGGGAACTTGCTCTCAACCTTATAGAGAGAGCGAAGTAGGTGAGGAGATTGTAAGCCACTTCCCTCCTCTCAGATATATGCATATATGCAAATTTGCACTTCACTAAGGAAGTTGAGAAACTCCCGTGCCACATTTAAGCAGCTTCCTCAAAGTCATAATCGCTTTCCTACAAGCTTTTAATATAACTAAGGGATTTGTGCCAGATCAGAACCCCAAACTACAGATGCTGCGTTTCGGGGTACCTGCCCCTCATCAGTGTAGTGTGTGGGATACCCTGAAACGCAGCGTCTGTAGTTTGGGGTTCTGATCTGGCACAAATCCCTTTGTTATATTAAAAGCTTGTAGGAAAGCGATTATGACTTTGAGGAAGCTGCTTAAATGTGGCATGGGAGTTTCTCAACTTCCTTAGTGAAGTGCAAATTTGCATATATGCATATATCTGAGAGGAGGGAAGTGGCTTACAATCTCCTCACCTACTTCGCTCTCTCCATAAGGTTGAGAGCAAGTTCCCAGACCGTGTCTTAGCCCACTCACTCTGCCAGATCAGAATATCCCACACACTACACTGATGAGGGGCAGGTACCCCGAAACGCAGCGTCTGTAGTTTGGGGTTCTGATCTGGCACAAATCCCTTAAAAGCTTGTAGGAAAGCGATTATGACATTGAGGAAGCTGCTTAAATGTGGCATGGGAGTTTCTCAACTTCCTTAGTGAAGTGCAAATTTGCATATATGCATATATCTGAGAGGAGGGAAGTGGCTTACAATCTCCTCACCTACTTCGCTCTCTCCATAAGGTTGAGAGCAAGTTCCCAGACCTTGTCTTAGCCCACTCACTCTGCCAGATCAGAATATCCCACACACTACACTGATGAGGGGCAGGTACCCCGAAACGCAGCGTCTGTAGTTTGGGGTTCTGATCTGGCACAAATCCCTTAGTTATATTAAAAGCTTGTAGGAAAGCGATTATGACTTTGAGGAAGCTGCTTAAATGTGGCACGGGAGTTTCTCAACTTCCTAAGTGAAGTGCAAATTTGCATATATGCATATAGAACTTGAAGAACTTGTGCCTTCCTCCAGATCCTCTACTCTCCAAAGAAGTATAGAAACACCAACTGCCATCTCCCATCTCAAAAGTGGAACAATCTGCCTTCACTTCACTGCATCTGGAAGAACCACACTAGCTGCACCCAACCACAAGCCCCATAGACAATGCATGGGGCTTGCCGCAAGTGTGCGGCAAGTGTGGCCATTAGACGGCAGATGCGGTACATCTGCCGGATCTGCGGAAATCAGCGAAAAACGCTGATGTGAAAGGGGCCCAATACAGATAATTTAGCAATGTCTCTCTTGACAATGTCTGAGGTATGGTTTATTTGCAATCTTTCTTTTAGCAGCAGGACCTTATCATTGTTGTGACTAGCTGGCTTGTACCATGGCGCAGACCGGAAGCAATTTCCCTTTTGCACATCGCCGTGTCACGTGCCACCACCTCATCAGCGATGTGGGTGTAGAGTGTGAGTACGGCAAGGAGTAAGGCGTGCCAGAGTGTTTTTCACCGTGCCCCTACCTCTCCGATTGGCCAACACAACTGCGTTGCCATTGGTCAGCCTTGTCAGGACATCTGCCCACTACATGACGCATTTGCCCTTTCTAATATCTCGCTACTGCACGCTCGAGTCATGTGTTGCGGCTTCCAAAATGCACTTTGGCGTCGCTAAAGTGCCACACAGGACGGCTCGTGTGTTGCTCTGTGGATTACATTATGAATGGCTATATGTGCATCTGTTGTTTACATAGGTAAGCTCAAAACATCGCTCTGGACATATGTCGCTGGATTGTGAGTGGCCCTGACTGAACTATGTGTATGCACACGTGTGTGTGCGGATACTGATGACTACCTCCATCCTCAACAAACACAATACAAATGTTCATGTGTGTGGACACATACCCATGTGTAAATCCATATAATATGGACATGGAGTCCCAGTCTGAGCATACAGTATGGGAAAAAGGCCTGGACCAGTGTACTGGACATTAGCAGACAATGCTGCAGGGAACCATAACGACCATTGTGGTCTCACATACCTCTGTGCACAGCATAATCCTATGTGCAACTGCCCTGTAGTTAAAAGTAAAGACAGACACAGGTAGTTCTTTTTTTTTACATCTGTGCACAAAACACAAACAATAATATACCGACAAAAAACACAAGTGTTAACATCACACATATAAGACAAATATGAGCTCAAACAATGGGCATAAGAAAAAGAATAAAGGTTAATTACATAAATAAATTACATTTAAAGCCCAACCTAAAATAAAAAAAAACATTCCTCCTACTGCAGGCACACTGGTGACTACACCCTCATCCTGGTGGTGCCGCCTGACAACCCCAGCCACCCTACACCTGTTGTTGCTGCCAGGCTACTGCTCCAGGTCCATTGAAGTAGGAGCAGTAGCTGTCCCTGCAGCTCCTGGCACCGTGCTGACTCCATACCTGGCTCAGCAGCTGGAGTGGCGCCAGACCTGGGTCGGTTGACGCCACACTCCGGGATTGACTTTCCCTGTTGTGGAGTCCACTGAATCCACATAACTTGCCGGCGTGTATGAAGCAATATCCCTACGACGCAGGAGGTTATGTAGCACACAGCATGCCAGTGTGGCACCACTGCAGGGGATTGCCACAGGATCCACCGATGCAAGGAGGGATTTACATTTTGGTACACACAACACACAACACCTTCCACCACAGACTTGAAGGGGGAGCTCTACTGGCTGCTTTAAGCCAGATCCCCTTTAAAAGATCCATGCCTGAGGGGAGGAGTGAGTTAGTTTGTTCCAGTCTGTGGAGAGAGCAGGAGTGAAGGAGTTGGTCACTGGGATAAAGCCAAGCCCAAGACCAGGGAACACTGACCCAGCTGTGCTGCATCATAGGGAGAGGGTCGGAGGCCAGTGGAGGAATAGGAGAAAGAAGAAAGGGAACAAACCAAGTTTCCCTGTACTTTACCTGGACACCGGAGTCCGACACTGCTACGCATCCACTGCAGCAGGAAAAGCCCGGAAGGACCAGGAGGAACTAATCCCCTGAGGTAACAACAGAGAGACACCTAAATCTGACCAAGCACAGGACCACGGGCCCAGAAGGAGAATAGGGGTTCCCGCAGGAGGTCCTCATAGTTGGTTACAGAGTAATACCCTGAGAGGCAAGAAGGAGCGGCGAGTTCAGTTATAGGCAGAACTTACCCTAAACCACCATACGCAGTGACAGAGGAGGCCTCACAACTCCCCAAGGTAAAAGTTCCAAATTGCACCGAGGACCTGGTTACTTCTCTGGACTGTACCTGTTACCGGTCATCAGTAAAAGGTACCGAAACAAAGACTACTGTGTGTGTGTGCCTGCTTACCCACCGCAACCCACAGATTTGACCGCAGAGACGCTACTACAACTCCTCTCATCCATCCCCGCTGCCCTGAGGTAAAGCTCCACCTGTGGGGAGCTGTACTACACTGAGCTGCACCTCCATCACCTCAGCGGCCGGGCGCAGCGCTGGTATACACGTTACCAGGTACCACAGGTGGTGTAACGTAACAAATCCCCTTCACCACCATCATCCTCCATCATCCCCGCCATTGAGGGTCCAAGGCACGGGAACAGGGACCGACCAGCCGTGATACCCCACCCAAGTCGCCATCAGCCCCGGTATCCAAGTACCCCCTACGCCTCACCAGCACTACTATATCCATAGATTCCAGTTTGATATTCAAATGTGTATGAAACAAGCGGAATCTATTGGCCATGATCCCAAACGCATTTTCAACCACACGGCGAGCCGGTAATTGAAAATGTGCTGCTCAGAATTAACAGTCCTCTGGGGATATGGCCAAAGTAGGTGAGCATAAAGTGGAAAGGCTTCATCCCCCACAAATGCAAAGATTAGATGACCGGTTGTGTCATCATTTGAGGGCAAGTTTAGAGCAGCTCTCCTCAGCTCTTGCCCAAAGGAGCTGTGCCCAAACACACCCCCATCTGAGACACGGCCGTTTATACTAACATCCACATAGAGGAACTCATAGTGATCAACCACAAGGGCCATGAGGATCACACTAAAATAACCTTTATAGTTGTAAAAAAACGACCCGCTGTTGGGGGGTTGCATGATCCTCACGTGCTTACCATCCAATGCCCCATAATAGTTTGGAAATTGCCAGCGATTACCAAAACCACTGGCAACTTGCATCCATTCTGCGGTGGTGGTTGCTAACCACAAAAAGGATGGCACCAGGCAGCTCAGGATGGCCTCACACGTCTTTGGTATGATGCGGCTCAGCAGTGGCCACAACACAGCTGAAGAGTATTGCAGGTCCGTCATCGAATGACCTGTTGCTAGGAACCTCAAAGTTACAGCCAACCGCTCCTCAGGTGGCACAGCTCTATGCATCACAGTATCCTCACGGGCTATCCATGGCCGAATGCGGTCCAATAGGAACTTGAATGAGTCCTCAGACATACGGAGATAGTTCCTGAAGTCATGCGGACTCCTGTCCTCCAGCTGACGGACCAGGTGCATGTGGCTCAGGTTGTCTGTTTGCAAAAGCCACTCCCGAGACAACACACGGCGTGGTCTGCGAGCCCGCAATCTCTCAGCTCTCTCCTCCACCCACAAGTCCTCATCCACCAAGGCAAGAGCCATGAGAAACCTCTGTTCTGGATCCATGATGAGCAGATGAACCAACCCCTGGGGATCAGGCAAAAAACAATTGTAAGTCATAAATTACATGTCACAACTCACAAAAAGCCTACACTATTTGCTTGCCTACATACATGCTACACATACAAGTAGCAAAAACAAGGTTCAGATGCAGTGGCCATCCCCCTATGAAATATCCACCATTTACACAACATACAATAACATAGTGTTCCCAACATACACGCACAAACAATATCTGGCCAACCAGCACATTATCCATTAACTACATGACCATCCCAAACATACATTGTCACTAATAACAAAAACATATTGAAGACCATCATGTGTAGAAATGACATGACAAAATTATAGTCCAATATTAATATGGCCCGTACATGTGCATTTGTAGGACACACCACCCAAAACTATATTGCCACCACGTACAGCATGCATGGGGTATGAACATAGCCATGTCAACGCTACATCACACACTGCCGGAATCACCATTAGCAAACTACATCCCTGTTGAGTGACAATAACCGGATATTGGCCCTCACACATTCACAATACTGCAAACACACTGTCCGCATCACTACAACACATCCCTTTTGTGTGTGCAAGTCAGGATACATTTCTCATCACTGTATATGTTGGCTACACACCATCAGGTAGCCAACTTGTATACACATTACACAATTTAAATCATTACATATAAGCACAATGATTATGGGACATCCCCATCGTGCAACTATGCATACACTATCTGAAATCTTGCACAACAAGGTCACACATCCGAAGTCTGGCCAGCACACTTCTTAAAGGTGTATTTGTGCTGACCAACACACTACACATGTATATTACCTAAAAACCATCACAACAAAAAACACTCTACCATCGTAGAAGGGACATCAGAAGAGTGCTGTGGAGACCCGGGGGTCAGTGGGTGCTCTCATCCGCAGGCCCAGCCGCCTTTACAAAGACAACGTGGACAAGGGCTCATCCCCAACTGAACGCCTGAGCTCCTTAACTGTGGGCAGAACACTACTCAGACAACACAGGGTGAGGGAATCACAATATTAAGGCTTTATTGGATCCCCAAACAGTTAACAGCATATAACGCATAACCAGCAAAACACAACAATGTAACAGGCAACAGAGTCTCTCCCTTCCGCTGGCTCACCAGGGTTTAGAATGTAGCACAGCAAAGTCTGTAGCCAGGTGACTGTATCGTCCCAACCTGGGTTGCTTCCTTATCCTTATGCAGTCTTTATCACAGCCGAATCCGATAATCCGATGCTGAAGTCCTTGTGGATATACAGTCCATGTTCTGGTCCCCTTGGTTGGGACCGAAATGCCTAGGCCTGGGGTTATGGCTCGCTAACCGGACCCAAAGACCCTAGATTAGCTGCCTGTATCCAATCTTCAATCTCTCTCTTGGTCAAAGTGAAAAGTCCTCCTTATATACCCTTAGCCCTCATTGCAGGATATTGGGGATGTCACGATTGGTGGAATAAAACTGTCTTTTCATTGGCTGGACCTCAAGTCTCATTTAACATACTTTTAGAAGTATTGCAATCCTGACATAGAGAGCCAAATGCTGATTGATATAGCCCCTAGCAGTGATGCAATGGAATGTTAGTATGAGACATTGAGTCTGCAATCAATGACACTTAAACAATAGTAGCTGCAGTCATGTACATAGTCAGGGATCCACAAGGTAACATACAATGGACGATTAGCATAATTAAGTTCTCTGGCCTTCAATGACAAACAAGTTAGATAATTACATTACCATACTAAACTTAAACCACAATAATCTATGAAAATACTGTAGGAAATTCTCCTTGGCCATTACAAGTTTACAAGCCAATAAACAATATGATATGTCTGGATGAATAAGAAATTCTCCTACATTATATATTAAAGGGGTCCATTTTGTCACAAGTGCTATTTACCCAATGACTATGGCCAGCTAGCGTTACCACGCACTGGTGTAGCTGCTTTTTATATGCTATGCAGCCAATCACAGCGCACCCGCGTCGGCGTTGACATGCCCAAATCCTGTGATTTGCTGACATAGGAGCATTCTGATTTGTTGGCAGACTATTTAAAATTGTCGGTGTGGAAAGCATTTGTGTGTTGCAAAGTTCTATGCAACATCTTGGTAGCGTCTCTTCAAGCACACTCTGCTGGTCAAACGGTAGGTATAGCGATTTGCATGCCTGGCTAATCTGTACATGACTGTGTTTTTCACTTCTACCCCTACCTACTGCCCCATATGTAATGTGGTATATAATAATGTTGGCTATCTGGCGTTCTATGGATAGTGTTTGTGAGGTTTATATAGCCATGTTCCGGACGTCAATGTAATGTGTCACACATAATGTGGGACTGCACAGTACATCTGCATAATGTACGGTGGTCCCCATTGTCTACATCATGGGCCAAACACCTCCCAAACCTGAAATGTAGACATACGGCAAACAAGACTGCCATACAACTGGCTTGCTGTTGCTACATAGTGGCTTTGGTTATACATGTATATCTACACTACCATATGTAGAATAGTGCATCTTGAAGTCTTTCCAAAAACTTCATGTGTTAGGAGTTTGGTGGTGGCTTATCATATGTCTAATCATTAAAACAATGTCAGGCTTCATTGGAAAGAGCTTCCCGAATTATGCCACAATGATTACCAGTTGTGATGATGTGCTCATTATTCATGGGACCTTATGTGAACATACAGACATCTATGTGTGGTTTTGATGTGCTTTCTGGTTATGTTGCAGATGGGGGACAATCAGGATTTTGTTCGGGCCTTGTTGGTGATGTACCAGGACCACGAATACCTGTGGCGGCTGCGTTCACCTGATTACAAAAATAATCAGGTGAAGGATGTGGCCTATGGCCGCCTTGTTGCCCTCGCCCAAGACCACCACCCTGGGGCGAGGTGGGATAAGGTGAAGGTGAAGGCCAAAATCAAACACCTGCACACCATATTCAAAAAGGAGCACAACCTGGTTCAGAGGTCCCAGCATTCTGGGATGGAAAGTGAAGAGGTACGTGTGCCACAACTGTGGTACTATGACCTCCTCACTTTCACTCTGGATCAGGAGGCTCCTCGGAGATTACGGTGCGCCAGAGAGTTTGATCACACCACCACGGCCACATCCGAAGCCACGGCTCTGTCACAGGAGGTACGTTTTATGAAGCTTCTTGTGTATGGAATTCCTTTGGTGGTAGCAGTCACGTGTTGTTTGTGCTAGTCCCTTCAGGCACAATCCTGTGAGTGATTTTCTAAAACTGTGTGTGTTTTGGTGATGGGTCACACACTTGGCGCCTCTTGTTTTTTTTCTGGTTGGTTGTCAACACACATCACTTACCATGTTGTCCCCTGAGGTAAGTAGAGTGGACATTTTTCACTGTTTCTTCTTGTTGTTGTTTTCTGTTGAATGTTTGTGTTGCTCTAAATGCAATGGCGTCGTACTGCTGCTTGTGCAGTAAATCTGCAATGGCTAATATACTTTTTGTGGGACATGACAAGTGATTCCCTCTTTTTTTCTCCCCATTCTTTACAGGATCTGCCGGAGCACCAGTCTACGCTGGAGGGGTCACCCGCTCATGATCCTCCTCCTACAACATTGGCGGGGGAGGTTGTGCCTGGTCCCAGTTCGATGGGCCAGCACCCTGGTCCCAGCTCAGGAATCTCCCGAAGACGGGCACTGACACTGCCCAATACTGAGCTGGGAGTATGGGCAAAACGGGTGCTGGTTCACACTGAAAACCAGCCAAATACTGGGATTGGGCACCTAGTGAATGAGCGGGTGTCCATGATGACAGCACTTCAGCGGAAGATTGCCGAGCGGATCATAATTCGGGTCCTGGAGGCGGGCGTGGATGAGGCACTGACACCCCAGACCCATTTTGTCTTCCCCAGTGGCCAGGCGTCAGTGTCACATGGTCCGGCTGCCGTCGCATGGGCC
>JARQOC010000003.1:77630485-77720275 GCA_033576535.1 Allobates femoralis | reverse complement strand
ATGAAATGTGGAAATGGTGCCCTGTCGCTGGGAACACAAATAGTCAATCATCATTCCCTAGTTTTCGTTTCTCCTAAGAAACTCAACACCAGACTCCATAGTCCTTGTTCCAATTACCCTCGTCCTATACACATATACATTTGAACTTAACATTCTTTGAAGAAACTTTGTTTGATTTCACTTGGACAAACTACTTCATGCTGCTCTGTGCTTTCTGATGTATGATTCCTGCCTCACTGTTCTCTGAAGTACTGTAGCCTGTTGCATTCTCCATTTTTCTTTGTGACATGTTCTATGGTTTTCTCAATATTTTTCCAATAAATTTAGTTGTGTTGCAAAAACAGACTTCAAACATGTTCTTCTTGTCAATGGCCTTCAGCCAGAATTTCAGTGATAATCCCAGCCTAAATGTTATCTTTTCCTGAAAATGTAATTATTTATTGTTTGTTCTTAAAATTTGGAATATATCTGTCGGGCCCACTGGGACGGGGGTACTCGGTACTGGACCGGTCTGCTGCTGGGGAAGTCACGGGTGGTCCTGGTCCGGTCCGTGTCCCGGGCTCGCCAATAAAAGGGGATATTTACAGGGGTTGTCAGTCGTGACGCCACCCACTTGATGCGGCCAGTGATGGGGCCGCCGCTGCTGCAGAACCTCCGGGGACGATGGGATAGCAGCTTAGGTGGTATAGTTCCAGTGGGTAGAACTGGGTTCCCCGGGGCAGTAAGAGTTAAGCCTATTGTGGAGTGTGTAGCACACTTACTTGGCAGACGCTGCAGGGATCTCTCCTCTCTGTTGGTGCTGACAGGCTGTATCCTGTATGGAGAGAATCACTTTCATGCAGAGACACAAGGGAAGCAGTTCCAGGGTTTTCCGTGTTTTACTCTCAGTTCTTTAAGTCACTTTACAGCTCATTTACAGTTCAGTGCAGTTCTTACAAAGTTCAAGTACAGTTCTCAATACATGGGCACATTCTCCCTCTCCGGGTTCCCTTTGCTCCCTGCAGCCAGGCCTCTCTCTCTGTGACTCCTCACACAGTCTGTAGTGTCCTTTCCGGGCTATTATGGTCTCCGTCTCCACGGGTGTGTGTGAAACGCTGGACAGTATGGCGGTGACTCGGGCCCCTGTAGGTCCTTAGTTTGTCACTGAGCTGCCTGTCCTTTAGGGTAGGGATCCCAATCAGGAATTAAGACCCCTCGTCGTGTTGTTTGGGGATGGCGGGTAAACTACGGTCCCCTCTAGAGCCGACACTCTACTTCAGCCCAGCCTCCAGCAGTCCTCAAGTGTTAGGCTCTACCAGGCTCCTTTCTCTCTGTTCCTTTCGGTATAATAGGAGGGCTACTCCGCCTGCAGTCGGTTGCTTTAGCTGTAGTTCTAGGGCCCGGGTAGCACCGTCCCTCTCTGCTCTCTCACACTCCTGGGGATCTAGCTCTGGATGGGCTTTCTCTCTCCTCCGGCTCACACTGGCTCGGTACAGATTCTGCGCTCCTTATGCTTTTACTCTTCCAGGACGTGTGGCTTTCTCCTGCTCAGCTTCAGCTCAACCTGCTGCTGTTCTCTGGCCTGTGCTTGATCTTTACAGCTCGGCACCCTGGGCCTACTGAACTCCTTCCTCCTTCCCCTTCACTATATACTGTCAAGTCACCTGACTACATGTGTGCCCAAGCCACTCCTCCAAATCCACCACCCCTCAATCTCATAGAGTATCTAATCTCAGGGCTGGATGCTACCTTCTCTTACACGTGGGTTATGTGGGCTGTGAGGGTGTTGTTGTGCAACAAGTGTCCTACCTGCCTGGCTGCAATTCCCTTTGTGGCCTCCTGGACGCAGGGGCGCCACATATCCTAATTAAGTTTTATATCCATAAACCACAAAACACTAAAGCTACAGCTACTATACTTATATTTGCACAATGTCAGGTTAAAATACCAGTTCTCAGCAGTATACAGAAAGCCGCAGTGCTAAGAAAAGGAACTGGCACAGGTGCAAAGTACTGATGAACATGTTCTTACACTCTGATCATACATGAGAATGAATGTATTCTAAATGTAATACCCCTTTAATGCACTGCTGTGACACGGGTGTCCGGTAGTTCTCACCTTGTTTTGGTGCAGTGCCTCCACCCGAATCTTGCTAGGAGCTCTAAAGGAATGCAGAAGGGTCTTTGTCTTCTGCTAGGGGTCAACTCGAGAAACCCCTGTCCACACTCCGTACACACTCACAAGAGATGAGGTTAGAAATCTTAACAGGTTTATTTACATGAGAATGAGAACTGGCAATAGCAGGAGGAATAGCAAGTAACAGTAAATGGGTAATGTTATGCAGTATTCTACAGAAGTATGAGGGACACTTTGTAATAGACCTGAAAGTTAGGAGTGATGCTTCCCCTTTAACTTATGACACATACTCCTAACAAATCACAAATAATCTGCAAATGGTTGCAGCCATGCAAATGACACAGTTCCAATTTGGGCCCCAGTTGCCACAGATGTTAGCGCACTTGCTGTACGTTGGTGCACTTAAGGTAATGAAAACGATATTGCCTCCAGGGCTAGTCCAATATAAACTCCTAGTTAGAGCATTGAAAAGTAGAACTACAAGTCCCAGCCATGCTCCCTTATAGATAACTTCAGTATAATTCTTCAGTAAATAACTATAAGTCCCAGCAGTAGCTACTCACTCCTTTTTGCAGTAGTTCTTTATCCTCCCAGAGATCCAGACTGGAGCATCCGGGACCAGCTGTTTAGAAAGGATGGGAACAGCAGGCAAAATCCTTCTAAGTGGGAAACCTGAAGGAGGTGGACAGCTCCTATCAACAGTTTGTCTGCAGGGTGATTGCTGTTTAGCTTCAGGAATCAGTCTCTCCTTACACAGAGCAACAGCTTCAGGAATCAGCTCAAGCTTATCACTTCTCCAAGATTGCTGAATCCCTTCACACACTTCAGTACAATTCACTTCTTCCTTGTTCTTCAGCAGGCTCATCCAATCAGTCCTGTTCTCTGCCGATGCTCCTCCTCCACCATATTGCTGAGATGAGCAAGGCACCTTGGTAATTGTTCTAGGCAGTGCAGCAAAAGAATCATTATCTGAAAATGTGAATGTGTGTGGCACTCAATACATAGCTTCCACAGCAGGTGCTACAGAAATGCAGAGAAATAATGGGATATTCACACAGCAGTTGTGTCACAGTTGTCATGAGATTCACATGTGCCTTCCTTGAAAGCACAGTTCATTCATCTGGTGTAAAATGGCATCTTGACACATAGTCAATGAGAAGTATGAATCACAGAGGTGGCTATCCTCTGAGATGTAAGCCCAGGCGGATCTCTAATACACTTAAAGTATTAAAGTGAGTTATTCGTGCACGTCAGCCATCAGGGCTAGGTTTATGAACAGCCGGAGTGATGGGCAGCGGTACATATGTTTAAAATTATTAAAATGGAGTCTGTTTGTTTAACATGTTCTCGGTGTGTGTAGGTTCCTACCCCTACCCCTCCACCTTCAGTGGGACCCTTGTGTGAAAGAGACATGTCCTAACCTGAGCATGTGATCCTACAGCTAAAACTCTAAAAAAGGACCAGACAAAATTGTTGAAATCTTCAACTCAATATTTGGTTGCACTGGATTTGCAATAAATAACTGTAATCAACTGCTTCCTATAACCATCAATGGCTTCTTACACTCTTTAACTGGAATTTTGGACCACTCTTCTTTTGCAAACTACTACAGGTCTCTCATATGTGAAGGCACATTCTCCTAAGAGCAATTTTAATATCTCACCACAAGTGTTCAATGGAATTTAGATCTGGATTCATAGCTAGTCACTTCACAGCTTTCTAGCACTTTGCTTTCATCCATTTTTAGGAGCTTCTTGAAGTATGTTTGGGGTCATTGTCCTGCTGGAAGATCCATGACAAAACCAGCTTTCTGACATTGGTCACCTCATTGACATTGACATTGGCCAGACCCAGAATAAGAGGAGGCAGCAGCAGACACATAGGAGTGGAATACACAAGGAGTAGGCGGGTAGGACCCTGCTAGTGGCGAAGGACCTCTTAATCAGATCCGACCCACTGGACTTCTTAACTGTAAAGTTTGCAAACTTTTTTGGGGGGGCACAGGGGGGTAGAGCTACACAGCAAATATACATTAGCCGCCTCCCCGCCCACCTGTCAGCACCGAGCAGTGAGCCGGGAGCCACTAATGCATCTTCCTTCACTGAAACATCAGACACACGTGCATTCCCCAGCGCTGCAGGATTCCTGCAGCACCTGAGGAGATCTTGTGTCCAGTGGGGAAGGAGGGAGCAGGATCACATGAGGGATCGCTGCAGTCCTGCCTGGCCCGCAAGGACTGCCGATCACAGCACTCCCACGGCCAGGCACAGCATACCTGACATGCTGCCGAATCATGTAATAAAGAGGGTGGGCTAGAGCATCACATGACCGTACAGAGACCTCCCTCTTCATTACATCACCACAGCTCCTGCAGACATCATTACAAGCTTCCTATTACATGACCTGTGGTGAGGTAATAAGAGGGAGGGCTCTGTGCAGTCATATGATGCTCCAGCCCTTCATTACCTCACTACTCACCACAGGTCCTGTAAGCTGTAGAGAGAGCATGGCTGGCTGCTGCAGGAGCTGCGGTGAGGTAATAAGAGGGAGGGCTCTGTGCAGTCATGTGATGCTCCAGCCCTTCATTACCTCACCACTCACCACAGGTCCTGTAAGCTGTAGAGAGAGCATGGCTGGCTGCTGCAGGAGCTGTGGTGATGTGAGATGTACAAGTAAGAATGAATTAAAAGTTTCTCAATTAGAATACATAAAAAGCACTCTGCTTCTCCTGTGGTGAACTATAACTTCAAGCATGCCATAGGATCTGCAAGATATGCTGGGAGTTATAGTTCTCCCATAGGATCTTAAAGCAGCACTCCAGTCTTATTTTTCAGTGCAGGAGTGGTGTTTTGAATATAAGCCCCTGTGCCACCATTATACTCACCTTCCAGTGTTTTCATATAGTACTTTATAGGCACCACACTGGTCCCGCAGTACAATCTCCTGCCCTTAGCTTCCAACATAATAACATACTCATACATATATAATATCATTACATATAATAGTATGTTATTTATGTTAGTAAATATTCTACCTCATTCTTTGGCTTTGAATATTTTTTTCCCTATTCTCCACCTCTAAAATCTGGGTGCGTCTTATAGTCCAGTGCGTTTTATAGTCCAGTGCGTTTTATAGTCCGAAAAATATGGTGTATGTATATATATATATATATTCAAGACCAGGCCATTAATTTTTTTCAAACTTGCAGTTGTAAATAGTAGGAAAAAAGGTTTACATATTAAAATAACTTTTGTATTTATTTTTCATAATACATAGGATTTAACATTTATGCTTTTTCTATTATTGGTGGGTAAATAGAGGAAATACTTGACAGTTTTTCAGATTTTTTTTCATATATTTTATGTATACAGTGATCAGGAAGGCAGAGACTGTAAAAAAAACATTTCTGCCTTCTTAAATGATGAGCGTGACTGTGTTTGACAGCTTTCTCCACACACCTGCAGCCTCACAATCCTGTGTAGCTGCTATACAAAGCAGTGACATTTTAGAACATCACTATTTAAAGTTTATGAGTGGTCTGGAAGTAGTTAATTGACTCCTTGCCGCCAACGAATTTGTGCCACGCATGTATAACATTGTGACCATCTGAGCTCGAGTGCTGAGATTGCGGCAGTGGGTGTCACCAGTGTATTACAGCTGACACTCTCCTACTTCATCTGGGATTTTTTGCAAAAAAGCATCACATACTGTCACGCTGTAGGGAATAATGATAAGGGAATGGCAGTTATGGGCAGGGTGACCAGGGAAGACTAGTCTGACCCTAGTCTAGGAACCCTGAATGGCCTTGATCCCAAAGGTATTTCTGATAGTGAGAAGGTTCGGGCCTCCAGCCTCTCCCTAAAACTCCTCCACCAGCCTCCACCTATTTCCCCCTCACCTCCCTCCACAGAACTGAGATATACAGCAACTCCAAAGGAAAGAACTTCAGCAACACAAACACACAGGTCAGCACAGCACGGCATAGAGTGAAAAACTCTATCAGCAGCACCACCTGGTGGAAGGAGAGGCTACTTAAAGGCTAGGGGGAGGGGAGCCCAGGTGAGTCACACATTAACCCCTCAACCAGCAGCCAAACCTCAGTGAATGCAGTTCTGAAACACAACACAGGAGGCCAGGACCTTCACAACTATAAACCATGCAGCTCTTAAAGACAAACACATACACAGCAGCATCCAGCAAGTTCAGCACCAACTAAGCGCGTGACACATATACATCATCTGTTTGTGTTGCTTTTTTGCTCCATTTCAGGGGACAAGACAGACACACAGACAGAGACACACATTGTATCACCCTCCCTGGTGATCCCACAGTGAGCCCTGGCTATGTCTCACTCCCGGGCACCGGCAGGACCTGTGGGTAGTCGGGTATGGTACTTTCAGGACCGTTGCCCCATGTGACTGAGAAAGAATAACCATCAATTCTTTTTGCATTTTTGCAGTGTTTTATGGGCAAAAATGCAGAGAGAAAGCTGCAACCAAAAACGCAGCAAAAACACTGTAAAGACGCAGCAAAAACACAGTAAAAACGCAAGTTTTCTCCTGCCAAGAAATCTAGATTTACTAGGAACCCCAAAGGTTTTGCTATGTTTCTACATGTGTGAACACAGCCTTGTGAACCCTATTCTACGATAGCGATGGAACCTTTTTATTATGGGGCACTCTGGCACTATTTGCTGAGGCACCCCTGACCGCAGTGCCCTGTTCCGGTTAGGCTGGGGTTAAGCTCCCCAATTGCAATGATTTGGATTTGTTCCCTCCTACTTGTGACTCCTCCTTCCCCCTATAATGCTGCTCCAGCCCGCCTGTTGGTCTTTCCTCATCTGAGATTCGTAGTAGGTTCACCCACCCTCCCTCTCTATGTGTCAGTGTTTTCCATTCATTTATAAGTCACAGAGGGTTAATGGTGCCAAGGCAATCTTGCACCCTGGAGTCCGGGGTGGGGAAGGTACTTCATGTCAAGGTTTACCAGGCTGACAGTGCCTGACGAAAAAAGCTGTGACCAACCCCCATGCAAAAAAAGAAAGAGAAATTTGTAGTTTTGTTTACTCCGATAAATATAAAGGAATAATAATTAAACAAAGATTAACGTCTATTGGTGTGGTGTCTTCATTGCATGGAGGCCCCTTGATTGGGCAGTCTGCGGTCGCGGCAGTCAGATATAGAACATGTCCTATTGTTACAGATACACTACAGAGTAGATCATGAAATTCATCATTGTATTGACCTTTGTTTTTTTTTTTACATATTTATGAGCTCCCCCCTGAGGTCATCATTTTTGGAAACTTGTATAAAGTATTTTCTAAAATTGGGAATGTAGTCTTCATTAACCATCTTGCAAAATTTTGCAGTTTAGACAAATCTGTGGATAACAATAAAGACTCATTTTCTTTACATTTTTGCGTTTGCAATTCTCTGCGTAATGATTTTAAATAACAATAGCAAATTTCTATTTAAAATAGAATGTAAATGTTGACTGCAATGTGTCCCCCCTTGCAGACGGAGTATGCCTTCTCTTACACAGGATAGCCTAGTTTCCCAGAAGCCCAAAACTTTCACTCTGAAAACAAAGGGGGGGACGCAGCCATCATGACTATTAGAGTTGACAAGACTCGGTTGTTCCTTAGCGGATGTACAAGGAAAACGCTTCTCACTACTTTAACTGGAACTAATCTGTTTGTTTAACTGAATTTGGTTTTCAATAGTCCTGATCCCAAAATCCCAGATATGACAGAGATTAGGAGAAATAAAGCAGCGGCTATTGTCTGCACACTACACATACAGGATTGTTCCACACTAGTTCTGTTGTGGCACTTGTCAGCCCTCATTGGCCTGATGATGCTGCAACGCTCATAGGGAATAATCCGTCATGTCGTGTTCTCCAACTGAAAATATCTTTATCTCTTCTCAGCTCTGCCATGTGATTGTGGAGGCGCCTACCTCCAAACCAGATCTACTACAGAGAGCATGCCGAACAACAATCTCCACAAGGGTGAAAAAATGTTTATATTGAGCCAATGTTCCCAGTACATGAACGACAATCCAACGATCAGCAATAATTTATTTGTACATGAACAACAATCCAACGATCAGCAATAATTTATTTGTACATGAACAACAATCCAACGATCAGCAATAATTTATTTGTACATGAAGAACAATCCAACGATCAGCAATCTTTTATTTGTACATGAACAACAATCCAACGATCAGCAATCATTTATTTGTACATGAAGAACAATCCAACGATCAGCAATAATTTATTTGTACATGAACAACAATCCAACGATCAGCAATAATTTATTTGTACATGAAGAACAATCCAACGATCAGCAATCTTTTATTTGTACATGAACAACAATCCAACGATCACCAATAATTTATTTGTACATGAAGAACAATCCAACGATCACCAATAATTTATTTGTACATGAAGAACAATCCAACGATCACCAATCTTTTATTTGCCTTTAACCCCGTCACCCCCTAGCGATATTCCATTGTCCATTTTTGTCTTTTCCTCCTCTTCTTCCAAGAGCCATAACCTTTTTATTTTTCCATCAGTATAAGCATATGAAGCTTGTTTTTTGTGGGACGAGTTGTAGTTTTCAATGAAATAATTTATTTTACCATATAGTGTACTAGAAAACAGGTACAAAATTCCAAGTGTGGTGAAATTGCAAAAAAAAACTGCAATTGCACATTTGTTGTTTGGGTTTTTTATTCTTCATGTTCACTATAGGGTAAAACTGACTTGATGGTGTGACGCCTCGGGTCGGTACGAGTTCGTAGATACCAAACGTGTATACTTTTACTGTTATCTAAGTGGTGAAAAAGATTCTGGTTTTCAAGCGCTTAACTCCAAGCAAGTTTCCATTTTCCGTTTTCATTTTTCCCTCCTTTTCTTCCAAGAGCCATAACTTTTTTATTTTCCCATCAATATAGACATATCAGGTCTTTTCGGGACGAGTTGTACTTTCAGATTAAATCATTTATTTTACCATATAGTGTACAGGAAAATGGGAGAAAAATTATAAGTGTTTGTTATTTGGGTTTTTTATTCACCATGTTCACTATATGGTAAAACTAATATGTCAGTATGAGGCCTTGGTCTGTATGAGTCCATAGATACCAAACATGTTACTTTTTCTGTTATATAAGCAGTGGGAAAAAAATTTAAGACATTTTAAAGAAAAATAATTGCGCTTTTTTCACCATTTTCCATGTGTTCTCATTTTTCGGGATCTGTTTGATGGATTATGTTTTGCGTCTTGTGCTGATGTTTCTAACGATACTATTTTTGGGGTAGATACACAATTTGAATCCCCGGTTATTACATTTTATTGCAATGTTGCTATGTTGCTGCAACCAAAAAAATAGGTAATTTTGGCATGTATACTTTTCTTCTGTTATGCCGTTTACAGATGTGATTTATTGACTTAATATTTTGATAGGTCGGGCATTTCCAAACGCGTCGATACCAAATATGTTTTCTTTTTCGATAGTTTTATTTCAATGTGGTAAAAGAGGGTGCTTTGAACTTTTATGTTCTTTTTTATTTTTTCATATTTTTAAAAACTTTTTTTCACTTTTTGTTTATTTTACATGGCTCCTTAGGACGCCTCAGTACTACAGTGTCCGATCACTTGTGCTATGTAGAGAGATACTTTACCATCCCTTTCCACAGCATAAATGATCAGTTTCTGCTGGCAAAGCGGCTCAGGGATCATCAGTAGGAAGTGAATCATGACAGCATCCGGGGTCATCAGCTAATCCCGCACTGTTATAACAATGCATCAAGGCCCCGAGATTGCATTGCGAGGCCACCAATGATGGGAGCAGCCCAATCCTCGCTGCAGTTCGTTTGTTCGCGCTCTTATTGGATTGATGGCGTGATTTGAAAGGTTAACAGTGCCGATTGGATCAGCGATCTGATCAGTGCTGTTAGCTATTCATGTCAGCTCATCAGATCATCTGATATGTGCAAGGAATGGTGCGAGCTCCGCATTTGAGCTCGCATCAGAGAAAGGTAGGCATCCAAGAGTGTATATACAGTTGTGGCCAAAAGTATTGACACCCCTGCAATTCTGTCAGATAATACTCAGTTTCTTCCAGAAAATGATTGCAATCACAAATTCTTTGGTATTATTATCTTCATTTACCGTATATACTCGCGTATAAGCCGAGTTTTTCAGCCCAAAATTTGGGCTGAAAAGTCCCCCCTCGGCTTATACGCGAGTAAACAGCAGCAGCTCCAGAGGTATACAGGCCCCCATCAAGATGCCCCCCCCCCCCTTGCGCGGCAAACCTGTAAAGTAAAATCATACTTATCACTGTCCTGTCGCGCTGTCCCGCCGCTGCCGACATGACGATCCCGGGCTTCATTCAGCGTCTTCCCGCGGCTTCCTGTAGTCGCGGGCAATGACGTCATTGCCCGCGACCACAGGAAGCTGCCGGAAGACGCTGAATGAAGCCCGGGATCGTCATGTCGGCAGCGGCGGGACAGCGCTACAGGACAGTGATAAGTATGATTTTACTTTACAGGTTTGCCGCGCAAGGGGGGGGGCCTTGGATCTTGATGGCGGGGCCTGTATACCTCTGGGGCTGCTGCTGTATACACCCCTGGGGCTGCTGCTGTATACACCCCTGGGGCTGGTGCTGTATTCACCCCTGGGGCTGGTGCTGTATACACCCCTGGGGCTGCTGTTGTATACACCCCTGGGGCTGCTGCTGTATACACCCCTGGGGCTGCTGCTGTATACACCCCTGGGGCTGCTGCTGTATACTACCTAAGGGCTGCTATATATACCTCTGGGGCTGCTGTATACTACCTCTGGGGCTGCTGTATACACCACTAGGGATGCTGTATATACCTCTGGGGCTGCTGTATACTACCACTGGGGCTGCTGTATACACCACTGGGGCTGCTGTATACTACCTAAGGGCTGCTGTATATACCTCTGGGGCTGTATATATCTCTGGGGCTGCTGTATACTACCTCTGGGGCTGCTGTATACACCACTGGGGCTGCTGTATACTACCTAAGGGCTGCTGTATATACCTCTGGGGCTGTATATACCTCTGGGGCTGCTGTATACACCACTGGCGCTGCTGTATACTACCTAAGGGCTGCTGTATATACCTCTGGGGCTGTATATACCTCTGGGGCTGCTGTATACTACCTCTGGGGCTGCTGTATACTAACCACTGGGGCTGCTGCTGTACATACCACTGGGCAGCTGCTGTATACTACCACTGGGGCTGCTGTATATACCTCTGGGGCTGCTGTATACCACACTGCTGGGGGCTGTATACCTGTGCTGGGGTCCACCCTCAGCTTATACACAGGTCAATAGGTTTTCCCAGGTTTTGGGGGCAAAAGTAGGGGGGTCGGCTTATACACGGGTCGGCTTATACACGAGTATATACGGTAATTTGTCTTCAATGAAAAAACACAAAAGAGAATGAAGCAAAAAGCAAAACATTGATCATTTCACACAAAACTCCAAAAATGGGCCAGACAAAAGTATTGGCACCCTCAGCCTAATACTTGGTTGTACAACCTTTAGCCAAAATAACTGCGATCAACCGCTTCCGGTAACCATCAATGAGTTTCTTACAATGCTCTGCTGGAATTTTAGACCATTCTTCTTTGGCAAACTGCTCCAGGTCCCTGATATTTGAAGGGTGCCTTCTCCAAACTGCCATTTTTAGATCTCTCCACAGGTGTTCTATGGGATTCAGGTCTGGACTCATTGCTGGCCACCTTAGAAGTCTCCAGTGCTTTCTCTCAAACCATTTTCTAGTTCTTTTTGAAGTGTGTTTTGGGTCATTGTCCTGCTGGAAGACCCATGACCTCTGAAGGAGACCCAGCTTTCTCACACTGGGCCCTACATTATGCTGCAAAATTTGTTGGTAGTCTTCAGACTCCAGAGGCAGCAAAGCAACCCCAAAACATCAGGGAACCTCCACCATGTTTGACTGTAGGGACCGTGTACTTTTCTTTGAATGCCTCTTTTTTTCTCCTGTAAACTCTATGTTGATGCCTTTGTCCAAAAAGCTCTACTTTTGTCTCATCTGACCAGAGAACATTCTTCCAAAACATTGTAGGCTTTCTCAGGTACGTTTTGGCAAACTCCAGCCTGGCTTTTTTATGTCTCGGGGTAAGAAGTGGGATCTTCCTGGGTATCCTACCATACAGTCCCTTTTTATTCAGATGCCGACGGATAGTACAGGTTGACACTGATGTACCCTCGGACTGCAGGGCAGCTTGAACTTGTTTGGATGTTAGTCGAGGTTCTTTATCCACCATCTGCACAATCTTGCGCTGAAATCTCTCAATTTTTCTTTTCCGTCCACATCTAGGGAGGTTAGCCACAGTGCCATGGGCTTTAAACTTCTTGATGACACTGTGCACGGTAGACACAGGAACATTCAGGTCTTTGGAGATGGACTTGTAGTCTTGAGATTGCTCATGCTTCCTCACAATTTGGTTTCTCAAGTCCTCAGACAGTTCTATTGAGAATTAATTGAATTGTTTTTGGTAACACATTCCAAGAATTGGTGCAGATCGTGAGAAGTCTTGGAGACAGAAGTGGTAGGTTCAGATTGTTGCTGATGTCAGTCTAAAGTCAATTGCAGAATGGAGGGCACATGTAGGGCGATAGACAGAGATAAGGGAGAAGATGCAGGGCAGTGCAGAAGTGTGGAGGACTTTGTGGGTGAGAGTGATAATTTTATATTGTACTCTATAGCGGATTGGCAACCAGTGCAATGACTGCCACAGGATAGAGACATCAGTGAAGCAATTGAAGAGAAATATGATCCTGGCTGCTGCATTGAGGATGGATTGGAGAGGAGAGAGTTTAGTAAGAGGGAGACCAATTAGAAGAGAATTGGAGTAATCCAGGCGAGAATGAATAAGGGCAAAAGTTAGAGTTTTTGCAGAATCAACAGTAAGAGACGGTTGAATTCTAAAGATGTTTTTGATTTGTAGGTGACATGAGCGAGCGAGTGACCGGATGTGGGGAGAGAAGGAAAGATCCGAGTCAAATGTAACCCAAAGACAGTGAGCGTGCTGCTCATGCTGCTATAAACAATCACTTGTCCACTCTTGTCACTTGCACCTGATGAACATTTCTAGAGTCCGCCCCTTACTCACCATGGAAAGAACAAAAACCCTCACCGTGGCCCTAATCCATTCCCGCCTTGACTACTGCAATTCTCTATTAATCGGCCTCCACTTCTCTAAATGTTTCCCTCTCCAGTCCATCGTTAATGATTAAGGATCACCTGTCTGGCCAATTGTTACTCGGATTCCTCTGTGGTGCCCTGCTCACACAGGTAACCACAGACTCACTTACAGCATGGATGGGTTTCCACAGTGGGTACACAAGCAAACAACACGTTTCACCCCAACCCAGTAGAGGGAGCTCAACTTGCTGCTCTTAGGCAAGATCCCCTATAAATACTGATACTGGGGGTGGAGTTAGACAGAGTGTGCAGTCGTTAGGAGAACTGTGAAGACGTACTGGTGGTCGGAGCCGTGCTATTCCCTAGCCAGAGACAACTGAACAGCCATCATTCTAGCTATTGCAGGCACCCAAGAGTGGGGTCTAAGGCGAGACGTAGGAACAATGGAGAAGTAGCAGCCTGGGGACCGAGGAGCCGTCTTGGTTCACTCCAGAAAGCACCCCGGACACCGGAGTCCGAGTTTGCAGGAGAGCACCCAGACCAGCAGAGAACACTAGTTTTCCCTGGAGACTTCAGTCTCCTGGGCATCTGTGCAGCCACCAACAAGGGAGCCAGGTACCGCAAGAGAATATATAGCAGCAGTCCAGCGAGGGTAACCCAACACAGCACATGTGATAGGAGAGCAGAGGAGGCCAGCCAAGTTCCATCCCTCTTAGACTGTGAGCCCTCGTGGACAGGGTCCCTGCCCCTCCTGTACCTGTACGTCCTGATCGCCTAGATTTAGTGTACTTGCTCTTGTCTCCCTCATCCTCAATGTAAAGTGCCATGGAACCTAATGGCGCTATATAAATAAATAATAATAATAATAATACAGGGCAGGGGCTTCACACAAGGGAAAAGAGACGAGGAGGCCTTATACCCACTCACTGTGGAGATCCAGAAGTCCTGCCTGAACACCTGGCAGTGTACTGGACTTTTACCTACCATTCCATCAGTAAAGGTAAAGAAACAATCTCCAATATGTGTGTCCATTCCTCTAACCCTGACCCTGCCATGTATAGAGACTATTCCAGTTGCCTGTCAGCAAGGCCAATTCCCTGCTTTCATCCCAAACCATCTAATACTAGAGCCCTGGGGATCTAGCTCCGCCTGTGGGGAGCTTCAACACCTAGCTGCTTGTACATCATCCCTGGAGGCCCAAAACAGCACTGGTGCAATCACTAGAAGCCACAGATGGCGTCACGGCAAACTTTTAAACTCTTTATTACCATTCCCCAACTCTTTTAAGTTGACCACTGGGGCCACGGGTCTGGGCAGGCCACCAGTGACATCCCAACCACAGCAGTGCCCAGACATCCAAGTTCCCATAGGCCCCTGGGTGATTCACCTCCGCTCTGTGCCAGTCATTGCACTGGCTGCCCATACACTATAGGATCAAATTCAAATTGCTTGTTCTCACCCACAAGTCTCTTCACAGTGCAGCACCCCCCTACATCTCCTCCCTCATCTCTGTCTATCACACCACCTGTTCTCTACATTCTACAAATGACCTTCGACTAACATCTGCATTAATCCGATCCTCCCACTCCCGGCTCCAAGACTTTTCACGAGCTGCACCAATTCACTGGAAAGCTCTACCCCAAGAAATCAGGACTATCCACAACTTGCATGGCTTCAGACGCTCCCTAAAAACACATCTTTTCAAGGCAGCCTATTATGCTGCCTAATAAAAGTCCTTTGTACTGTGTATAGCCCATTTACTATCTCTCTCGACATAACTCTTCTTCAAACTCCACCAAACCAAAAAGCTCCACATAGATTGTCTGATAATCATTCATGTAACTTTATTTCTATCCCCCATTTCCTCAAGATGCCTGGACCATCAGTGTAATAAGCCCCTGTACTCTGTGTAACCCCCATCTCGTTGTAGATTGTAAGCTCTTTTGAGCAGGGTCACCTTTATTTTTGCTTCAATTATTGTATTGTATTTTTTACATTGATTCTGTGCTTATTGTATTGTATCTAATTACTGTTCTGTATTTTTTACATTGTTTCTCTACTTTATTGCACTTTTTACATTGATTCTCTGGTTAGTGTATTGGATTTTTCATAATGATTCTCTACTTTAATTACTTACTGTGTTGTATATTTTTCTTTGTTACCTATGACCGCTTGAATATCACTGTATTGTGAAGCGCTGCAAAATATGTTGGCGCTATATAAATAAAGATTGATTTTTATTATTATCGGTATAATAACACATGACAGCTGTAGGTGACAAACTGACCACTAAGGGGTGCTGTTACATCCTGTATTCATGACAAAGGTCTTATCAGCAGGCAATCTATTTATATCGGAGCAAAGCCTGGTTTGCAGGTGTAAAATATGTACATACCCTCTGAATGAGGAATATTCTATTAATTTTCTGCTTTGGGTTCAGTCAGAATCAGAACATGATGATGGCAGGGCTGAGATGTACAATGTATCTTTTAATTGTCTCTTGAACTCAATATAACACTACAATAAGCACACAATGAGTCTGTTATGTCTGCAAAAGAAAGATTGAAATGACTGAAAAGAATATCATAAAGTCAAACCTTAGAACCCACCAGGGTTTGAGAAGGGTCTAAATGGTCTGTGGTATTCCAGGTGAATTCCTGGTATGTACAGTCACAGAAGAGTGAAGCCTGCAAGGTGTAGACAGGGCCAGAATAAAGAATACTATTTACTGATTTATATAGCACCATTAATTCCATAGCACTTTACCTACATCAGCAACACCATCCCCATTGGAGCTCACAAATATCCTATCATTATGTCTTTGGAGTGTGGGAGGAAACTGGAGAGCTGGTTTGCTTGGTGGGATCTGAACCCAGGACCCCACAGCTGCAAGACTGCAGTGCGAACCACTGAGCCACAGTGCCACCATGTAAAGGCAGCATATATGTGCCGCCGCAGGGTATATGGGGACTCGGGTATCTGGGGGCCTTGCTGAGGTTGGGATATCACTGGTGGCATGCCCAGACCCGTGCCCTGGGGCTATGCTTTTAAAAAGGGGGTGGTATAAATGGGAACTGAAATAAAGTTTGTCGTGACGCCACCTGCAGATTCTGGTGACTAGACACCAGCGCCGCCTCAGTCCTCTGGAGGGCGATGATATGGCAGCCTGGATGGAACAGCTCCCTGCAAGTGGAGCTGGGCCTCAGGGGCAGTAGTGCACCAATGATAGGGATGCAGTCTGTTGAAGTAAATTATCAGCAATGCAGTATTAGGACAAACACAGGGAGACTTTGTCACTCTACCAGGGTACTTTCAAAAAGAAAAGAGTTCCAGGGCACTAAGCGGTATCAACAATGATGTTCCGGGAAATCATCCCTGGCGGGTACCCCTTTGGCGGTGCACATCCAAAGCACCAGAACGTAATACAGCGATTTAAAGAACGAGGCAGCACTCACCGGTATGTGCAGGGTGGTCTTTTAATCCAGATTGTCAAGGATAGACAGGGTGCAGGGAGGTGACCACGGAGGGCCGGTGGACAACGACGCCGTTTCGCAAACGATGTTGCTTCTATGGGTCCAATATTTTCCGTCACAGATAATTCACATACACCCGGAGTAAGGTTACAAGGATCAGTGTGCTGGCTCTAAGGTCTCCCTCTGGTGTACCAATAACTGCTGGAGCAATTTACCTAAGAACCCCGACCAGCTGAGAATACCCTAGAAGCTCCACTAAAGACAAGTGTAGATTTAATGAGTGAGCAATGTAGGGAGTCCATGGACATGCTGATTTACAAACTTAATGTCGGGCCCACGGGGACGGGGGTACTCGGTACCGGACCGGTCTGCTACTGGGGAAGTCACGGGTGGTCCTGGTCCGGACCGTGTCCCTGGCTCGACAATATAAGGGGGAATATTTACAGGGGATTGTCAGTCGTGACGCCACCCACTATGTGCGGCCAGTGATGGGGCCGCCGCTGCTGCAGAACCTCCGGGGATGATGAAATGGCAGTGTAGATGGGATAGTTCCAGTGGGTAGAACTGTGTTCCCCGGGGCAGTAAGGGTTAAAGTCAATGATGTGGTGTGCAGACCGGGTGCAATTCACTTACTATGCAAACGCTGCAGAAATCTCTCCTCGGTGCTGGTGCTGACAGGCTGTGGCTCTGCAGTTGGAGGGTTCTCTGTATCCTGTATGGGAAGAATGGTGCTCAGGTGGAAACAGACAAGAGAGGCAGATTCAGGGTTCTCCGTGTTTACTTCTTCCGTTCTCAGTCAAGTTACAGTTCAGTACAGTTCTTACAAGGTTCAGTTCTTAACACACGGGTTCACTCTCCCTCTCCGGGTTCCCTTTACTCTCTGCAGCCAGGCCTCTCTCTCTGTGACCCCTCACACAGTCTTTGGAGTCCTTTCCGGGCTGTTAACAGTCTCCGTATCCACGGGTGTGTGTGAAACGCCGGACAGTATGGCGGTGACTCGGGCCCCTGTGGGTCCTCCTGTTTGTCACTGAGCTGCCTGTCCTTTGGGGTAGGGACCCTTACGTGAAGCTGTGGTCCCCCGTCGTGTTGTTTGGGGATTCCGGGTAAACTACAGTCCCCTTTAGAGCCGACACTCTACTCAGCCCAGCCTCCAGCAGTCCTCAAGTGTGAGGCTCCACCAGGCTCCTTCCCTCTGTGTCTTCCAGTATCTTAGGAGGGGACTTCTCTGCCTGCAGTCTGGTCGTCTCGGCTGTCCTTTAGGGCCCGGGTATCACCGTCCCTCTCAGTCCTCTCACACTCCTGGTGTTATCAGCTTCGTTCGTGCTTTCTCTCTCCTCCGGCTCACACTGGCTCGGTACAGATTCTGCGCTCCTACACCTTACACTCACAGGACGTGTGATTTCCAGTCTTTGCTTCTCAGCCTACCTTGGCCTACTGACTTCCTTCCTCCTCCCCCTTCACTATATACTGTCAAGTCACCTGACTACGTGTGTACCCAACCCACTCCTCTAAATCCACCAACCCTCGTTTGCCTAGAGTCACCAATCTTAGGGCTGGATGCTACCTTCTCCTACACGTGGGTTATGGGGGCTGTGAGGGTGTTGTTGTGCAACAAATGTCCTACCTGCCTGGCTGCAGTTCCCTTTTGTGGCCTCCTGGACGCAGGGGCGCCACATTAACATGAATCTATACATCAATATACATACCTTAGCTGAGTTGATACCTCTGTATCTAGCTCGGCGGTACAACTGAAATCTATTAAAGTCTAACTCAGGCCTGTAGAATTCTGGCTGCAGCCAACAACATGTCTGTAAGCACCAAAACAAGGCTTCCACTCTCTTGCCTGCAAAAAAAATATCTGCGGGACCCAAACTTGGGGACTTACGACTCTGTAGAACTCCATGAGAGTAGATGGGTCCAACCTCTTGCGCATCACCAGAACGATCTCACAATCTCCAGTCCCTCCGCACCAGGTCTCCTCACAAGGAGAAGTAGAAGAACTGGGAAACCCAACGTGCACACCACCCAAAGTATACGACTAGATGCAGTCCCTTCCCTGGTAACACATTAACAGCTTCTAAGTGGGGGAGGCTCCCTCTCTCTGTCCGTTCAACTCCATCATGCTCAGCACACTGTCTCTAAGAGGGACGGCCAGCGGAACAACAGTTCCCGTCGCACATCCACACACTACCTGCTTATTCTTCCCATTTTCTTTTTGCGCTTAATCTTTTATCCCGGCCACGCCATAAGCCCCCTGGTGTTTAGAGGAGGTCACTGCAGGCTGCGTCCTTTACACACTACACTGTACCCACTCTTGACAGAGTTCTTGTCCTCTGGACTCTTGCCCATATTTTGCTGCCAATGTCACTGGCACCAGGTGTCTTCTTGTGCTAGCTTTACACTCCCTCTTGAACTCTTTTCCAGTCCTGTTATTTTTTCCCTCAGCTTGTATCCAGATCCCTAGTCCTTACAGCGTCCTCCATACTCCTCTATAAAGCCACTGGCACATTGTGTCTGCTCTAGAACTTACTTCTTGCTGGGCCATGTCCATTCCCATTGCAACAACCTCAGAGCCCTGCCGCTTTAGGTTCTTTTACCTGAAAGCCTGTAGCAGCATGTCGCCCTCCTTTTCACCCTATGCCCCTTCATGATCCTTGCAGCCTTTCCTCTTGACTACTGGCATCCATACCAGGAGACTGGACTGAACTTCTCTCAGTTTTTTCCATTAAGTATATCTCTCCACAATCACACAATTATTTTTTTTATTTTTCCCCTTGATTTAAATCTTCATTTATGTCTTCCCTTTCTTGCCTCTGGTTTTGCTCTCCTCTCACCGCTTCCTAACCAATATGTCATTTTCTTGATGACTTTCAGTTCAGTTTCCCCCTTGTTGTACAGGATATCATCCCAATATTCCCCATCTATCACTGTCCACTTTTTGGCCTGTTCTTCATCTCTATAATCCATGCCCTACATGAACTGTCTCACCCAGGTCATGCTCTTGTTCACTTAACTTCTGTTTAAGATTTTCCTCTTGTGTTGAAAACATCACAATCCCATCCTTAGGTTTCTTCATGTGGGTCTTAGTCCACTGTAACAGGAGTGATTGGCATGGTCAACCCATGTCCCATCACACTGATCTAGGTACTTATGTAAAGGTCAAAGGTTCAGTGGCCCTTAGGGTCTATTAATTACTAAAAAGCCAGTGAATGTTGACAATTGAAAGTCATTTGATCATTCACAATAAAAGCATGGTCCAGAACAGAGACAGTGGTTCTAATCCCTGAATAGAGTTATATCCATGCAATATTAGACAATCACATATTTTATTGAAATGGAAAGTCTACCTCATTGCTTAGTTGGATTGTTTATGGGGAACGTTAAATTATGATTTGGTAGCAAATGTAGGGTCCATCTACTTATCTACTTATATAATCGGGAGTTGGAGAATTCGGGCGCTGTAGCCGAATCCCAGACTCCTTTGCGCGAGCCGTATCCTAGCAACCGTCGGCCCCGCAAAGCAGCTCAGGGACACAGACCCGGGGAGACAGAAGAGCCCCGGACCTGCACCCCTGCACATCCGCCAAGCCGCTCTGGCACACAGCTCACCCGGGAAGACCCGCACAGACCCGGGGAGACAGAGGAGCCCCAGACCCGCACCCCTGCACCTGCAGACCCGGGGGAGACAGAGGAGCCCCGGACCCGCACCCCTGCACCAGCAGACCCGAGGAAGACCCAGGGAGACAGAGGAGCCCCGGACCCGCACCCCTGCACCAGCAGACCCGGGGAAGACCCGGAGAGACAGAGGAGCCCCGGACCCGCACCCGTGCACCTGCAGACCCGGGGAAGACCCGGGTAGACAGAGGAGCCCCGGACCCGCACCCCTGCAGCTCAGGGACACAGGACACGCGGCCACAGACAGAAGCCCCGGACCCGCACCCTGGAGGTCACGGACACAGGACAGGCGGGGCTGCAGCCTACTATCACCTCTCAGCCCCCCGCCCCTCAACTAGCACCAGCCGCCGCTCGCCCGGAGCTCTGTGATTGTACGCTGCAGAGCCGCCGGGGCTGCAGCCTGCTGTCATCTCCCCCGCCCCCCAACTAGCACCAGCTGCCTCTATTATCTCCTCCCCGCACAGCCCCCTCTATCATCTCTTTCCCGCGCAGCCCCCTCTATCACCTCCTCCCCGCGCAGCCCCCTCTATCACCTCCTCCCTGCACAGCCCCCTCTATCACCTCCTCCCCGCACAGCCCCCTCTATCACCTCCTCCCCGCACAGCCCCCTCTATCACCTCCTCCCCGCACAGCCCCCTCTATCACCTCCTCCCCGCGCAGCCCCCTCTTTCACCTCCTCCCCGCGCAGCCCCCTCTATCTTCTCCTCCCCGCGCAGCCCCCTCCATCTTCTCCTCCCCGCGCAGCCCCCTCTATCATCTCTTTCCCGCGCAGCCCCCTCTATCACCTCCTCCCCGCGCAGCCCCCTCTATCACCTCCTCCCCGCGCATCCCCCTCTATCACCTCCTCCCCGCACAGCCCCCTCTATCATCTCCTCCCGCACACCCCCCTCTATCACCTCCTCCCCGCACAGCCCCCTCTATCACCTCCTCCCCGCACAGCCCCTCTATCACCTCCTCCCCACACAGCCCGCTCTATCACCTCCTCCCAGCGCAGCCCCCTCTATCACCTCCTCCCCGCGCAGCCCCCTCTATCACATCCCCCCCCGCAGCCCCCTCTATCACCTCCTCCCCGCGCAGCCCCCTCTATCACCTCCTCCCCGCACAGCCCCCTCTATCACCTCCTCCCCGCACAGCCCCTCTATCACCTCCTCCCGCATAGTCCCGTCTATCACCTCCTCCCGCGCAGCCCCCTCTATCTTCTCCTCCCCGCGCAGCCCCCTCTATCTTCTCCTCCCCGCGCAGCCCCCTCTATCATATCCTCCCCGCACACACCCCTCTGTCCTCTGCTCCCCGCACACACCCCTCTGTCCTCTGCTCCCCGCACACACCCTCTGTCCTCTGCTCCCCCACACACCCCTCTATCCTCTGCTCCCCGCACACACCCCTCTATCCTCTGCTCCCCGCACACGCCGCCTGTATACTCTGCTCCCCGCACAGCCGCCTGTATACTCTGCTCCCCGCACAGCCGCCTGTATCCTCTGCTCCCCGCACAGCCCCCTGTATACTCTGCTCCCGCACAGCCCCCTGTATACTCTGCTACCCGCACAGCCGCCTGTATACTCTGCTCCCCGCACAGCCGCCTGTATACTCTGCTCCCCGCACTGCCGCCTCTATACTCTGCTCCCCGCACAGCCGCCTGTATACTCTGCTCCCCGCACTCTCGCCTGTATACTCTGCTCCCCGCACAGCCGCCTGTATACTCTGCTCCCCGCACAGCCGCCTGTATACTCTGCTCCCCGCACAGCCGCCTGTATACTCTGCTCCCCGCACAGCCGCCTGTATACTCTGCTCCCCGCACAGCCGCCTGTATACTCTGCTCCCCGCACAGCCGCCTGTATACTCTGCTCCCCGCACAGCCGCCTGTATACTTTGCTCCCCGCACACGCCGCCTGTATACTCTGCTCCCCGCACACACCCCTGTATACTCTGCTCCCTGCACACACCCTGTATATTCTGCTCCCCGCAAACACCCCTGTATACTCTGCTCCCGGCACACACCCCTGTATACTCTGCTCCCCGCACACACCCCTGTATACTCGCCTCCCCGCACACACCCTGTATACTCGCCTCCCCGCACACACCCCTGTATACTCGCCTCCCCGCACACACCCCTGTATACTTGCCTCCCCGCACGCACCCCTCTATACTCGCCTCCCCGCACACAACCCTCTATACTCGCCTCCCCGCACTCACCCCTGTATACTCGCCTCCCCGCACACACCCCTGTATACTCGCCTCCCCGCACACACCCCTCTATACTCTGCTCCCCGCACACACCCCTCTATACTCGCCTCCCCGCACAGCCCCCTGTATACTCTTCTCCCCGCACAGCCGCCTGTATACTCTGCTACCCGCACAGCCGCCTGTATACTCTGCTCCCCGCACAGCCGCCTGTATACTCTGCTCCCCGCACTGCCGCCTCTTTACTCTGCTCCCCGCACAGCCGCCTGTATGCTCTGCTCCCCGCACAGCCGCCTGTATACTCTGCTCCCCGCACAGCCGCCTGTATACTCTGCCACCCACACAGCTGCCTGTATACTCTGCTCCCGCACAGCCGCCTGTATACTCTGCTCCCCGCACAGCCGCCTGTATACTCTACTACCAACAGACCCGCCTGTATACTCTGCTACCAACAGAGCCGCCTGTATACTCTGCTCCCCGCACAGCCACCTGTATACTCTGCTCCCCGCACTCTCACCTGTATACTCTGCTCCACGCACAGCTGCCTGTATACTCTGCTCCCCGCACAGCCGCCTGTATACTCTACTACCAACAGACCCGCCTGTATACTCTGCTACCAACACAGCCGCCTGTATACTCTGCTCCCCGCACAGCCGCCTGTATACTCTGCTCCCCGCACATCCCCTGTATACTCTGCTCCCCGCACAGCCGCCTGTATACTCTGCTCCCCGCACAGCCGCCTGTATACTCTGCTCCCCGCACAGCCGCCTGTATACTCTGCTCCCCGCACAGCCGCCTGTATACTCTGCTCCCCGCACAGCCGCCTGTATACTCTCTTCCCCGCACAGCCGCCTGTATACTCTGCTACCCAACACAGCCGCCTGTATACTCTGCTCCCCGCACAGCTGCCTGTATACTCTGCTACCCACAGACCCGCCTGTATACTCTGCTACCAACAGAGCCGCCTGTATACTCTGCTACCAACAGAGCCGCCTGTATACTCTGCTACGCAAAGAGCTGCCTGTATAATCTGCTACCCACAGACCCGCCTGTATACTCTGCTACCCACAGAGCCGCCTGTATACTCTGCTACCCACAGACCCGCCTGTATACTCTGCTACCAACACAGCCGCCTGTATACTCTGCTACGCAAAGAGCTGCCTGTATAATCTGCTACCCACAGACCCGCCTGTATACTCTGCTACCCAGAGAGCCGCCTGTATACTCTGCTACCCACAGAGCCGCCTGTATACTCTGCTACCCACAGAGCCGCCTCTATACTCTGCTACCCACAGAGCCGCCTCTATACTCTGCTACCCACAGAGCCGCCTGTATACTCTGCTACCCACAGAGCCGCCTGAATACTCTGCTACCCACAGAGCCGCCTGTATACTCTGCTACCCACTGACCCGCCTGTATACACACAATTCATTTCTCCGCGCTCCCGATGCAATTGCATCGGGCCTTTTTACTAGTTATACTATAAGCAGGACTAAAAGAGGTGCATAATACTATGTAGAGGACTATGTGGGGCCAATTAGACTATATGGAAGGTTATATGGAGGCTATTATAATATTGGGAAGGCTATTTGGAGGTCAGTATACTATATGGAGGCCTATGTGGAGGCCATTATATTTTGTGGTTTGCGTTGTGGTTTTGGTGCTTTCTTTGAGCCAGAATATGCAGATGAACACATTGAACATAATGCATGCAGTTTTGTGCCAAAATTGCACTAAAAAAGCATGAAATATGCGGCAAGAAACGTGTGGCGGGTTTGGTGCTCTTTTTGGCCAGAAGATGCAGAGGAACACATTGAACACAATACACCAAAAAAGCATGAAATCTGTGGCAAAACCGGTGTTGTGGTTTAGGTGTTTTTTTGGCCAGGAGATGCAGATAAACACATTAAACATGATGCATGCAGTTGTGTGCCAAAATTGCACCAAAACAGCTTGATATCCGTGGCAAAAAAATGCATCATGGTTTTGGTGCGCTAATACTCTGTAACAGCATCTGTGATTGGCTGTTGGGTCCCTCTGCAGTGAAAATCCAGGAAATGAATGAGCAGCCCTGAAAGTACAAGCAGGTGGACGCCGATAAGAATAATGCTGTATAATAACTAACTTCTTTCTTTTAAAAGCCTCCTAGCTCTCATCCCATAACTTTACATTCCAGGTTCAGATTCAAGTTAGAGACACTTTTTAAAAAAAGGTCAGGCAAGTTCGTTGAACCCGAACATCGGCAGGTTAACCCATCACTATATGGAGGGCTAGTGGGTGTCATTATATAGTGTAAAGAGGTGGAGGAATAGAAAGGGCCATTATTCTGTATATAGGCCTATTATACTGCATGGAAGGCTGTGTGGAGGTCAAAGTTGGGGATTATACTGTGCATGTGGAGGAATTCACTGTGGGGGACCATATAGTGTTTGTGGATCACTTTTGGTGGCACCATATTTATAACTGCAATAAACAGGGAACATAGGGGCTTCAATATGAGGAAAATTACTTTGTAAGGGTTGTAAAGTTGTGAGATATGTTCTTATGTGACCCAGCTGAATATTAGTTAATTTATTTTTTCTGGGGGTCCATATAGAAATTTCTATACGGGGAACCATAATTTTCACAGGGTCAACTCTGATGTCTTGCCGACTCTGCATTGGACTATGGGAAAAATTCAGCTCTACAATAACACTTAAGGTCTTGTCACACACAACGACGCTCCAGCGATCCCAACAGCGATAACGACCTGCCGGGATCGCTGGAGTGTCGTTACCTGGTCGCTGGGGAGCTGTCAAACAGGCAGATCTCCCCAGCGATCAGGGACCTGGGAGCCATCTCCCACATCACTAGAAGCGATGTTACCAGCGTTCTCTCTGCTTAGCTCAGCCTGTAAGCAGGGAGGAAGCTGGTAACTGATAAACATTGGGTATGTAGGGTTTTTTACATGGACTGCTAATTTTTTTAAGGGTACGGAGAAACTGTCTTGAAAGCCGGACCAATGTTAATCAATGTCCGAGAGCACATTTGCGAGTGTTGGGCGTTTTTTTCTTTTCCGCCTCATGGACGAGAAAGTCGCAACATGCTGGGATAGTATGCGATTTACAGCCGAGACTCGCCAATGCAAGTCTATGGGTCCGACAAAATCACTAACCACAGATGGACAGCACACAGACAGCATAGGGACAGCATAGGGAGAGCGATTTTAACATGGTGTTTCTCGCTGGGAAAAGATTAGACAGGATAGATAGGATAGAATAGCTAGATAGGGTTCACCTGTCTCCCGCTGCTACTTCCGGGGCCACCTATTAAGCTAATTGCATATTCACTGCACTGTCAGACAAACAGCCAATCAAAGAGGCTCGCACTGTTTGAGAGCTTCTGTGATTGGCTGTTGTAGTCAGAGTGCTTTTCCTCAATCTGGACAGTGATTGTGCTTGGTTGCCATACACATTATTGTATGGCAACCAACCTGGCCTTATAGGATGTGAAATAAGTAATTATTAAAAAAAAAATGTGTTGGGCTTCGCAGCAATTTTAAGTCTAGTCCGATGAAAGTAGACAGCTGTGAGCAGCCACCCTCAGCTGCCTAATTTTCCCTTGGCTAGCAAAAAAATGCATGGACTTCGCCCTATTTTTCATTGCCAGCCAAATTAAAACTAGGCAGATGAGGGCTGGTATTCCCAGCGGGGTGAGGGCCCATTGTTATAGGGCCCCTCCATGCTAAAGAACAACAGCCCACAGCCGCCCCTGAAAATGGCGCATTAATAATAAACGCCGTTTCCAGGCGCCTTACCAGGCTTTTCCAGCGGCCCTGGAGAAGACAGCAGAATCACTGTCCAGATTGAGGAAAAGCACTCTGACTACAACAGCCAATCACAGAAGCTCTCAAACAGTATGAGCTTCTCTGATTGGCTGTTTGTCTGACAGTGCAGTGAATATGTAATTAGCTAAATAGGTGGCCCAGGAAGTAGCAGCAGGAGACAGGCGAACCTGATCAAGCTATTATAGCATCTATCTGTCTATTGCATTCAATCACTCTATTCTGTCAACCCTTTTCTCACTTTATACAGCATGAGAAATGCCATGTTAAAATCGCATTACACACAGACAACACACAGACAGCACTCGGATGTGATCCAAGAAAATGTTGGACACTCACATAGCAGTTGGATGCAAAACGAAGCAAAAATCGGATGACACTCCTCCAACTCTCGGATACATGAATCGGACCATTTTTTACACGCCAGTGTGTTTCCAGCCTAAGGGTGGAAACACACTATGCGAAATGCATGCAAGATACTCGCTTGACTCACCAGCGTCCATACTCCAGGGGATACTCCAGTCCACACAAGGGAACGCTGGGCCCTAGGAACCGGCCAAGTCCAGCTTTGCAGTCGGCAACCGGCTGCTGTGGCTTGTTCATTAGCCGCAGCACCCTGCCATCGGAGAGGTCTGCCTGCTTCCTCACCAACGAGAGAGGGGAGTCACGGTACTACCTACACAGAGCTCCTGGGTACAGATTGATCCAAAGCGGGGAAGAACGGACACGGGTTAGTTAACGAAGGTACACCAAGGGTTCCACCATACCACCTGGGATCCACCTGCAGCACCCGTTAAGCTACCTGTCTTTGTAACATTTAAAGTGCTGATCTGTTAACTGTAACCGCTGCTGCTATTAACCAACAGTAAAGTACCCGGGAGAAAGTGACTTTGCCTCTGCCTGTGTTTCTTCTGCATCAATCTGTTCCCTTGCAGGACCACTGCCTCGTAGGTCCAACCTTACCTGTAGAGGTTTTTGCCAACTAAGCCACATTACCATTTACCTCCGGCGGACTGTGGCGGCGCTGGTGACCCATCACCAGAAACTACAGGTGGCGTCACATGAACTGTATATAGAATCCCCTGTAAATATACCCCTTTTTGAAGTGTCACCCAGGACACGGGATCAGACACGGCCACCACTCCCTGTGACACAGGAGCGTTAACCTCTTGAAGCCTGATACCCGATTACCCCAAAGCCTGGGGCTCGACACTCCTGTCCAGAGAGATGGCAGCTGTTCCAGGTGAGTCATGCAAGACTCATGTGAGTATCTTGGATGCATCTTGCATAGTGTGCTTCCACCCTAAGATTCTGGATCATTGGCTTGTGTAAACATGGTCAGTTCATTTACCAGCTAATTGCAAGTTTAAAGCTGCCTAAAAAGATAAAAAATAATGTTGGCAACACTTCTGTAATTGGGCCAATTTTCTGACAATGTACAAATATTTTTGGGAAATAGCCTCAGTCCATTAAAAGAAGTTTGAAAATGATTTCAGATCTAATGTTCATGTTTAGGGATGAGTGAACTGTAAAGTTTGGGGTTTGTGCCAAATACCTTGTGTCAGGAGCTGAACCACAAACACAGACTTTTTACTGGACGTCAGTCCTGTTCAGTTTTGTCAATTGATTAAAGCTCAGCCAATCAGCAAGCTTTTCCATCGAGGCATGGCTGTGATTGACCGGCGCACCGCTGTTAAAAAAAATGTGGGTTACTGCCCTAATTTTTGATAAGTTTGGTTAAAACAGACAACTGCAGGCTGCAGCTGCCAGTGGTCTGCTTTACTGTGGCTGGTTATCAAAAATAGAGGGGATCCCATCATTTAAAAAAAATATAGTGGGGTCCCACTATCTTTTATAACCAGCCACTTTAAAGCTGTCAGATGTGGGCAGGTATTATCAGGATAGGAAGAGCCATAGATATTGGCCACTCCCAGCCTATATATACCAGCCCACAGCCACCCCAGAAGAGGTGCATCAATAAGATATATCAATTCTGGCGCTTACCCGACTCATCCCAATTGCCCTGAGCGGTGGCAATCGGAGTAATATATGGGGTTGATGACAGCTGCGATTTGCCAAAAACACAGTGCCACAACAGACCAAAAATCTGGCAGTAAGGTCTTCAGAGATCACACTGGGGGGTTCCCCGCTGCCCTCAGTAAACTCAGTTGAACCCACTGCTGGATTGCCGAATTTTGGAACATGGCAACACAGCTGTCCGGCAGTTTGGTAGTGGGTTCAACTGCTTTCATGTCATGGGAACCTGACGTGAAAGCTTCTTATCAGAAAAAGGGCAGAACTGACGCACACCAGGGGCCAGGGTTACTCCCGGTTTAGACAGGCGATTCTTCTCCTTCCTTGTCACGGGTGGACCGCGCCTGCCGGTAGTGGGGCCCGGTGTGGTGCAGATCAAAATTGAGGTCGTCTTACGGGAACAGATTAAAAAGGGGTTTTAATTTGTTTTCTTCGTGACGCCACCTATGAGTAGATTCGGTAAGGGCTACCGACGCTGCGGAACCTCCCGGGGTGATGGACAGCAGCAAGATGTTACGCTCCCCACAGGCTGAGCGGTGATCCCCGGGGGCTGGAGCTGCTCAAGATGTTGTGCGGCAGCTGCGGTTACCTTAAGTTCATGACGGACAGTTCATAAGGAGACACGGACACAGATAGTCTCTGCAACGGTTCTTTACTGTAACCAGCAGGCAGTACATGGCTTACAGTGGTTGAGTAGAAGACCGGGTGGACTTAGCAGTGATAGTGCTCCTCAGAGATCCGCAGTGTACCTCCTCTCTACCTCCTTAGTTTCTCTTGCCAGCGTCGCCCAGGAATACCAGGTCGGGTACGGGGAGGCTGCTTCAATGCCCTATCCATGATGTACGTTCTGGATTCTTTGGGGAGCCTTGGGTCCCTCGGTGGGTACACCGCTGGTTAGACGACTGGAAACTGGCTGGTGGTGGGGTGCTCCTATAAAGCTGCTCCTCCACGGGGCTGGTTCGCGTGGCAGAGGTGAACTGCTGCCAGCTTCGGTACCAGTGAACCGGCTGTGAGTTGTGGGCACGGGAGTCTTTTGGGAACCCGTGTAGCTATGCCCATTCCCGGTAGTTAAGGCCTCGAGTGCTGACACCCGACCGGTGACGGCCCAGGGCCCGCACGGAGTGCGGAGCCCCCGCTCCACTCCAAGTTCTGTGTTCTAGGCTCTAGATCCCAGACTCTGTTCAGTTCTGACTGTCTAGATTATTGTGTTCTCTTCACTACCCTAACACTCCACCCACCAGGACCTATGATTGGTCCCCTGTTCTAGGTGTTGTATGTTGGGTTGGATCTCTGAGTTAACTATTTCACTGCTTTGTCTAGAGAATATTGCGGCTGCAATACTCCCTTGTGACGCACTCGTTGCGGGGCGCCACACTCCCCCTTGGTTAAATCAGCTTGTCCCCAAGCGTCAAACTACTCACATTACAGAGGTTTTTACATTTTTATACATATATGACACACTTTTATTAAAGTAGAAAAACAGGTAAAGAAATGCTTTGATGTTATAAGCAAAGAAACAGGTAATCACTTTGTGCGGACCCGGCGGGCGGTCGACTGTACTTTAACTAGAGTCCAGGCTGTAGCCGCGAGATCACACAGTCAGTGATTAACGGTAAACAGAGTCATTGATGAAAGTTCAAGTTTTTTTAAAGTCACTGGCTCTGAGGGTGATGGCGTACCCGGATAGCAAACCACCCATCTGCACAAGCATAGCGCTCATAGGTGATAATATCGCCCCGGTATAGGTCGCGATCGGGATGTCCTCTTGGCAAGTTTGACTCAACGTCCCGGCGCCCCACAAACACCTCCTCATTCAAACCCACCTCCCAAGCGAACCCCCACCCGGTATGTAAGTTAAAGGTGGAAATTCTACCTTCACGGCGGAGTTCATCAGGCAGCGGCGGCTGGCGGCGAGCCTCGGCACGGGCCTCCATGTTGGCGCGTTCTCGGGCTTGCCACTCCTCTCGTCGTCTCTGGCGTACATCTCCGTCGTTACGGCTCGGGGTGTAAAGATGAGTAATGGAGCTGGTGGTTTGGCGGGAAGCTTGAACTTGGCGGGCTGTCTGTATCGGAACCCGGTGGAACGGCACAGGGGAAGGTGTCGGCAGTGCACCCGACCAGTGTACCCGAGCTGTGTGCCCGGAAGGAAGTTCTTTGTTGTCTCCCCAAGCGAACCCGGTGTCGAAATCCTCAGCGGTGCTGTGGGTCTCGTCGTCATCCTCTCCGACCTCTTCCTCGATGATCACATCAGGCTGCTCGTTGATGAAAGACGTTAAAGCTTGTTCCGTTGTACAACAGGGCGGTGGTGCTGCGGATCCTTCCGTAGGGACGTCCTGTAGGGCTTCCAGGCTGCCTGCCTCTTCATCTGTTTCCGCAGGTAAAGGTGTTTCAATCCCGGTTACCAGGTAGGCCTCTGTGGTTGCAGAGGAGGCCTCCGGTTCTAGGGAGAAACAAGCGACAGTCTCGGTAGTGTGGAAACTAGTCGCGGGTTCCGCAGGTGGAACCTGGTAGAGATCGAGTTCTTCCATGGAGCGTGTTATGAGCTCCGGCTCAAGAACGGAATCGGTTGCGATGTTGGTCGCTGGAACGGGTCGAGTTGCGGCCTCCACCGGAATGACACAGTCTATTGGCTCAGGTGACGGAGCAGGACAGGTGGTAGGCGAGGGTGAGGCGGTCGAGAAGCTGGTGACGTCGTCTGGGCTTGGAGAAGCTGCACCCGGTCGGCTCTGCTGCATCGCATGGTGTAGTCGTCTGCCTAGGGTCGCGCTCCAGCTGCGAATCGTCCATTCCACTGTCTCTAGTAACCACACCCGGAGGTCTTGTAGAGCCTCTAGCCAGAAGTCGGGGCTGCCGTCTATGGTAAGGGCAGGATCCGGACCCGGTTGGCTGATGGCTGCTCTGGCCTCCGCCTCGACCTCCCGCATCAGGTCTTGGAGTCTCATGCTGGCCATTCTTCTTTGGAGGGAAACCACACCCGATCAACCGGTAAGACGTTCTGGTTGAGCTGGTGAAGATGTCTTCTCTCTCTGTCGGTGTGTCTAGGTATGACACTCCCATCTCCTCTGGGCTTTTGTAGTCCAATCGTGGGAAAAGTCTTTGGGATCCGCCCCCATGGTTGATTCGAGCAATCAGGGCGGACAAAGAGTTTGGCGCCTTTCGTCCTTAGCCCTCCCACAGTGAGGGGGGGGGGTTGACTCACTCCTGGGCTTCACGTGGCGGCTTCTTGTGGCGGGAACGCCATCTTGGGCGCCATCTTGACCCAATGGTGTAAAGGCGGGAAAGTTCTTTTAGGGACGAACAAAGTCCAATTGTAGACAATAAAGTCCAGTTTAAGCACAACATACCCGTTGGGTAACGGGCCTGCTCGTATCCTGTTCGTGACGCCATTTTCTGACGCACACCAGGGGCCAGGGTTACTCCCGGTTTAGACAGGCGATTCTTCTCCTTCCTTGTCACGGGTGGACCGCGCCTGCCGGTAGTGGGGCCCGGTGTGGTGCAGATCAAAATTGAGGTCGTCTTACGGGAACAGATTAAAAAGGGGTTTTAATTTGTTTTCTTCGTGACGCCACCTATGAGTAGATTCGGTAAGGGCTACCGACGCTGCGGAACCTCCCGGGGTGATGGACAGCAGCAAGATGTTACGCTCCCCACAGGCTGAGCGGTGATCCCCGGGGGCTGGAGCTGCTCAAGATGTTGTGCGGCAGCTGCGGTTACCTTAAGTTCATGACGGACAGTTCATAAGGAGACACGGACACAGATAGTCTCTGCAACGGTTCTTTACTGTAACCAGCAGGCAGTACATGGCTTACAGTGGTTGAGTAGAAGACCGGGTGGACTTAGCAGTGATAGTGCTCCTCAGAGATCCGCAGTGTACCTCCTCTCTACCTCCTTAGTTTCTCTTGCCAGCGTCGCCCAGGAATACCAGGTCGGGTACGGGGAGGCTGCTTCAATGCCCTATCCATGATGTACGTTCTGGATTCTTTGGGGAGCCTTGGGTCCCTCGGTGGGTACACCGCTGGTTAGACGACTGGAAACTGGCTGGTGGTGGGGTGCTCCTATAAAGCTGCTCCTCCACGGGGCTGGTTCGCGTGGCAGAGGTGAACTGCTGCCAGCTTCGGTACCAGTGAACCGGCTGTGAGTTGTGGGCACGGGAGTCTTTTGGGAACCCGTGTAGCTATGCCCATTCCCGGTAGTTAAGGCCTCGAGTGCTGACACCCGACCGGTGACGGCCCAGGGGCCCGCACGGAGTGCGGAGCCCCCGCTCCACTCCAAGTTCTGTGTTCTAGGCTCTAGATCCCAGACTCTGTTCAGTTCTGACTGTCTAGATTATTGTGTTCTCTTCACTACCCTAACACTCCACCCACCAGGACCTATGATTGGTCCCCTGTTCTAGGTGTTGTATGTTGGGTTGGATCTCTGAGTTAACTATTTCACTGCTTTGTCTAGAGAATATTGCGGCTGCAATACTCCCTTGTGACGCACTCGTTGCGGGGCGCCACAGAACCACATACCAATTTTTGTTTAAAACATTAATTTATTTCTTTTAACATTACCATACAACAAACTCAATTGCAACAAATCACTGATGCTGACACAGAGGGTGGGTGGTGTGTATAGCAGTCTGTAACCAATCACAGACGCTGACACAGAGCACGTGTCGCATGTATAGCATTCTGTCACCAATCACAGATGCTGTTGTGGCGCCCCACTGGTCAGTGCGCCACTAAAGGGGTACTGCACCCAAACTAACGTGTATGGTATCTCTGTCACCAAGAGATGGTAATGTTAAACCTGAGGCCCTCATCCCCGCATTCATACACTTAGAGCTAGGGGACCAATCGGCTAAACCCATTACCAGGGTAACCGGTCCTGATGGGAGGAACTAAGAGGTAGTGAAAAGAGCGGGAAGGACAGACAGTTAGTAAGTCGGAGTGAAGTAAAGAACCGTGAGGGAAGTTGAGGAGAGAGGACCCTGCGAGGCTCGCAGTGGTGGGTGCCAGAAAAGGAAGGCAACCCAGACAGAAGGGGGATTTCTTGCTTGTACCGATAGCCAGTCCAGGAGGGAACCCAGTCCAAAGCAGAGAACCGGCTCTCTGAGTGCGGTGCAGGAAAGTTCAGCTTTGAGCCGCCAAACCAGAGGGTTGCAGGCCTTCATATAGCCACGACCCGGTCCAATGCACATCCCCACTAGGATCTCCGTCCAGGGTTTGATCCCCTTAGAGAGAAGGGTAAACTCTAGCAGACCCGTGGGCCTGGTAGTAAGAGGGCTCCGTGTAGGGCAGCACAAGGAAGTTTGGAGAGCACAGTGAGAGAGAAGGACAGAGAAATAAAACCTGAAGGAACATCATTAGGGGGCCTCAGAGAGACTTTGCATCCTTTGGTGACTACCCGGCCAGCTACCCGTGACTGTGTACTTTGTGAACTGCTTGAGAAGTCACCAGTAAATACCCGTGCAGAGCAAGAAGGTCTCCCATATTTTATTTCTACTACGACAACCAATACTACAGAGGTCTGCCCTGGGTACTCCGCTCAGACTGCAGGGAGCAACATCATCTGGCTGCCTACCCATCGTCCCCAGTGGTCTGCTGGCAGCGCTGGTGCCATCACCAGACACCGCAGGTGGTGTCACGAACATTTTATTTCATTTTTATTTTATTTTAACCCCTTTTTGATTGACCAACAGGGCCACGACCCCGGGCACCGGCTACCGTTGACAGCACCCATAACTAACGCCTGGGATTCGAGTACCCCAGCCCTGGGGTGGGTCACTGTCAAAGAGGGCGGGTGGCATGTATAGCAGTCTGTAACCAATCACATATGCTGGCACTGAGGTGGGCAGGGGAAGCAGTGAATATTCATGAGGTTTAGTAAGTGAACCTGGAAAAGAGTCTGACTGCAGTGTTATCTTCCAGCAAACACAGTAAGTATACTAATCCCACTCTAACCCCCATTAAACTTCCTTTTGTAGCCCCCTAGCTCTTACTACCACAATTTTACAGCACAGACGTTCTCATCCCTATTGACTTGTATGGGCTTCATTATCCGGGTCAAGTTTGGATCAAGTTTAGTTCCCGAACACGACTTTTGTTTTAGTCCATGCGGATTCGGAGTATCTGAATATCCACAGGACCGCCCATCACTGGTTATGATAGGTTGGGGCACAAAATAAGTGTAATAAGAAAAATAGATCCAACAATTTTCAATCATCTTCTGTACTCGGAACATTTGGACCCTAAGCAGAATCTTTAGGTCTCTGCTCCATTGTGATACATTGTCATCATACACATTGTGCAATCACTGAGTGAGAATAACCGCCAATTGCAGCAATTTAATAATCCTTCCAGAGTGAAACAGAAAACTTTTACAAAGAGCAACATAATAACTGGCAAATGTTCCACAGACCGCATTCCTCTGTGTATTCTCTAGATTTGTGTTCCCTATCAGCTGTTTCAATGAGGTTATCTGAGGGTAATCTAAAAGCTGCAGGACCTCCTACAACCCCCTCGTAATTGCATTCACATGTTACTAGTAAAATGATGGTTTCACAGATGCCAGAATGAAACTATTAATTGTTTAGCAGCAGAGCACTAGAGGGCAGTAAATGCCAAGAGAGTCTGTGCCAATCCAAGCAGAATGGACCCTCCAGTCTCTGCCCATTTTATTGATCATAGTGAGATCATAGGATCTGTCTGACTCCTCCAAGAGATCGTCTATGGCTTCAGCAGCCGAATCTTCTCGTGACGTGTAAATAAACATGAACATGCTTAATAATTAGTGATGAGCGAGTAGTAAGATCCTCAGGTTCGGATAGCTCTAACCGAATACTTTGAATGAGTAACAAGAATCGAATCCAATACAAGTCAATGGAGAACTCACTCGGATCCGAACACTGAAACAGGTCAAAGTATTCGATTAAGGCTCTCCGAACCTGAACATCTTACTACTCGCTCATCACTAATAATAAGACAGCATATTTAATTAGCATATATCAGAGTTTACCAACCTTTAGCCTTCCAATTGTGGTACAACTACAATTTTCCAGCATGCCATGACAGTTTGCAGTTGTTAGGGTTTGCTGAGAGTAGTAGTGTATAGGAACATGTTCACGCCCTCGGTATCTCCGTGTACCAGAGCACAGGTGACCTTTGGCATTTAAAATACTTAATGTTTAGGAGAAGCAAAAAAAATGTAAAAATAAAACCAAATGATGATATTTTTTCCATTGATAATGTTTATTGAAGCTTTAAAAAGCAGGATGGTGATTTGATACAAGTCACATGGTGCTATATTGTACCAGTGTTTAACTACCCATACTCTAGACTCTGTTACATTATATTTGCACGGTCTGGTGGGGAATGAAGATACTGCCCAGATACTAGTAAAGGCGCTCTACACCTTGGTGCCAGCATGGGGCGCTAGACTAATGTCTATTTTCTAATATTGGAGGAGATATCTGGCTCTTGTGCTGATACTCTTCCCAAGCTTGTTCTACACATCTCCATGATTTTGCAAAGTGAGATGCCTTTAGGAGTCTAGATATATTAAATATTGACATTTTATAGACAGTAATTATGTAAGTTGGGATAATAGGTCTTGATGTGCTAGATTTTTTGACAAAATTCATCTTTTCACAATACTGGTGCCCTCAAATATTAATGCCCCCTCAGGCACAAGGGCATAGTACAAGCTACCTCTGTGCCCTTAATAGCAAAGCCTCACTTTGTACACAAAATACATACGCATATGGATGTAACTACAACAGGGGTTGCAAACACACCCGGGCCCTGGAGCCTAGGGGGATCCAAAAGTCCCTTTGGCCAATAGAAAAAGATCATTATTATTTGCAATAATTGGGGGCCCCATTGGAGTTTTCACATTCGGGCCCATGAGCTTCAAGTTACAGACCAATTTCTAATGCCAGTCTTGATGTACAGTGCACTTGTGTAAAATGCAGCAAATTCATTAAGAGTCGTGCGCTTCCTGTTAAATTGGGCACATTTCAGCTCCAATGCACCACTGCAAAAAATGTACTCCATTTGCTGACTCGAGTCCTTTTTTGCCGTAATTTCCACAACTTATGTGGTGTAAGCTTTGATGAATTTACTGGATGTACAAGTTCACAAACTCTCCACAAAAGTTCTGCCAACTTCTCAAAAAGATGGCAGAGCTGGCTAGGACTGCCATAAAAACTACAAGTTGTGCAAAAATGTTGCAACATTCAAGCAGTTTTACACCAGATGAGTTTTCAATTGGAAACCATTTCTGGAAATGCTCCTGACCCACCCCAGGGCCATGGGGTACTCAGTTCCAGGCGTTGATTCACGGGGAATTTCACTGAGGCATGTACCCGGTCCCATGGCCCTAAAAGTCAGTAAAAATAATAAAAATAAAAGTGGTTAGTGACGCCACCTACGGTTTCGATATGGTTACCGATGCTGTGGGTCAGACCTCCAGGATGATGTAGGTGGAGCTGGATCCCCGGGGCAGTTGTAGTAGTTTTTACACAGCTTACCACACAGCACAGTCATTTGTCCTTTTCACTGCAGCAAGTGTGCGGCTCATCAGGCGAGTGAAATAAAGTATGTCACACAGTCTTTAACTCTGAACGGGTTTACTTGCAGTGCTTCAGGCAAATTAAGAGATGTTACAGTCACTCAGGTCTCTCTCTAGCCTGGGTAGTCACCAGGGAACCGGGATGTTTCACTTAGGATCCTCGGTGGTGTGCCTGCCGTTCCCTACCGATCCCTCACTGCGCTCTCTTCTTCTACCATCACGCCCCCGCGCGCATAGCCTCAAGTCAGCTCCAACGGGTCTTCGGTGGAGGACCCCCCCTGATCCTAGTTCGGAATGCCTTTTCAAGGGATGTGCCGGGTCTTTGGCCTCGACTTCCTACAGAACCTCGGGGCCTCCGGTTTAACGGTTCAGGGGTGAACACCCGCACCGTGTTCAGAGTTGGTCCTCTGTCCATTATCAGACCCCTCTGGTCGGTAATCGTACTGGGTCCAGATTCGGGCGCATCGCAATGTCTGGTGCCCCTAGGGTCTCCTTCCTTCACGACGTCTCCTTCCAAGAGCAACCCGACCTATCACACAATTAAAATTTGCGTTTTTATTACTACAAGAACAATATGCATTGCTTTTCTTCCCTTTCAGAAGGCACTTTAATTGAACGTTACCAGGTCAACGGGACCAATGAAAATGAAAAAAGCAAAAAAGTAAAAAATCAGAAAAACACACAATACCGTCCAAAACAGGGCCGGGTTCAAATACAGTTCCGGTGGTCATTGTCTCTCACTTTCAACAGAGTCCATCACACCACCGGTCTGTTTTAAAAGCACTATTGCAAAGAGTCCATGGCTTAACGGGTTCAAGTCCAAGGCTCAATGGGTTAAGAGTCTCAATATTGTCCATCGGCACAGCATACATATACATATTGGTAACGGGAACTATTTACATGGGTTTATCACACTTTAGTTTAGTTCACTACTTTATAAACCCTCAAAGCATACCACCCCCTAGGCCCCAAATGCCTCTCATAAGACACCCGGTCAGTACTGTATAAGTCTCGGTCCGGGGGTCCCTTAGGGAGGTATGCCTCCAAGTCCTGGCGGCTCACAAACACCTCTTTCTCGAGACCAGGTTCCTGTATAAACCCCCACCCGTTGTCCAGGTTAAAGGCCACCACGGTACCTGTGTGACGCTCTTCTGGTGGCACCTTCGCGGGATGTTCTCTGGCTCTCGCTTTAGCCAGCAAGTTCTCCTGTTCCTTGGTGCACCAGCGCTCTTGGCGGCGTTGCCTCTCCGCCTGGTCAGCCTGGAATAGTTGGAAAGCATAATCAGGTTGCTCCGGGGCCAGAACCAGGCATGGTCCCGCGCACCAGTCATGGCAGCTGCACCGACCCCTCCGGCTGGTCGATGCTGATTACGGTTCCACCACAACGCGCAGGGCCCGGATGCCCCGACTTCCTCCGAGCTATTGGCCTCATCCTCCTCAGGTTTATCCTCCACCACGAGATCCTGCTGGCTGGAGGGCTCCTCTGTCTCGACCTCCACCACCACATCGGGCATCTCCATGGGAACCTCCAGGACATCTCCCTCAGGCACATCAGGCTCTTCTGGGTCCTCCAGCTCGGCTCCGGTCGCCTCTTGATCATCGGAAGTTGGCTGGTCAGTCTGCTGGTCACCTCCTGGAACCTCGGGCTCACCCTGGGACTGGTTTCTTGCCCTCAGCTCTTGGACGGACACCTCTGTCAGCCCCGGGTCATCAGGCGCTACCCTTGCAGCAAGCTGGGTCAAGGCAAAATAAGTGTCTGCGCTCCAGCGCAGAAAGACCCAGTCCAGCATTTCGTTCAGCTGGGTTCTGAGGTCTTTGAGGGCTGCCTCCCAGAATTCGGCATCGCTGTCTCCGGTCAGGAGCAAAGCAGCACCCTCTTCTGTGGCCTCTGGGCTGCCGGCACTCCTCCATCTGGGTGGCCAGGTCTCGTGGGCTTCTGGACGCCATTACAAAGCCATCAACTCAGCCGTTTTGCCTCGCCTTCTCTTGGCCTCGCACTTCCTGCCGCCATTTATAGTTTCCGGCAGGAGAAGTTCAGTCTCAGACCCGCCCCTTGGTTTTTCCTTGGCAACTAGGGCAGGACTGGGGTTTCGCGCCTCTTGTAGGACCTTCCCATGACGTAGGATCGGGGCAAGCCCCCAGGCCTGCACATGGCGTTAAGTCTCTAATCCAGCTATCTTGGAGTCCAACAATAAAGTTCTTAATTAAACACAGTTCAAGGCGCACAGTACCCGTCGGTAACGGGCACAGGATCCTGTTTGTGAGGCCAAAAGCGGACCCGCCCCAGGGCCGTGGGGTACTTGGTTCTGAGCGTTGATTAACGGTGGATGTCACTGAAGCCTGTGCCCGATCCCGTGGCCCTGATGGTTGCTAAAAGTCAGTAAAAATAATAGAAATAAAAGTAGCTCCTAACGCCACCTACGGTTTCGGTATGGTTACCGTTTCTGCGGGTCAGACCACTGGGGTGATGTTTGGGCAGCAAAATGGTTACGTTCCCTGTAGGTGGAGCGGGATCCCCAGGGCAGTTGTGGTAGTTTTACACAGGGAGGCAGCTTACCACAAGGCACAATCACTTGTTCTTTTCACTGCAGCAAGTGATCGGCTCATCAGGCGAGAGAAATAAAGTACGTCACACAGTCTTTAACTCTGAACGGGTTTACTTGAAGTGCTTCAGGCAAATTAAGAGATGTTACAGTCTCTCGGGTCTCTCTCTGACCTGGGTAGTCATCAGGGAACCAGGATGATTTACTTAGGATCCTCGTTGGTGGTGTTCTCTGCCGGTCCCTCACTGCGCTCTCTTCTCCTTCTACTGTCAGCATCCCTGCGCACAGAGCTTCGAGGCAGCTCCCACGGATCTTTGGTGGAGGACTCGCCTTCAGGTTCCCCTGACCCTAGTTTAGTATGCCTGTTCCAGGGATGGGCCAGGTCTTTGGCCGCGACTTCCTACAGAAGCTCGGGGCCCCTCCAGTTTAATGGTTCGGGGGTGAACACCTGCACTGTGTCCATAGCCGGTCCTCTGCCCGGTAAACTTACCGGGTCCAGATTCGGGCGCACCATAACGCCTAGTGCCCCTGGGGTCTCCTTCCTTCACGACAACCTTCCTGTCGTCCTCACTCCTTACTCCCCAACTCGACTCTCCGACTGAACTGAACTAACTCTTCTCCCACCCATACACTTTTCTACGCCCCCTGACTCCTCCCACAGGACTGAATCTTTCCTACAGCGGGTTCACCCATGGTCCTCTACGCTAGGGTGTGTATGAATGGGTGTTGTGAGGATCCCTTATGCACCATCCCAATTCCCTTTGTCATAGGAATACTACACACTCTTATGTGGGTGCAGTACCCCCATGGCGTCCCAACCAGTGGGGCGCCACACTCCATCTGTCGGGTATGTGCAAATTACCTCAGGGGAAATGGTGTATCAGTGTCCGCGCTGCTGAAATCCCAAGAAAACGATCCGGAAACCATATGTAGGTTGCATCAATCATCCATTTATTCCTTTCCTACGCGTTTCAACACTGTCCTAGTGTCTTCCTCAGGGATCCCTGAGGAAGACACTAGGACAGTGTTGAAACGCGTAGGAAAGGAATAAATGGATGATTGATGCAACCTACATATGGTTTCCGGATCGTTTTCTTGGGATTTCAGCAGCGCGGACACTGATACACCATTTCCCCTGAGGTAACTTCTGGATGATTCCCACGTGCATGTGGAAGGTGGAAGTCCTGCAGCAGCTGCATTTAATGCCAAATGCTTTTACACCAGTTGTGGGTCTCACAACTGTGCTAGGTGAGTGAATTCATACCCACCGCATACATTAGTGTCACTAGTGATAGGGCACTATTGCGCCTCTTGTTCCCCCCCCTATTTTTTTTTACTTGGGTATGTGCAAATGACGTCTTTCAATTTTTCCCAGCAACAACCGGTTAAAGGGAACCAGCCACCAGGTTTTTCACATATAAAGTACAGCAAGTGCCATATTGGCGCTAGGATGGCGAATAAAATCATCCCTTGACTTCAGACATTGGATGCTGGATTGATTTGCTATCAAAGGTTGAGAAATTACATCATTGGTGCAGTGGATTGAGCATCGGGGTGGTACTATGTGCGTGGGTCTTGTATTAATATGACTGTCAAGACCCCGACCACCGGTTCTCCCCGCCGCGCAATGATTGAGACCACACCAATGTATATCTTTGAATACTTCTTTATTGAGGGCATAAACGTAACACCACTCATTTATTGCATAAAAGGGGGTTGGATATTATATATGGCCGCAGCTCACAACAAGGCCTTAACTGCCTTACACCTGAGGGGAGAAAGCCCGAATGCCTCGGCCGTCCTTGGCAGGTAGACTTTCACCAACTCCCTCTTCCACCGGCTGCGACTTGACCTGTAAAACATCCTACTTATAGGGAGGGAGGGCGGGCGATGATGTTCACCCTGAGAGCAGAATGGTAAGAGACAGGATGTGCCCTGGGGGTTGCAATATGTAGCCCGGAGGCGGGCTGAAGGCACTAGGAATGTGGCTCAGAGGGGAAAAAGGGGGGGGGGGAGAAAGGAGAGCAACAGGAGGGGAAAGCTAAAACATTCCACGGCGAGGAGTAGCGATGCATAACCTTAGCTGGTCTTGCCAGTCAGAGGCATCGGCATCAGCCGAGGTGCCTTACAGACTGTCAAGACCCCGACCACCGGTTCTCCCCGCCGCGCAATGATTGAGACCACACCAATGTATATCTTTGAATACTTCTTTATTGAGGGCATAAACGTAACACCACTCATTTATTGCATAAAAGGGGGTTGGATATTATATATGGCCGCAGCTCACAACAAGGCCTTAACTGCCTTACACCTGAGGGGAGAAAGCCTGAATGCCTCGGCCGTCCTTGGCAGGTAGACTTTCACCAACTCCCTCTTCCACCGGCCACGGAGTGGCGAGGGCTGTCGCCCGAGCTGCGACCCCCACTCATGCATCTGATAGCCTGATCCACTCCATCCTGGATATCCGACAGAAATATGTCGAGGCCTATCTCATTGAGGCTAAACCCGTCCTCTAGCAGAAACCGGTGGATGTCGGCTTCCAAAATGTCGTGCCCGACCACTACTCCCCTTCTGACTGACACAAACCTGGCCATACGTGAGTTCACGTACCTTCTAGCCTTCTCCACCGCCATCACATTCCTTGCCCCTGGCCAGCTAGCCCTGGGGAGCATGTTTGACCAAACTATCAACAATTTGTTGAAGAAGCCCCCGAGCCTCTCCAGGTCTACTTGCATTATTGCGAGGAGCTCGGGGATTCTGACTGCCACTAAGTCGTTCCCACCTGCATGTATAACTAGAATGATGGGGCCCGCTTCTAGCCGCGCTATGGCCACTGCCTCGGGCAGGACCTGTGCCCACGGTAGCCCCCGCTTGCCTCTCCAATTTACGGCTATATCCCGGAATCCAAGGTCTCCGCCACCCGGTCTCCTGGCTTCTGCTCGCAATGCTGCCCAATATATCTGCGAATGGCCCAAGATCCAGACGCTGGGTCTGGGCGGATCTAAAAGAGAAAGGTCATTAGCAATCGTCCCACCGACAACATCCCTGTCATCGTGCCCCTTCCCAAGATTTTGTGCGCTGAGCTCGCTATCCACTGCTCGCGGTATGCCGTATAAAACAGATAATCCGGCTGACACACTCTATGCCCGCATGCTTGCCTATGTATATATATATCAGAATGTATTGTAAATATATATATATATTGCCTAAGACGTTTTCGTGTCGGACCCCGACAACGTGCCGTGGATATGTCACACTCTGTGACGTCATCACGGCGAAGCATTGGCCGCGTAGCGGCCATTGCGAGCCGCTGACGTCACCACGCACGAGCAATGGCCGCGAAGCGGCCATTGCGAGTCGGTGGCCGAAAATAGAACCAGAGGCTCGGCCACAAATTTAGCGATGTACCGCTGAGGTAGCGCGAGCAATGGCCGCGAGGCCATTGCGAGTCGCTACCTCAGCCGCCCTGTGCCCCTGTGCCCCTGTGCCTCAGTGCCTCAGTGTGCCCCTCTGCCTCCCGCTCCGAACCTGTGCCCCTGTGCCCCAATGCCCCTGTGCCCAAGTGCCCCTGTGCCCCTGTCACCCCCGCCATCCCCTGTGCCTCAGTGCCCCTGTGCCTCCCGCTCCGAAGCAGCTGCTGTCAGCACATGCTGATACAGTGCTCCGGAGCCTGTGCCCCTGTGCCCCAATGCCCCTGTGCCCAAGTGCCCCTGTGCCCCTGTCACCCCCGCCATCCCCTGTGCCCCTGTGCCTCTGTGCCCCTGTGCCCCTGTGCCCCAGTGCCCCTGTGCCCCTGTGCCTCTGTGCCCCTGTGCCCCTGTGCCTCTGTGCCCCTGTGCCTCTGTGCCCCAGTGCCCCTGTGCCCCTGTGCCTCTGTGCCCCTGTGCCTCTGTGCCTCTGTGCCCCTGTGCCTCTGTGCCCCTGTGCCTCTGTGCCCCTGTGCCCCTGTGCCTCTGTGCCCCTGTGCCTCTGTGCCCCTGTGCCTCTGTGCCCCTGTGCCCCTGTGCCCCAGTGCCCCTGTGCCCCTGTGCCTCTGTGCCCCTGTGCCTCTGTGCCCCTGTGCCCCTGTGCCTCTGTGCCCCTGTGCCCCTGTGCCCCTGTGCCTCTGTGCCCCTGTGCCCCTGTGCCTCTGTGCCCCTGTGCCCCTGTGCCTCTGTGCCTCTGTGCCCCTCTGCCCCTGTGCCTCTGTGCCCCTGTGCCTCTGTGCCCCTGTGCCTCTGTGCCCCTGTGCCCCTGTGCCCCTGTGCCCCAGTGCCCCTGTGCCCCTGTGCCTCTGTGCCCCTGTGCCCCATTGCCCTGTGGATTATCGCAACCGCGCCGCATATTAACTCGCTGGCTCAGTGCGAGCACTTGCGGCGCGGTTGCGGTAAAACCCATAAGGATTACCGCAACCGCGCCGCATTGCGAGTCGCTGGCTGAGTGCGAGCACTTGCGGCGCGGTTGCGGTAAAACCCATAAGGATTACCGCAACCCCGCCGCATTGCGAGTCGCTGGCTGAGTGCGAGCACTTGCGGCGCGGTTGCGGTCAAACCCATAAGGATTACCGCAATTGCGCCGCAAGTGCCAGTTGCGGCGCGGTTGCGGTAATCCCCATAGAAAGTATAGGGGGACTTGCGGCAGGTGCGGCAAGTGCGGTTTTGCCGCACCTGCCGCAAGTCCCCCTATACTTTCTATGGGGATAACCGCACCGCAGATGCGGTTTTTTAATAAAATAACATAATTTTAATACAAAAAAAAGTCACTTAAAATACAAAATAATAAATCAATTTAATAATAATAATCGTAAAAAAAATAATAAAAATAAATAATAAAATAAAAAATAATAATAAAAAAAAAAAAAAAAAAAATTACATTAAGATATTAATTACATTAATTTATTAAAATATAAGTATTGGACCCCCCCAAAAGTATTGCACCCCCCAAAAAAAATTATGTGACCCCCCCAAAAATCCCCATAGAAAGTATAGGGGGACTTGCGGCAGGTGCGGCAAGTGCGGTTTTGCCGCACCTGCCGCAAGTCCCCCTATACTTTGTATGGGGATTACCGCAACCGCACCGCAGATGCGGTTTTTTAATAAAATAACAATTTGAATACAAAAAAAGTCACTTAAAATACAAAATAATAAATAAATGTAATAATAATAATCGTAAAAAAAATAATAAAAATAAATAATAAAATAAAAAATAATAATAAAAAAAAAAAAAAAAAAAAATTACATTAAGATATTAATTACATTCATTTATTATAAATATAAAGTATTGGACCCCCCCAAAAGTATTGGACCCCCCCAAAAAAATTATGTAACCCCCCAAAAATCCCCATATAAAGTATAGGGGGACTTGCGGCAGGTGCGGCAAGTGCGGTTTTGCCGCACCTGCCGCAAGTCCCCCTATACTTTGTATGGGGATTACCGCAAACGCACCGCAGATGCGGTTTTTTAATAAAATAACATAATTTTAATACAAAAAAAATCACTTAAAATACAAAATAATACATAAATTTAATAATAATAATCGTAAAAAAAATTATAAAAATAAATAATAAAATAAAAAATAATAATAAAAAAAAAAAAAAATAAAAAAAATTACATTAAGATATTAATTACATTAATTTATTAAAATATAAGTATTGGACCCCCCCAAAAGTATTGGACCCCCCCAAAAAAAGTATGTGACCCCCCAAAAAAAGTATCTGACACCCCCAAAAAAGTATCTGACCCCCCCCAAAAAAATATGTCACCCCCCAAAAAAATGATGTGACCCCCCAAAAAAATTATGTCACCCCCCAAAAAAAATATTGGACCCCCCAAAAAAGTATGTCACCCCCCCAAAAAAGTATGTGACCCACCCAAAAAAGTATGTGACCCCCCAAAAACTATTCACACCCCCCCGAAAAGTCCTCACACCAGCTATAACTACTATAATCAAATTAATGCACATTCTAGACACCCGATGCATTTGCATCGGGCTCACAGCTAGTATATATATATTTATTTATCTTTTTTTTTTTTTTTTTTTTTTATTATAGCGAATCAAACTGTGCCAGGTTTACAATGTCTTGCCGGGGTCCGGTAGGCAATGCCTGTTGTAACTTATTGTGACCCGGTTCCACCATGCAAGGAGAGCCGTTCTTTCCAGGGTAACTGGGGGGTTGGGTTGTGGGTTGGGTGGTGATGCCGCATTTAAATTAAATCTGGCCTTATGTAGCGGAAGAAGGCATCCGACTTCCAGCGCCCTACCCTTTTTATTTCTTGATTTGTGAGGCCGGCCCTGGCGGCCTCGGTTGCTGCTCCTATGCGAAAGGAGTGAGTGCCATAGTCTTTGGGCTGCAGCCCTACACCTGCGAGGGAGGCTTTTAGCTTGGCTGTGAATTGGCCGATGGTGAGTGGGGAACCATCTGCGTGCTCGAAAAATTGAATTTGTGGGGTTCGGGAGTCCCAGTATCGGCGTAGGGCCTTGATGGGGCATAGCGGTCCGGGGGACGGGAATATGGGAAACCAGATACCCCGGCCCAGCTTGTCTGTTTTGGATCGCCTGATGCGCACTCTGACCCCCCCGTTGCAAACAATGACGTCGTCGCGCTGCAGCCCGCCGGGGCGCTCTGCCGATCTGGTGACAAGCTCGCTTACCCGAAGCGCACCGAAGAAAGCAAGTGCAAAAGCAGCCGCAAAAAGCAAAACCTCGTGTGCCGTGGGGCAGTTGTTGGATAGACAGTCTATCATTTTGGACAGCAGAGAGAAAGATATAGGCCTTCTGCTTTCGAGGCTTACCCGCTTCCTCTTCCAACCTTTTATGGCTTGCGTGAAAAGGAACCTCTTAGTGACGTCAGGCCAACCCCGTAACCGAAAGTGAAAAGCCAATCCCGCCAGACGCTGCTGCGCGACGTTGCCGGAGACGCCGCTGGCGTGCAGGTTTGCTAAATAGTGGCCAATCGTTTGGCATAAAAAGGCATGTGTTACCTGCTGCGGCATCGCTGGCACTAGGTCAGACCATTCTTTCCAAGCCTTACCATAGGAGCGCCAGGTGGCTGGAGCTAGTGATGCTTGGACCAGTGGCATCAGTCGTTCTCCAAGAGCTTCCACATTAGTTTCGGGCACTCCGTGCCCCTTCTGTCTGCTTTCGGGTGCAATGCTCGAAATGTCTGAAAATCAAAACGTGACAAGGCATCAGCAATTCTGTTATCCACCCCAGGGACGTGTCGTGCCCTAAACCAAATGTTGTATTCGAGGCACCTGAGTACTAGGTAACGAATCAGCTTGATGACTGGCGGTGATGACGATGCCAAGCGGTTGATGGCATGCACCACGCTGATGTTGTCCGTCCAGAAGCAAATGCGTTTGTTGGCGAGTTGCTCCGCCCACAGAGCTGTGGTTGCCACTATGGGGAAGAGTTCCAGCAGGGTGAGGTTCTTCGTCCAACCCGCCGGGCCCCAGGTGTCCGGCCAGCTGCCGGCGCACCAGGATGTACTCAGGAAGACCCCGAAACCGTAACTACCGGCTGCATCTGAGAACAGTGAAATATCTGAACTGGATATCTCTGGCTCTTGGAAACAAGTGCGACCATTGTAGACTGCTAAGAAGTCTTTCCACACTCTTAGGTCATCTTTCAGGGGCCTGGTGATGCGTATCCTGTGGTGTGAAGCCTGTATGCCCCTTGTAGCTAGGCATAATCTGCGTGAGAATGCCCGCCCCATGGGCATGACCTTACAAGTGAAGGCTAGAGACCCCAGTAGGGACTGCATCTGGGCGAGTGTCACCTTGTGCACCGTTAGGAAGCCATCAATTAGGGCTGATACCTTCCGGACCTTATCTGCTGGTAGGCGAAAAACCATGGCAACCGTGTCTATCTCGATACCCAAAAACGAGAGTGTCGTTGTGGGTCCTACCGTTTTTGCTGCTGATAATGGAACCCCGAACTTAGCCGCTATTGTTTGGAAGGCGTGCAGCGCGTTGGCGCAAGCATCGGACTCCGGAGGGCCGATGAACAGGAAGTCGTCAAGGTAGTGTGTTACAGATTTGAGCGAAGAAACGTCCTTGACCACCCATTCAAGGAAGGAGCTGAACAACTCGAAAAGCGAGCAAGATATGGCGCACCCCATGGGGAGGCACATGTCGTAGAAGAAGTGGTCTTGTAGCGTGCACCCCAGCAGGTGGTGACACCCGGGGTGAACCGGCAAGAGGCGGAAGGCCGCCTCAATATCCGATTTGGCCAGAAGAGCCCCTAGCCCTGCTTCCCTGACCAAGCGAACCGCCTTGTCGAAGGAAACATACGAGACAGTGGAATCTTCCGTCGGGATGTCGTCATTGACAGACTTTCCGTGTGGGAAGGAGAGGTGGTGTATCAGGCGGAATTCGCCTTCCTCCTTCTTAGGGACTACACCGAGTGGAGAAATTCTTAAATTGGGGAAGGGGAGGGTTTTAAATGGGCCAGCCATGCGGCCTAACGCTATCTCCTTTTGCACCTTGTTGCGCAGTACCTCGGGGTTGTCCCTGGCAGATTTGAGGTTGCGTGCAAAATTTGGGAAGGGGGAAGGAATGAAAGGGATGACAAAACCGTGGTTGAAGCCGTTGGCAAGGATGGCGGCCGCTGCTTTATTAGGGTAACGCTCTAACCAGGGGGCCATCTCTGCTACGATCACTGGCGTCCTTGGAAGAGGAGGATGGCTTTGGGAGTGGCCGATTGGCTGCCTTGTCACATCTGGAGGATGCGTGGCTGCCCCCGCAGGATGAACATTCATGCCTGTATTTGCATTGTCCCTGAAATTTGCAATGGCCCTCGTTGAAGAGCCAGCAGCAGCCCTGCTTTCTGGGCTGGCTGTATAGTTGCCCTTGCCTGGGAAGAGGGTTCCCTGGAAAGGACTGAGCAGTCCTTTGAGAGAGCATGAGCGTGAGCCATGAATCTGTAGCCTTGATACCCCAACCCAGGTGGGGCTGCGCGGCTAGTTGACGCCTGAAATCTTCATCGTATTTCCACCAGGCTGAGCCCCCGTGGGTCTTATACGAATTGAAGATGGTGTCGCAGTATGTGAATAACTCCGTACACCTTTCTGGGTGCTTTTGACCCATGACCGACCCCAGGGTGTGAAAGGCCTGAAGCCAGTTATGGAAAGTTTTAGCCGCTTTGGGCTTTTTGTGGGGCATGCGGTCGGTCGGAAGCCTTTCTTTGTCAACAGTGGCCAGCTCAGGTTTGAGCAGCGACCATATATCAATGTAATCGTTGGCCCATATCTTATGTATCGTCTCCGGGGAAAGGTGAGACCCGGGGGGTGCGACCCTGCAGTATTCCATGTGGGAGTGCACAGTATGTGGTGTGCACAGAGGGGCATGCGCTGAAGCAGCAATGGAACCCTCCCGGGACACAGAAATGAAACCCTCCCGGGACCCGGCTAGCTGTGACCCCCTGCCCAAGAATTGGCAAAGCCGAACTCACCATTTGATGTCGTTGGTCGGGTTGATGTCGACATCTGCTGGCTTCCCAGATCCCCGTTTGTAGCATCGGTCATTCGTCGAGCTGACGTGCGCTTGCTTGTTCTCCTGTTACGAGAGCGGCCTTCTTCTATTGACGATGTTGAAGATTTCGGTGGGTCGCTCCGTGACCGACTTCTGTGCGATGCGGAAGTTGAAGCACTGGAAGATGCGTGATGCCTCCGACGGGTTGATCTCTTGTTCCGTCTGTATGATCGAGAGTGTCTATGACGTCTTGCACCTCTGGATGTATGTCGTGATGAACGATGATGTCTGCCGCGGCTCCTGCTGCGGCTGGTATATGATGAGCTCGACGAACTGCATTCTCTGCGTGACTTTCGTCATGGCGGTGATGGCGTTGCTGTCCCCTCCTGGGTTGGCCCTCCGACTCCCTGCAGTGACGCTATTGGGGGTGAGGGCTGGGGGTGCCGTGAGGTGGATACCCCCCGTGGGTTGTCTGTACTTGAAGGGATGCTTCCGCCTGCCCTTGTGGCCTTTGAGAGCAGGGAGGGGTGGGGGGCAACAGTGAGCCCTCAGTGAATGGTGGCCCGGGGTTATCATGGGTGGTTGACCGAAGAGACTCCCCAGATGACCCAGGGGAGTCCTGCTGCAAGGACTCCTCTGCAGAGGAGTAGGAGCTCTCACTTGCCCCCATGCTGTGGAGTGCAGTGGAGGTAGTGATAGCAGTGGCCCTGGGAGAGTGTGCCGCGGGGTCCTCCCTGGCCGGGCGTTCGCGGGGAATGTTTGAACGCCGGGCCGGAAGTGACGCCACCGCACGTGTTATGCGGCCGCCGGAAGCCGCGCTTGTAATCCGGCCACGTGACGGCCGCGTCACCGGAAGTGACGCGGCGGACCGGGATGAAGGCCGCGGCTCCCGCGGTAACGCGGAGCCCGGTGGAGCAGGGGCTGCGCGAGAAGGGCGCGCTCCAGGTGATGGGAGCGCGGCTGCCCCTGCTCCTGGCTGGCGGCTGTGCTGGGGGAGAGGAGTCGCCACCTGGGCCGCAGATGAGGTGAGTGGGCGGCGAGACCGCCGGGGCCCCGGGAGGGGCGGAGCCGGGCTAACCCGATGCCGCCGTGCCGCTGGGGGGTCCATGCGAGCAGGCGACACGGCTTGGTTGTGACCCAGGGGAGGAGCTTGAATGGATAGAGTGCGGCCGTTACTGGCCGGCCTGTGCCTGCGTGTGGGGGCTTCAGTGGCGGTGTCAGAGGGGGCTGCTGCGTTGCTGGACGCAAGCGGAGGTAGCCTGGCCCTGTCCGCCCGGGCCCTCTGCCTGCGTCTGGGGCTTTCAGTGGGGCTAAGCCTTATGGGCGGACGTGATGGTCTGGAAGACCTGCGTCCACTTAGTGCAGGATCAGCTAGGAGGGAGCTGGTGCCCACAAGGGAGGCTAGCCATTCGGCCCCCTCCCGTCCGAACCTTTCTCTTACCGCTGCTTTGAGAGCGTCCATCGTCTGGTCAGCAATGGTGATCGTCGATGATGTTCACCCTGAGAGCAGAATGGTAAGAGACAGGATGTGCCCTGGGGGTTGCAATATGTAGCCGGAGGCGGGCTGAAGGCACTAGGAATGTGGCTCAGAGGGGAAAAAGGGGGGGGGGGGAGAAAGGAGAGCGACAGGAGGGGAAAGCTAAAACATTCCACGGCGAGGAGTAGCGATGCATAACCTTAGCTGGTCTTGCCAGTCAGAGGCATCGGCATCAGCCGAGGTGCCTTACATCCTTCCTGTGAGCTTGTTTGGCCTTTATGTAGATTTCTTTCCTCCAATGCCACCATTATACTTATAGCCGTAGTGTGCACAATAGAATCTATAAGTATTGCAAGAACTTTTCAATAAAATGGCATCGGAGTCAGCTCCTGCACATACCGCTTTCTCCGGATCCATCTTATTGAACACACTGTCCTCCTGTAGAGTACCTACTCCGGTCTCCTCTCTTTGCCATCTGCTTTTGAATGCGGTGTGTGGCTGTTGTAGGCAGTCTCCTCTTATATAGTGACTTTGCGCACAGAGGCTGCAAGCATGTATGCGCTACCCATGGCATGAGCATTCGAAAAGTCAGAAGTAGGAGGACAATACATGAAATAGCTCTCAGATGACAACCATCTCTTCAGACTTAGCCATACACATAAAAACTCAGTGAGTACTCATTTTTTTAAAGGACAAAAGGGAAGAAAGCCAATTCCTTTGGCGTTAGCTTACCTACCCTTAGACTAAAACATTGGTTGTTTTAACTCTGACTGCTCAATCCTTCTCTCCCCAGACATCATCTGTTGGAAAATAATTTTGAGGCCCCCTTTCACATTAGACTCCAATCTCCAAATGGGCGTTATATACCGACCACCGGGCTCAGCCACTGCCTTCATTGACCAATTCTCCACCTGGCTTCTTCACTTTCTCTCTGCCGTCATCCCCACCATCATCATGGACAATTTTAATATCCCTACTGACACCCGCCAGCCAGCAGCCTCTAAACTCCTTTTACTTACCTCATCCTTTATGGTACCTTTACACGCCGCTACAGAAGGTTGGAAACAACCAGGTGTAGGAGACAAATGTATCTTGCACCGTCAAAACAACCCGAGGTAACGGCGTGTAAACTAGGTTGTTGCCACCCGTCACTGTCGACACCTGTTTCAGAGCAGTGCTCTAAAACAGGTTGGTTTCAACCCGATGGTAGCGGCGTCTAAATGAGGTACAGGAAGGTTTTTTCGTCACCTAGTTAACTCCCTGGGGCGTGACACAGCCTCCGGGAAACCGCCCCCCTTCAGCGATCATTGGTGGAAGCTCCTGCGTTACGGTTGGTTGTCGCTGCATAGGGCGGCATATTTAAGGAGCTGACCAGTCACACTACACAATTGCAATAGCATCATGTATTAGCCAGCCTTCCTGCGCTGGCTGGCCAATCATGAGGCTATTGCATTGTCCAATCATCGTATGAGCGTCTCGTAATCCACAACTCTGGCCCGCCTATGTGTTGTCCCTGCTGCCCCAGGTCCTCCCATATTACCTTCTGTAGCGGTGTGTAAATGAGGGAAGGTGCTCTACAGAAGGTAACCTGGGGCACCCAACGGTGCCTCCAGGGACAGAGAAAACCTTCTGTAGAGCACTTTGTAGAGGCGTGTAAAGGCGGTATCGGGGACCGTTTGCAACCGTTGGAACGTGCTCGTGCACGTGAGACACCCGGTTGTTTCAAACCTTCTGTAGCGGCGTGTAAAGGTACCATTAGGGGTACTTGCAAAATATAAAGGGAGGGGACAAGAGGCGCAATAGTGCCCTATCACTAGTGACACTAGTATGTAAACGGTGGTGCTGTGTGGCCGCTCACCTGATCCAGTTGTGGTCCCCACAACTGGTTTAACTGCGTTTAGGAATCAATGTTCCAAGCTGCTGCAGGACTTCCACCTACCACTGGATCGTGGTATGTTCCAAGAGAAATGATGGGAGTGATGGTGTGCCACGGTCCGCGCTGCTTCTGGATTAAAAACTCACCAAAGAGCCCAACAACCTTTTATCCTCTTTATTCCAACGCGTTTCAACGCCACAACCCGGCGTCTTCCTCAGGGATATCCCTGAGGAAGACGCCGGGTTGTGGCGTTGAAACGCGTTGGAATAAAGAGGATGAAAGGTTGTTGGGCTCTTTGGTGAGTTTTTAATCCAGAAGCAATTAGGGGTACTTCACACACAGCGATGTTCCAGCGATCCCAACAATGACCAGGATAGCTGGAACATCGCTGTGTGGTTGCTGGGGAGCTGTCAAACAGGCAGATCTCAGCGACCAGGGAGCCGTATAATGACCTCTACATCACTGGGTAAGCGGGAGAAGGCTGGTAGCTAAGGTACACATAGGGTAACTAAGCACAGCGCTGTCCTAGTTACCCGCTGTGTACCTTGGCTACCAGCCTTCTCCAACTTACAGGCTGGTAACCAGGGTACACAGCAGGTAATTAGGACAGCGCTGTGCTTAGTTACCCGATGTGTACCCTGGTTACACATCGGGTACGCTATGCACCCGGCCGCTCAGTGCACGCTGGGACATGTAGTTTTATGACTACTTATCCTAGCGTGCACTGCCGGCCGAGTGCACACCGCTGTGGCTGCGGCTGATGGTGGTGCCGCTGCCCGTGCCGGCTCCCTGCATTCTCGGAACCAGCGCTTGTTGGTCTCCCGCCGTCAAACACGCCAATGCGTGCTGCACAGCGGGAGACCAATGAGCAAAAAATGGACCCGATCGTTTTGTAACGATCAGCGACCTCGCAGCAGGGACCCCGTCGCTGCTTTTTACACACAGCGATATCGCTGGCAAGGTTGCTGATTTCAGTAATATCGCTAGTGATATCGCTGTGTGTTAAGTACCCCTTAAACTTACTCAGTGGTTCTCCACAGCCACCCATGCAGACAGACATACACTAGACCTCATCTTCACCCGCCTCTGTTCCCTATCTAATCTCACAACCTCTCCCTTCCCCCTATCTGACCACCATCTACTCACCTTCTCGTCCTTGTCCTTCTCACCTGCCCCCCATGTCCAGCCACTAGCCCATCCTCGCAGATACCTTGCATATTTAGACATTAACACTCTCAGACTCTCTTCTACCTCTGTCCTCCATATCTTCACTGAATGACATGGACAGTGCCACTGTGTTCTATAAAGCCACCCTCACATCAGCCATAGACTCGGTCACCCCTCTCAAGCATGGCAAAGTGAAATTAATTAATAGGCAACCCTGAGACACTAATCTCACTAAAAAACTTCGACAACGTCCAGGGTTGCGGAGCGGCACTAGAAGAAAACGCACCTGCCAGACGACTTCACTGCAATCAAACAAGCTACACTTACCTTCAAATCAACTAAACAGACCTACTTCACAAACCTTATATCTTCCTTATCCTACAACCCAAAACAATTGCTCAGCACATTTAACTCACTCCTCCGACCACCACTGCCACCTCCAACTCCCCTCATCTCTGCCGAGGACTTTGCCACCTACTTCAAAAATAAGATCGAGCAAACAAGGCAAACCTTTACTGTTCCACCACTCCAACCACTCCTTATACCAGACCTCTGCCCTTCCCTATTAACCTCCCTCTCCAACATCACTGAGGGAGAGCTTGCTCATCTCCTTTCCAAATTAACACTTTACCACTTGTGCACTTGGCCCCATCCTGTTCCACCTCCTCCCCAACCTCACTAACAAGCTTATCCCATCCCTAACCCACCTCTTCAATCTATCGCTAACTTCTGGTACCTTCCCCCTGCCTAAAAACATGCAACCAACCCACCCATCCTCAAAAAAACAAACCTTGACCCGACTGCTATGCCCAGCTATTGCCACATATCACTGCTCCTGTTTGCTTCCAAAATCCTTGAGCAGCATGTCCAAGCTCAACTTTCCTCCCACCTCATATCTAACTCTCTCCTTGACAACCTCCAATCTGGCTTCCTCCCCCACCACTCCACCAAAACTGCTCTGACCAAAATTACTAATGACTTACTCACAGCCAAAGCTAACAGATAGGGTACCTTTACACGCGGCTACATTTCTAGGGTGGCTACAGGTAACTTACTGGTTGCAGTGAAATCATGGATACATGGTTCTATCTTGTTGCTGTGTACAAATGGAATCATCTCTCCATTATTTCACTGCAACCAGTAAGTTACCTGTAGCCACCCTAGAAATGTAGCCGCGTGTAAAGGTACCCTTAGGGATGGGCGAATTACTCGCTACTATTCGGGACTCGCCCAAATAGTAGCGGACTCGGGGGACTCGCTACTCGCCGAGTTTCCTTAGGAATTACTCGGGGGTAGCGAGTCCCTGTACTTTCGCAGTGTATCTATACAGATACTCTACAAAAGTACCCAAAAAGTTAATCTAAGGGGTTAAAAACAATAAACATTAATACTCACCTCCTGTACTCCTGTACCTTATGTACCGGGACCGGTACCGAAGACCTCCGGCTGTTACAGGACCTCCGAGACCACCGGGAGAAGATAGGGAAAAGGACCTTGCAGTTCAGCCAATCAGGATGCGGCTAGTGGTCACATGGGTTTGTCATGTGGCCGCAGTGCAGCCGCGTCACAACCCATGGGACCGCTAGCCGCATCCTGATTGGCTGAACTGCAAGGTCCTTTTCCCCATCTTCTCCCAGTGGTCTCGGAGGTCCTGTAACAGCCGGAGATCTTCGGTACCGGTCCCGGTACATAAGGTACAGGAGTACAGGAGGTGAGTATTAATTTTTATTGTTTTTAACCCCTTAGATTAACTTTTAGGGTACTTTTGTAGTGTATCTGTATAGATACACTGCAAAAGTACAGGTTACTACTCGGACTCGCTGGACTCGCAACGAGTACCGAGTCTCGGACCCGGACTCGTTAGAGTCCAGCGAGTCCGAGTATTTCAGGATTCGCCTATCCCTACTAACAGACAATTCTACATCCATCTCCTACTAGACCTTTCATCTGCCTTCCACACAGTCGACCACTGTCTACTGCTACAGATCCTCTCTTCCCTTGGCATCAAAGACCTTGCCCTGTCCTGGATTGCCTCATACATTTCCGACCGCACATATAGAGTTTCCCACTCCCACCCTACCTCCTCATCCCGCCCTCTCTCTGTTGGAGTCCTTCAAGGCTCTGTCCTGGCGCACCCACTTTTCTCCATCTACACCCTTGTCCTTGGACAATTCATAAAGTCCCATGGCTTCCTGTATCACTTGTGCGCTGATGACACTCTGGCCCAGATGTCAACTCTCTGCTGTCCAGAATCCTTGTGTGTCTGTCTGCTATATCCTCCTTCTTCACCTCTCGTTTTCTAAAACTCAATCTAGACAAAACCGAATTCATCATCTTTCCTCCATCCCATCTTTCATCTTCACTACCTGATCTACCTATTATGGTAAATGGCATCATGCTCTCTCCCACACCAGAAATTCGCTGCCTCGGGTAACTCTCGGCTCTGTCCTGTCCTTCAAACCACACATCCAAACTTTCGCCAACTCCTATAATCTCTAGCTCAAAAATATTTCCAGAATACGTCCTTTCCTCAGCCCTCAATCTACTAAAATTCTTGAACATGCCCTCATCATCTCTCGTCTTCACTACTGCAACTCCTCTGTGTGCTTCCCTGCTAACACTCTTGCACCTCTCCAGTCTGTCTTCAACTCTGCTGCCTGACTAATCTACCTCTCTTCGCTACTCCCCTGTTTCTCCCCTCTGCAAATCTCTTCACTAGCTTCCAATCCCTCGACAAATCCAGTTTAAGCTACTAACACTGACCTAAAAAGCCATCCATAACCTGTCCCCACCCTATATCTATAAACTAATCTCCCACTATTTCCCTCACGCAATCTTCAATCCTCCCAAGAACTCCAGCTCTCCTCCACTGTGACAACCATCTGCTATGAGGCTGAGCTGCTGGTAAGACAGTACCCCGAGACCAGGGCCGCAGCATCCATGAGGCGACATGAAGTGTCAGCCTCAGGCGGCGAGCCCTGCTGGTAGACATGGGGCGGCGTCTTCAGGAGCGCCTGGTGGTAGTGCGGCCCCCTGCAGATGCCGCTGCTACAGTCCTGGCCGCCGACGCTGCGACCAGGCTTGGCGTATCTGGGGCTGCTGGCGGGGCATCTGCCCCAGGCTCAGCAGACTCCTGCCGCAGTGGCAGCGGCCGCGGTCTCCAAACTCCAAACACCCCCCCCTTCCCCCGTGCGGCTGTGTGAGCCGGCTGTGTGAGCCGGCTTCATGCTTCACTGTGCCTCGCGCTGACAGGACCTGTGATGATGTCAAAGGAGGGGAGGAGTCAGGCGGGTCACATGATCAGCTCCTCAGTATGCAGCCAGGACTCCACCATGGTGCTGGATGAGGTGAAGTTTATGTGTGGGGCTGAGGCTTTACAGTGTAAATTAATGTAGCAGAGCTGTATATGTATGAGGTATATGGAGTGGAGCTGAGTGTTCAAGGTGTACAGAGCGGAGGTGCGTGTGTATGAGGTGTATGGAGTGAAGCTGTGTATGTACGAGGTGTGCGGAGCGGAATCGTGTGTGTATGAGGTGTGCGGAGCGGAGCCGTGTGTGTATGAGGTGTACAGAGCGGAGCCCTGTGTGTACGAGGTGTACAGAGTGGAGCCGAGTGTGTACGAGGTGTACAGAGTGGAGCCGTGTGTGTACGAGGTGTACAGAGTGGAGCCGTGTGTACGAGGTGTACGGAGCAGAGCCGAGTGTGTATGAGGTGTACGGAGCAGAGCCGCGTGTGTGCGAGGTGTACAGAGCAGAGGCGTGTGTGTACAAGGTGTACGGAGCAGAGCCGAGTGTGTATGAGGTGTACGGAGCAGAGCCGCGTGTGTACGAGGTGTACAGAGCGGAGGCGTGTGTGTACGAGGTGTATAGAGTGAAGCCACGTGTGTACATTGTGGAGCTGAGAGTGTACAAGGTGTACGGAGCGGATCCGCGTGTGTACGAGATGTACGGAGCGAAGCCGAGTGTGTACAAGGTGTATGGAGCAGAGCCGAGAGTGTACAAGGTGTACGGAGCGGAGCCGCGTGTGTACGAGGCATACGGAGCAGAGCCGTGTGTGCGAGGCTTTCGCAGCGGAGCCCAGTGTGTACGAGGTGTACGAAGCGGCGCCACGTGTGTACGAAACGGAGCCACGTGTGTACGGTGTGTACAGAGCGAAGTCATATGTGTAAGAGGTGTACAGAGCAGAGCCACATGTGTACAACGTGTACGGAGCAGAGCCGCTTGTGTACGAGGTGTATGGAGCAGAGCCGCTTGTGTAGGAGGTGTACGGAGCAGAGCCGTGTGTGTACGAGGTGTACAGAGCGGAGGCGTGTGTGTACGAGGTGTATAGAGTGAAGCCACGTGTGTACATTGTGGAGCTGAGAGTGTACAAGGTGTACGGAGCGGAGCCGCGTGTGTACGAGACGTACGGAGCGAAGCCGAGTGTGTACAAGGTGTATGGAGCAGAGCCGAGAGTGTACAAGGTGTACGGAGCGGAGCCGCGTGTGTACCAGGCATACGGAGCAGAGCCGTGTGTGCGAGGCTTTCGCAGCGGAGACCAGTGTGTACGAGGTGTACGAAGCGGCGCCACGTGTGTACGAAACGGAGCCACGTGTGTACGGTGTGTACAGAGCGAAGTCATATGTGTACGAGGTGTACAGAGCAGGCCACATGTGTACAACGTGTACGGAGCAGAGCCGCTTGTGTACGAGGTGTATGGAGCAGAGCCGCTTGTGTACGAGGTGTACGGAGCAGAGCCGTGTGTGTATGAGGTGTACAGAGCGGAGCCCTGTGTGTACGAGGTGTACAGAGTGGAGCCGAGTGTGTACGAGGTGTACAGAGTGGAGCCGTGTGTGTACGAGGTGTACAGAGTGGAGCCGTGTGTACGAGGTGTACGGAGCAGAGCCGAGTGTGTATGAGGTGTACGGAGCAGAGCCGCGTGTGTACGAGGTGTACAGAGCAGAGGCGTGTGTGTACAAGGTGTACGGAGCAGAGCCGAGTGTGTATGAGGTGTACGGAGCAGAGCCGCGTGTGTACGAGGTGTACAGAGCGGAGGCGTGTGTGTACGAGGTGTATAGAGTGAAGCCACGTGTGTACATTGTGGAGCTGAGAGTGTACAAGGTGTACGGAGCGGATCCGCGTGTGTACGAGATGTACGGAGCGAAGCCGAGTGTGTACAAGGTGTATGGAGCAGAGCCGAGAGTGTACAAGGTGTACGGAGCGGAGCCGCGTGTGTACGAGGCATACGGAGCAGAGGCGTGTGTGCGAGGCTTTCGCAGCGGAGCCCAGTGTGTACGAGGTGTACGAAGCGGCGCCACGTGTGTACGAAACGGAGCCACGTGTGTACGGTGTGTACAGAGCGAAGTCATATGTGTAAGAGGTGTACAGAGCAGAGCCACATGTGTACAACGTGTACGGAGCAGAGCCGCTTGTGTACGAGGTGTATGGAGCAGAGCCGCTTGTGTAGGAGGTGTACGGAGCAGAGCCGTGTGTGTACGAGGTGTACAGAGCGGAGGCGTGTGTGTACGAGGTGTATAGAGTGAAGCCACGTGTGTACATTGTGGAGCTGAGAGTGTACAAGGTGTACGGAGCGGATCCGCGTGTGTACGAGATGTACGGAGCGAAGCCGAGTGTGTACAAGGTGTATGGAGCAGAGCCGAGAGTGTACAAGGTGTACGGAGCGGAGCCGCGTGTGTACCAGGCATACGGAGCAGAGCCGTGTGTGCGAGGCTTTCGCAGCGGAGACCAGTGTGTACGAGGTGTACGAAGCGGCGCCACGTGTGTACGAAACGGAGCCACGTGTGTACGGTGTGTACAGAGCGAAGTCATATGTGTACGAGGTGTACAGAGCAGGCCACATGTGTACAACGTGTACGGAGCAGAGCCGCTTGTGTACGAGGTGTATGGAGCAGAGCCGCTTGTGTACGAGGTGTACGGAGCAGAGCCGTGTGTGTATGAGGTGTACAGAGCGGACGCGTGTGTGTACGAGGTGTATAGAGTGAAGCCACGTGTGTACATTGTGGAGCTGAGAGTGTACAAGGTGTACGGAGCGGAGCTGCGTGTGTACGAGACGTACGGAGCGAAGCCGAGTGTGTACAAGGTGTACAGAGCAGAGCCACATGTGTACAACGTGTACGGAGCAGAGCCGCTTGTGTACGAGGTGTATGGAGCAGAGCCGCTTATGTACGAGGTGTACGGAGCAGAGCCGCTTGTGTACGAGGTGTATGGAGCAGAGCCGCTTGTGTACGAGGTGTATGGAGCAGAGCCGCTTGTGTACAAGGTGTACGGAGCAGAGCCGTGTGTGTACGAGTTGTACGGAGCAGAGCCGCTTGTGTACGAGGCGTACGTGGTGTACGGAGCTGAGTGTGTACTAGGTGTACGGGGCGGAGCCATGTGTGTACCAGTGGTGGCCCCCCCGAGCATGCCGCTCCTATAGTCCCGGCCGCCTCTGCCGGCAGCATTCTTCTCCCAAGTCCTTGCCGCCGCTGTCCACCCCTGTGCAGCTCAGCACGGCGGGGAACAATGATGTACGGAGCAGAGCCGAGTGTGTATGAGGTGTACGGAGCAGAGCCGCGTGTGTACGAGGTGTACAGAGCGGAGGCGTGTGTGTACGAGGTGTACGGAGCAGAGCCGAGTGTGTATGAGGTGTACGGAGCAGAGCCGCGTGTGTACGAGGTGTACAGAGCGGAGGCGTGTGTGTACGAGGTGTATAGAGTGAAGCCACGTGTGTACATTGTGGAGCTGAGAGTGCACAAGGTGTACGGAGCGGAGCCGCGTGTGTACGAGGCGTACGGAGCAGAGCCGTGTGTGCGAGGCTTTCGCAGCGGAGCCCAGTGTGTACGAGGTGTACGAAGCGGCGCCACGTGTGTACGAAACGGAGCCACGTGTGTACGGTGTGTACAGAGCGAAGTCATATGTGTACGAGGTGTACAGAGCAGAGCCACATGTGTACAACGTGTACGGAGCAGAGCCGCTTGTGTACGAGGTGTATGGAGCAGAGCCGCTTGTGTACGAGGTGTACGGAGCAGAGCCGCTTGTGTACGAGGTGTATGGAGCAGAGCCGCTTGTGTACGAGGTGTATGGAGCAGAGCCGCTTGTGTACGAGGTGTACGGAGCAGAGCCGTGTGTGTACGAGTTGTACGGAGCAGAGCCGCTTGTGTACGAGGCGTACGTGGTGAACGGAGCTGAGTGTGTACTAGGTGTACGGAGCGGAGCCATGTGTGTACCAGTGGTGGCCCCCCGAGCATGCCGCTCCTATAGTCCCGGCCGCCTCTGCCGGCAGCATTCTTCTCCCAAGTCCTTGCCGCCGCTGTCCACCCCTCTGCAGCTCAGCACGGCGGGGAACAATGATGTTATCACTTAACTCCACTGTGCTGAGACGTGCAGAGCGGCAGAGGAGATGCTGAGGAGAAGAGGTATTTACTTTTTATTTTTTTTTAATAGTTTTTTTAGTGAGTACACTGATGGGAAACTATGTAATGTACAATATAAAATAGGACAATGGGGGTGCAATATACTATATGGAGAACTATTGTGGCCCATTATATTATATGGAAGACTATGGGGGTGCATTATACTATAAGGAAGGCTATAGGGGATGCATTATACTATATGGAGGACTATGAGGGTACATTATACTATATGGAGGACTATGGGGGTCCAATATGCTGTATGGAGAGCTATGGGGGTGCAGTATGCAATATGGGGGTGCATTATGCTATATGGAGGACTGTGGGGGTTCATTATGCTATATGGAGGACTGTGGGGTGCATTATACTATTTGGAGGACTGTGGAGGTGCATTAATCTATATGGAGGACTGTGGGGGTGATTATTCTATATGGAGGACTGTGGGGCTGCATTATTCTATATGGAGGACTGTGGGGTGCATTATACTACATGGAGGAGTGTGGGGGTGCATTATTTTATATCAAGTACTGTGGGGGTGAATTGTTCTCTATGGAGTTCTGTGGGGGTGCAATATGCTATTTGGAGGACTACGGGGTGCAATATACTATATGGAGGACTGTGGGGGTGCGTTTTTCTATATCGAGTACTGTGGGGGGTGCATTCTATTTTATAGAAGACTATGGGGGTGCATAATATATGGAGGAATGCGGTATACTATGTGGAATACTATGGGGGTGTATTATATTATATGGAGCAAATTATACTATTTGGAAGCCATTATAATATTTGGAGGGCTCTGTGGGAGGCATGATAATACTTGGAGGCTACAAGGGAGAATTTATACTTTATGAAGGGCTATTTGAGGGCTGTGTTGGGGGCCATTATACTGTACATAGGTCCATTTTACTACATAGAGGGCTGGGCGGCGGTCATAGTTGGGGATCATGCTGTACTGGGGTAGTTGCAGGAGGTGCAGTAGGGTCATCATACTGTGCATGTGGAGGAATGCACTGTGGGGGATCATACAGTGTTTGTGGGGCACTTTTGTTGGCATCACACTTTAGAGGGGCAATGAAAGGGGAATCTAGGGGCTTCAGTAGGAGGAAAATTACTTTGTAAAGGCTGACATATTGTGAGAGATGTACCTATGTGACCCAGCCAAATATTGCTTTTGTTGGGGGGTGCCCAATTAGAACTTCTGCTATGGGGCCCTATGATTTCTATGATGCAGGATGCATTGTCCCTCTGCTGCAGGACTGATTGGCCATAACTTAGGCTGGTTTCAGATTTGCATTTGTGTCTGCATGCGCAGGGCATGCAAACGCAGGGCAAACGCTGCCATACTGATGTGAACGCAGAGGAGATTCTCATCAGTATGGTGCTCGGCCAGCCAATCAGTGATCTCGACGGCGGCCGGGAGGCGGAGATCTGTGGTGGAGATCCTCCACCTCCCAGCCGCCGACGACGAAATTTCAATGTGATCCGCAGCGTTCTCCTGCGCCGCCATGCGGAGGACAGTGCAGATCCATTGAGATCCATGCATTGTTTGTGCACTCGCGGGCACTTGCTGATAAAACAAGCACCTGTGAAAGCACAAAAAATGCAACATGTTGCATTTGGAGGGCGGAGGAGGGCGTATAAATTATGCGCATCCAAACGGAATCGTTCCCGTGTTAAACATAGGAACGCAGCGTTTGGCTGCGTTCTGTTACGCTTGCGTTCCGAATGCAAATGTGAAACCACCCTTACACACCAGGTCCAGTGCTGCCCCTCAGTACATTTAGGCATCCAGCCATCTTTCTCCTGAGCAGCGGTTGGTCGGTGGTGCTCTTCCCCCTTCCTGCTCCCATATCCTGTGCTCAACCCAATAGGAAGGACCCTGTTATTAATTACATAAAGACAGCCCCGTGTGTGGCGCTTGTGATTGGCTAAGCAATTCGGGAGTAAGTGTGGTCTGTTGGATGGAGAAGAAGCGCCATTTTACCAACTTAGTGCAGTGGCGGCTTGTTGATGCTCAGACTGCAGGTCTTTACCTGTGTTGTGTGGAAGGTGCGGCATGGCGACTTGTCTGAATATTCAGTGCCAGGCAGCGGTCCAGAGTTTTGCAGGCGTGTGCCAGAGGTTGGCAATCAGTTCTGCCTGCAGGACCACGGCTCTGCCAGTTGTCATTATGTGTCTAAATGCTTGTGCCAAGCTGCCATTGCCATTAATGATCCTTGTTCTGGATTCTTCTGTGTGGTTCTTGTATGTGCGTGTGATGGCGCAGACATCTTTGTGTGGACATCTTTTTTTTCTGTTTCTGTAAACTAAAATGTCCACTATTTTGCTCATTTTTACAGGATAAATATAAATCTGTAGGAACCAGATTTATTTTTATCAATTAAAATTTTTTTCTAGCGGGTGGGGGGGGGGGCGTCGTTTTGCAGTTCGCCTCAGGCAGCAGAGAGGCTAGGTTCACCCCTGCCCGAGACCCTTTACCCCTATACAGGGATCTGGAATTAGAGCAGAGCCCAGGAGGTAGCTGCCTATGATGACCAGCGGACCGGAGCAGGAAGGTCGCCAGGAAGGGAATATTAAATTAAACCAGGAGAGCAGCTAAGGTACAAAATCATCAGGCTATAGAAGGGTCAAAAATCCAGGCAAAGGTCAGAGTCAAAATACAAACACACACTAGATCACTGGGGAAACCAAGACTGTGTCTGGCGGCCTGTAGGACAGGCTCCAAGGTATTTGAAGGGCGCAGTTTCCTCTCATAGGCTGGAGCTCACAGCATGATGACCTCATCCGGACCGCCCCTAGAACCAGGCCAGATGGTGATGCACGATTGGTACCAAACACCCTACTTCTGATAGAAGAGCGAAGCCTGCGCCTACCAGATGCCTCTGCAGGAACCTCTCTTCTGGTACCTGCATCACCCACAGGAGAAAGACGGCGATGCACAGCGACAGAGGCAGGTGTCAAGGGAGCAAGTCCATATGAGGACCCGGCCCTCCTATCACCAGCACCACCAGCCAACGGAACCCGGCTCCTCCCAGCAGCCGGGGCAGGAACACCAGCCACCGAGTCCAACGGTAACATGACATCCACACTTCCTCACACAACTGCCTCCAAGATTTCTCCCGAGTATCCCCCATTCTCTGGATTTCTGTGCCCCAACACGTCCGATTATCAAACAAGGGAGAAGAAGCCGCACACAGGTATCGCTTATGTTCAGGCGGTGTTTATTTCATGCCGTGAGGTACATGAAGTGAGGTTCTACGGGTGGGAGGATGGGGTGGCTTTGTCCGATTCCACCACACTCAGATCCTTCAGATGGAACCTGAAAACCCATCTCTTCAGGAAAACTTACAGCCTGCAATGACCAAGCTGCCGCCCCACCACCACCGATGGTGTTGCCCCACCGCCACCAGAGCTGACGCCCCTTGACCTAGTGTCTCCTCCCCAATATCCTGTAGAATGTAAGCCTGCAAGAACAGGGTCCTCTCTCCCCTCTATACCAGTCTGTCATTGTTAATTTGTTTACTGTAAACTATATCTATAATTTTGTATGTAACCCCTTCTCATGTACAGCACCATGGAATTAATGGTGCTATATAAATAAATAATAATAACAATGCTGAAATTGGCAGAATTGGCCAAGTTTTGACTGATGTATAAGAAAAACCTTATATACACAAGCATATTATGCTGTTTACCTTCAGAATTATATGGAACCATAACATGATACGAGTTTCAAATAGTTGGTAAGTCGCCTAATACACAATAAATAACTGAAGGCTATATACCACCGCACCCATGTACATGGAAATGTTCATTTGAGCATAGCACTTCTGTGTTCTCCATGAAGGAGCACCTGTCAGACTCATCTCCAATATCACATAAGGATTTCTCAATGTAAATATGACCCACTAGATCCTTTTCTCCGGTACCATTATCGATTTGGGGAGAGCCATGAAACTCCCATATACATTAGATGCAGGTTACATAGGAAGTAGGGATGGGCGAACCATTCGGATTTGACCTGGTTTCTGACCACGGGTTGCTCTGTTAAAGTAAGGCAACAGTTAATACACCTAATATACTTACCGAGTGGGCGTTCTCCCTTCTTGGTGTCCATCAGCGCTGCGTCACTTCCGGGCTGCCTCTTATCTTCTGAGCGTACGTGATTGGCTGTTTGAGCCAGTTACGTGATTACTCCCAGAAGATGACGAGAGGCCCGGAAATGATGCAGCGGCGCAGCACTGCTAGAAGGAATAACGCGTACCCAGAAAGTATAATGTCTACTTTGTATGGGGACCTTTACTATACTTCCCTGTGCCTCAAATTTTTTACATAACATGTGCGATGGGTTGCCATAGAATAGAGGTATTTTACTGAACAAGCAATACTTTTAGGGGAGATTGTCGTTGTAACACTGTAATCTACAGCTTTTAACACTTATTTGTAAATGCAATGGAAGCTCTTTTCAATAGCAATGTACCGAGAGAGGATTCACTTAGTACATAGCGGGTCACAATCAGAGATGGAGCCAGATGGTTGCTAATTAAGAAAGTCCTTTACTTAAGAGGTACCAGGAATATGGGAATGAACATGAATAATTACTGCTCAAGACTACCCACAATAAATATACTCACAAACCCAATCCAAAGGACCGAGGTCAAAGTGCTATTCAAAAGACGCCCTACGATGTATCGGGAACTGCAGGAACAATTTACCTTAGACACTTGGTCGCAGAAGATATAGCAAACTCTCTAGACACAGGAGGGGTAAATTAGTGAGTGCACAGCAGTGTTCATCTTTGGCCCAGCACTTTGGCTAACTATCTTACCATAAAATCTATACCTCCAATATACCTATACCTGGGTATCTAGCTATCATAACTGTAAGAACTTCTTTTAGTCCATTCAGGCTTGTGAAAACTGGTTACAGCCAATTACTTTGCTTTTGGCGCCAAAACCAAATGTCCTTGCTTTTACCCGCCAAAAAGAGCATATGCGGGGCCTGAGCTAGGGGACTTACTATTTTTTTGTAACTTCAAGGGAAAACATGTCCACCAAAGTTCTGTCATTCTGTCATGCACACCAGCGGTAAAACAGCAGTTTTCTTTAGCATCCAAATCGCCATGAGCAGCCTCCTCATAAACAAAGTGGATCGTCTGTCCTCTCACTCGAAACACCTTGAGAAAGTCCCCATCAAAGTAGTCCTCCATCTGGTAACATAGTAATCTGCTTTTTCTCGTGGGAGGAATCCTGACAGTGTGGAGTTCTTCTTGAGTGAGGAACCTAACAAACAGTGTCAATAAGTCCCACCAATAAGTCCACATGTCAGTGGCTGGCTGTCCCTTCTGCCTTGGGCATGCCCAGGCAAAGCCTTTTATCCAGTCTGCACAAGAGCTCCTCTGGTGGTCAGAGGAAGATACCGCAGGTTGTTTTATCTGTACACTCTCACAACTACACAAAATTGTATTTAAAAGTGGCCTTCTTGATAGTCTTTTCAAAAAGAAAAATGACCTTTATGAACGATAGATGGTGGAAGTGAAAGTATGTCGCAGGAATTCTAGTTTGGATAAAGTGATCTTCTTAATGAAAACCTGCCACTTGCTCAAGAAATTGACCTTTTAAGAAAGCATGAGCTCCCCTGACTCTCTTTTCTGTTTTGCACAGCATTGCTCTATTGCAGAGATACTCACATGCGTTGTTTCTGGAGCGTGTTATGCAATATCTTTGCGTTGGGAATTTTTTTACAGTCTTCCATGGAGTTGTGCACATTAACCCATCTCTCCAAGACACTTTCTATCAAAGCTTAATAGTGTGTCTGACTACTCGATCTGTGATTGGCAGCATCTGGAAGCGAGACTGCGAAGAAACGCCTAGTTGGACTTCAAATCAGAGATTTCACAGTGCGTTAAAGACAAACTAAATGTGAATATCCCTTCAAAGGAGAAAAGCAGCACAAAATGGTAAAGAGCAGCAGAATCAGAGGACCTCAGGGAATTTTTTTACAAGGTATATAATTCCATTTTTTTGCAAGTGACAAGTCCTCTTTAAGAATGTGGTCATTTGGAGAGTTATTAATGCAGGGGTGGGGAACCTCAGGCCCCAGGGCTGCATGCGACCCTCGAGGACCTTTTCTGCAGCCCCCGGGCAGATTCCTGGGGACCGCAGTGTTCAAGCTGGCATACGTCTTTTTCTGACTGCCTATCCTTTAAATCCAGACCCCTGTGATCTCTATGCACCATTCTCAGCCTCCTCAGTGACATATACGCCTCCAGCCTCTCCTGGGATTGTCTATGATCATATCAAACTTGTAAAAGCAGTTGAGAAGCAACATAACCAATATCACCGAACATCACAGTCATGCCAAAGAGAAGAGCGTCAGCCGTCACAATAGGGCGAATTGATTGTTTAACCAAATATATCAGGTAATTTTCAGGTTGATCATTTTGTGCGGCCCCTGAAGGATAGTAGAAATTTCCAAATGGCTCTTCCCCACCTTTTGTATTAATTTATTTAAATTGACATTCATGATTAAAGACCACTGAGCCCACTGATCAGTTGCAGCACTGCTGAGTTGTAAAGTGATGTCACCTCTGCAGCCCTGTAAACATAGATCCGAGCAGCACCAGAGTGGCAGTGTTGGAGCAGTAGAAATTTGTGTGGGTCCTGCTTTCTTTTTTTACAAAATTCTCTAGTATGAATACAATGACACAAAACTTATATAACTTTTTATTATATTTCAGTGGTTCATTTTTTAACCCATTCTAAAAGCAACATTTTGATTTGTGTCCCCAGACCTGTAACATTCGTAAATGTTTTATTTTTTTTTTCTACTTTCTTGGGGCACATTTTTTTGAATGGGCTAATATAGTTTCATAAATCTGATTTCTCACTTTTAAGCTGCGTTCACACATTGCGTATTTTGCCGTGTTTTTTTACGCGCGCTTTTCAAAATACGCAATGTGCCTTATGTCTGCCTGCAAAGTGAATGGGAAATTCACTTTGCAGTGCAGACATTGCGTAAAAATACGCAGTGCGTTTTCCGGGAGAAAACGCAGCTCCGTAAACAATTGATATGTCAATTGTTTACGCAGCTACTTCTGCGTATTCTCCCAGAGGGGAGGAAGAATCCTGCTTCCTCCTCCCCTCTGGGGCAGCTGTGGCCGCCCATTAGACTTCACAGTGTATTAATAAACACTGTGAAATCTAAATTAAACAAAAGCAAATGTATGATCACCTTCCGACGCCTTCTCCCGCTGTGCGATCCCCGGTTGTAAGTCAGATCTCTTCTGACAAGACCTGTGGTGACATCAGAGGGGGGGCGTTCCCGGGCACTCGCGGTCATGTGACCGCGAGCAGCCAATCAGCGAGGGACCGCTCCGGTAACGCCCCCCTCTGACGTCATCACAGGTCCTGTCAGAAGAGATCTGACTTACAACCGGGGATCGCACAGCGGGAGAAGGCGTCGGAGAGGTGAAGTATTGATTCTTTTTTATTTTTCATTAACTTGCTTTTGTTTAATTTAGATTTCACAGTGTTTATTAATACACTGTGAAGTCTAATGGGGCGGTCACACATGTCACAGAGGGGAGGAGGAAGCAGGATTCTTCCTCCCCTCTGTGACATCACTGCGCTTTCTGGGGGAAAGAAAGCGCAGTGTGTGAAAGCCCCTGCGTATTTTGCTGCGCTTTTTTGCGCGGCCGAAAAACGCGGCAAAAAGCGCGCGCAAAAAGCGCAGCAAAATACGCAAATGTGTGAACGTAGCCTTACCATGAGGGAAACAGAGTCCTATTACCATATATGGACACAGGGGGCACTATTACCTTCAGGTACACAGAGTACAATTACCATATATGGGCATAGGGGGCACTATTACCATGAGGGACAAAGACCACAATTACCTTATATGGGCACAGTTACCATATATGGACACAGGGGACACTATTAAAATATTTAGAAGAGGAGACCCGGGGAAACCTAACCAGGTGAAACATGCGCCCGTTGTCTTCCCCACACCTCCCTCCCCACCACTTAAACATATGTAACCTACACTTTCTAACAAAGTAATGGATTAAAGAAACCTTCTATCAATGATGAGTGCCGTCTCCTCTTCTAAATATTTGACTAAAGCACTGTTCTGACTTGTGCAACATCTGACTGCTGGGAGCTGAGACCAGCCTAAAATTAAATCAAGCCCTCTAGTGCCCAGATTCCTCCCTTTTGATTGATACAGGGGACACTATTACCATGAGGGACACAGTCCTATTACCATATATGGGCACAGTTACCATATATGGTCACAGGGGGCCTATTACCATGAGGGACACAGAGTACTATTACCATAGATGGGCACAGGAGGCACTATTACCTTCAGGTACACAGAGTACAATTACCATATATGGGCACAGGGGGCTCTATTACCATGAGGGACACAGTCCTATTATCATATATGGGCACAGTTACCATATATGGACACAGGCGGAACTATTACCATGAGGGACACAGTCAAATCAACATATGTGGGCACAGTTACCATATATGGGTACAGGGGGCACTATTACCATGAGGGACACAGAGTACTATTTCCATATGTGGGTACAGTTAACATATATGGGAAATACGGGGACAACCTGACACAGGAGTGATGACAGACGCCACAAGGTAATTATATATAGATAATAATGATTAAAAACCTGATGTTACCCTTTTACTACAGTAAATTCATCACTTAATAATCCAGGTATGATGGAGTCGAAGTCATGGATTCAGAGTTTGAGTCAGACTCAGGGAAATTGAGGAGTCGGAGTTGTGGAGTCAGAGTCGAAGTCGGAGGTTTTGCTTACCAACTCCACAGCCCTGATAAAGTATACAACCGTTGTCCAAAAGACGAAGTTTGGAGTTTTCTGTGTAAACTTAAGAATGCAGTAATATAGATCCAGTACCATGCTAACGAGTAACAAAACTACATTTGTACTCCAAATGAGAACTTTGTGATATCAATGCAGATGAAGGCAGGCAAATAGATTGATTAAGTGATTTGTAAAGTTTCATAACATTGCATGATGGTCAAAATAATAATAATAATAGTTAGTCTTTAATTTGGGACTTCATTGCTTTACATATATTTGTCAGTTGAAATTGCTGCCAAACTATATGGCCTAAGTGTCATTTCCAGATATCAATTCCAAGTGATCTCCCCAAAGTTTAACACTTTTGGTAATCCACCAAGTTTTTAATAAAGACCATCTGACTCTAACATTGTGCAATTGTTTGCAAGCAGATGTGATTTCTGGCCCATGCTTTTGTCAGAACTGCCTCCAAATGACCCTGTCCTGTCAGTCACAAGTAGGCATGTCACTCGCAGCATCTTCTCAAGTTATTTCCTTTAGTTTTATTGAGACACTCTGGAGTAATTCTGGTCCAATTCTTTGAAGAGGGCTTATGTTATTTGTTATCAATTGTCAGCATGGCCACTTTAATCCACTGTAAATGGGTACCAAGGTGTCATAAACAAAAAATTATTGTGAGTATAATGAAAAGATGTAAGGTTTCCTAAAATATGGTCTACATCAGTTTCCTGAGTTTTCCAATGTCTCTGCTTTCTGAATTTTAGCACAAACCTTCCTTGATCATTCCTGTGGAAAATATCCTAATCTAGTAATGTGATGGACAGACTTTATCTGTGGAAACCTTCAAAAGGAACCTGAAGACCCACCTCTTAAGACAAGCCAAAACCTGCAGTTACCCTCAGTCCAGCAAACCGCTGCCTGACCAGCTCTACCCTCTGCTAGTGTATCCTCACCCATCCCTTGTAGACTGTGAGCCCTCGTGGGCAGGTTCCTCTACCCTCACCTACTGTATACTCACCCATCCCTTGTAGACTGTGAGTCCTTGTGGGCAGGGTCCTCTATTCACCTACTGTATCCTCACCCATCCCTTGTAGACTGTGAGTCCTCGTGGGCAGGGTCCTCTATTCACCTACTGTATCCTCACCCATCCCTTGTAGACTGTGAGTCCTCGTGGGCAGGGTTCTCTCACCTCACCTACTGTATCCCCACCCATCCCTTGTAGACTCTGAGCCCTCGTGGGCAGAGTCCTCGGCTTTTACTCGAGTCAGTGTTCAGTGTCAGTGGGGGGGGCGCTTTGGAGGGTGACCAGGGACTGGAGGAGGTTGATGCAGGCTGCAAAGGCAGTGAGAGGGCCCACTTATTGGTGTAATGTAATATGCATTCTCCACACTCATCACCTCTCAGCACTGAAGCTGGCACTGGGAGTTTGGCGGGGGGTGAGTGCTGCATATTACTTTACACTTGGTATAGACCACCTCACCACAGCATGAGGCCCCCTTCACTATATGTGGCACCCCATCAATGTATGTTGCCCACATCACAGTATGTGGCCCCCATGCATCCGCACACAAGAAAATAATAAATGATTTAACTTACCTCTCTGTCGTTGTCCTGCAGCACCATCTCTCCTTCGGTCTTCCTGTATGTGCCATACAAAGGTGGTATTCACAGCACCCCGTGGGTACTTCTTCCACCCCTATTTTGAGGCGCCCATCAATGTACCAGGGAGACCCACCTGGAATACGTCACATAAGGTTAAATATAGAAGACAGCGCCCCTCCAGTTGGTTTCTTCAAACGACTTTATTCCATAGCCCAAAAACACGACAATTACACGTGTACACTTGACAAAGATCCTAGTGATCGAAACGTCATGTTTTTGGGCTATGGAGTAAAATCATTTGAGGAAACCAACTGGAGAGGCGCTGCCTTCTATATTTAAGTTCCTGTATGTGCCATCATGTGAGCAGCGCGCACAGTGACAACTTCAGTCTGCTGCACTGCTCACATGATCAGATGCCCAGGAAAGACAGGAATACCGGAGGAGAGATGATGCTGCAGGACAGCAAGGGTGAGGTAAGGTAAATTGTTTATTATTTTTTCGTGTGCGGCAGCATGGGGGCCACATACTGTGATGGGTGCTACATACTGTGATGGGGGCTATACCCAGTGATGTAGGGCCACATACTGTGATGGGGAGTCACATACTGTGATGGGGGTTATATACAGTGAAGGGGGACTATGTACCAGGAATGGGAGCTGTATACAGAGGTGAGGGGCTATATATCAGGATTGGGGGCTATATACAGTAATGAAGGGGCTATATACCAGGATGGGGGCTACATACAGTGATGAGGGTGCTATATACTAGGATGGGGGGCTTTATACCATGATGAGGGACTATGTACAGTGATGAGCGAGCTATACACCAGAATGGGGTGCTATATACCATGATGAGGGGCTATATACAGTGATAAGGGGCTATATAAAATAATGAAAGGCTAAATACAGTGATGAGGGGACTATATACTAGGATGGGGGCTATATACTGTGATGAGGAGTTATATGCAGTGATGAGGAGCTATATACCATGAAGAGGGGCTATATACAGTGATGAGAGACTATATACATTGATGAGGGGCTAAATACAGTGATGAGGGGAATATATACCAGGATGGGGGCTATATACAGCAATGAAGGGCTATATATAGTGATGAGGGGCTATATATTGTGATGAGAGGCTATATACAGCGATGAAGGGCTTTATGCAGTGATGAGGGGATATATACATTGATGAGGGGGCTAAATACCATGATAAGAGGCTATATACAGTGATGAGAGGCTATTTATATTGAGGGGGATAAATACAGTGATGAGGAGATGTAAACCAGGATGGAGGGCTATATACAGTGATGAGGGGCTAAATACCAGGATGGGGGGCTGCTGCATTTCCCACCCTAGGCTTATACTCGAGTTAATATGTTCTCCCAGTTTTTGTGGTAAAATTAGGGTATGTGCCCACAGGACGTTTTTCCAGCGTTTGTGCTGTGGTTTGCACATGCAGTTTACCCCTTGTTTTATGTTAATTTATGGTAATTTGTTCCTGCAGTTGGAAAACCAATGTGTTTCACAGAAACACTGTGCCCACACATTGGTTTTGCAAGTGTCAAATACTGTCAAATCCCTCAGGTTTTGCTGCGGATGGGAAAGATTGATCATGTTCTATTTTTCCTGCGTTTTTGCTGCATACAATGGCAAAAACGCAGGAAAAAACGCAGTGAAAATGAAGCAATAATGCAGTAAAAAGGCGCAAAAAACGCGATAAAAACACATGACCTGAATGCAGACTCTAAAGATCCTTGAAACCAGTACAGGTTTTCTGCATTCAGGATTGCTGGGAATACGTCCTGTGGGCAGGGCATACCCGGGCAAGTGCCGGGGCCCTGAACAGCTGAGGGGGCCCACTGGCCATCAGGGACAGGCAGCCCTGACAGCCAGGGGCCCATTAGGGACAGACAGCCCTGTCAACAAGGGGCACATCACGAAGACTCTGCAAGGAGCTGAGTGCTCACTGAGCTCCCAGTGCACATGGCTCATTTGCATGCAATGCAGATTAGCCATGTGCTGTCTCTGGGGAGCAGTTGAGCTGCCTCCTTTGCCTACTGTAGCAGAGTGATGAGTCATCACCCTCTGAGCTCATCACACTGTTGCAGGAAGGAGGAAGCTCCACAGTCCTGGGAGCTGCTGCTATAAGGATGTGGTGGGGAAGCATCTGAGGAGGACACAGCCTGGGGGAGCGGATGGAAGGTGAGTATGATCAGTTTGTTTGTTTTGTTACTGTGAGCAGCAGGATGGGGAATTATATATAGGAGGCTGTGCTGACTGTATATAGAGGCTGTGCTGACTGTATATAGAGGCTGTGCTGACTGTATATAGAGGCTGTGCTGAATGTATATAGAGACTGTGCTGAATGTATATAGAGGCTGTGCTGACTGTATATAGAGGCTGTGCTGGGGTATATAGAGGCTGTGCTCTCTGTATATAGAGGCTGTACTGGCTGTATATAGAGGCTGTGCTGACTGTATATAGAGGCTGTGCTGACTGTATATAGAGGCTGTGCTGACTGTATATAGAGGCTGTGCTGACTGTATATAGAGGTTGTGCTGTCTGTATATAGAGGCTGTGCTGTCTGTATATAGAGGCTGTTCTGACTGTATATAGAGGCGGTGCTGACTGTATGTAGAGGCTGTGCTGACTGTATATAGAGGCTGCGCTGGCTGTATATAGAGGCTGTGCTGACTGTATATAGAGGCTGTGCTGACTGTATAAAGAGGCTGTGCTGACTGTATATAAAGGCTGTGTTGACTGTATATAGAGGCTGTGCTGACTGTATATAGAGGCTGTGCTGACTGTATATAGAGGCTGCTGAATGTATATAGAGGTTGTGCTGACTGTATATAGAGGCTGTGCTGACTATATATAGAGGCTGTGCTGGGGTATATAGAGGCTGTGCTGACTGTATATAAAGGCTGTGCTGGGGTATATAGAGGCTGTGCTAGGGTATATAGAGGCTGTGCTGACTGTTTATAGAGGCTGTACTGGGGTATATAAAGGCTGTGCTGACTGTATATAGAAGCTGTGCTGACTTTATACAGAGGCTGTGCTGGGGTATACAGAGGCTGTACTGGGGTATACAGTGGCTGTGCTGGCTGTATACGGAGGCTGTGCTGGGGTATATGGAGGATGCTGCTGAGGTATATGAAGATTGCTGTTGTGCTGTATATATAAAACGGAAGCTGTGCTGGGCTATATATACTACTTGGAGGCTGTGCTGGGCTGTGTATATAATATAGAAGCTGTGCTGGACTATATATATTATTTGGAGGCTGTGCTGGGCTGGATATATCATTTGGAAGCTGCTGCTGGTCTGCCACAGCTTCCAAATAATATATACAGCCTGGCACAGCCTCCAAATAATATATATATAGTCCAGCACAGCTTCCATATTATATATACAGCCCAGCACAGCTTCCAAATAGTATATATAGCCCAGCACAGCCTCCAAATAATATATACAGCCCGCAGGCTCTATATTATATACTAGCTGTAGTACCCGGCTACGCCCGGGTTAATGCATAACTGCTGTTAGCTATAACAACATTGAATTTGAATATGTCATATTAATGACCTGTAGGAAAATAGAAGCTGAGCTGTGATTGATTGCTATAGGCAGCCTAATAAATCTCCAGCCAACAGTAATCCCTCCCCCTGGCCGGGCAGTATATGTTACCTCACACATACACATAATAGACAGCTCATGTGACTGACATCTGCCTTAATTCCCTATATGGCACATGTGTTGCACATTGGCTGTTTTTAATCAGATGTTTATGTTTGTAAAATAAAGATAGCACACGTATGAGGCGAGTTGTGTGAGGTGATTTGTGCACATCTGTGTTTGTCTGTGTGGTGTGTGTGTCCCGGGGTGTGTATGTGTGTGTCCCTGTGGGCGGGGGGTCTGTGTGGTGCGTGTCTCTGTTGTATGTGTCTCTTTGTGATGTGTGTGTCCCTGTGGGGTGTGTGCATGTGCCCCTATAGGGTGTGTATGTGTGTGTCCCTGTCTGGGGGGGTCTGTGTGGTGTGTGTCTCTGTTGTGTGTGTCTCTTTGTGTTGTGTGTGTGTCCTTGTGGGGTGAATGCATGTGTCCCTATAGGGAGTGTATGTGTGTGTGTGTCCCTGTGGGGGGTCTGTGTGGTGTGTGTGTGTGTATCTGTGTTGTGTGTGTCTCTTTGTGGTGTGTGTGTGTCCCTGTGGGGTGAGTGCATTTGTCCCTATAGGGTGGCTATGTGTGTGTCCCTGTGGGGGGGGTCTGTGTGGTGTGTGTGTCTGTGTTATGTGTGTCTCTTTGTGGTGTGTGTCCCTGTGGGGTGAGTGCATGTGTCGCTATAGAGTGTGTGTGTGTCCCCTTGGGGGAGGTGTGTGTCTCTGTGTTGTGTGTGTCTCTGTGGTGTGTGTGTGTTTGTTCGGGTGCGTGGTGAGTATCCAATGTTGGTGCTGCACTTTAGCGACTATACACTTGCTGTTACTCTTTGTGTGCATGTGGTGTGTATACATGTCCCCGTGTGTGGTGAATATCTCATGTTGGGGCCCCATCTTAGTGACTATATGCTGGTATGTGCTGTTAGTCTTTGGTGCTATCATTAAGTCCCTCTTATTCACAACTGTCATCTGGTAACTGTCACTTTTTCCCCATTATGTAGATAGGGGCAAAATTGTTTGGTGAATTGGAATGCGCGGGGTTAAAATTTCGCCTCACAATATAGCCTATGACGCTCCTGGGGTCCAGACGTGTGACTGTGCAAAATTTTGTCTCTATAGCTGACAGCTGTCGATTTTCCTCCAACACTTTTCAATTCACTTTTTCCCTATTATGTAGATAGGGGAGAAATTGTTTGGTGTACTGGAACGCGCAGGGTTAAAATTTCGACTCACAACATAGCCTATGACACTACCGGGGTCCAGACGTGTGACTGTGCAAATTTTTGTAGCTATAGTTGTGACGGTGTAGATGCCAATCCCGGATATACACACACACATACACACACACACACACACACATACACACATTCAGCTTTATATATTAGACTAGCTGTAGTACCCGGCTACGCCCGGGTTAATAAATAACTGCTGTTAGCTATTACAAAATAAAATTTGAATATGTCATATTAATGACCTGTAGGAAAATAGAAGCTGAGCTGTGATTGATTGCTATAGGCAGCCTAATAAATCTCCAGCCAACAGTAAACCCTCCCCCTGGCCGGGTAGTATATGTTACCTCACACATACACATAATAGACAGCTCATGTGACTGACATCTGCCTTAATTCCCTATATGGCACGTGTTGCACATTGGATATTTTTAATCAGATGTTTATGTTTGGAAAATAAAGATAGCACACGTATGAGGCGAGTTGTGTGAGGTGATTTGTGCACATCTGTGTCTGTCTGTGTGGCGTGTGTGTCCCTGGGGTGTATATGTGTGTGTCCCTGTGGGGGGGGGTCTGTGTGGTGTGTGTCTCTGTTGTGTGTGTCTCTATGTGGTGTGTGTGTGTCCCTGTGGGGTGAGTGCATGTGTCCCTAAAGGGTGTGTATGTGTGTGTGTCGCTGTGTGGGGGTCTGTGTGGTGTGTGTGTGTATCTGTGCTGTGTGTGTCTCTTTGTGGTGTGTGTCCCTGTGGGGTGAGTGCATGTGTCCCTATAGGGTGTGTATGTCTGTGTGTCCCTGTGGGGGGGGGGTCTGTGTGGGGTGTGTGTGTCTCTGTGTTGTGTGTGTCTCTTTGTGGTGTGTGTGTGTCCCTGAGGGGTGAGTGCATGTGTCCCTATAGGGTGTGTATGTGTGTGTGTCCCTGTGGGGGGGTCTGTGTGGTGTGTGTGTGTCTCTTTGTGGTGTGTGTGTCCCTGTGGGGTGAGTGCATGTGTCCCTATAGGGTGGCTATGTGTGTGTGTCCCTGTGGGGGGGTCTGTGTGGTGTGTGTGTCTGTGTCATGTGTGTCTCATTGTGGTGTGTGTGTGTATCCCTGTGGGGTGAGTGTATGTGTCGCTATAGAGTGTGTGTGTGTCCCCTTGGGGGTGTGTGTGTGTGTGTGTGTGTGTGTTGTGTGTGTCTCTTTGTGGTGTGTGTGTGTTTTTTCGGGTGCGTGGTGAGTATCCAATGTTGGGGCTGCACCTTAACGACTATACACTTGCTGTTACTCTTTGTGTGTGTTGTGTATACATGTCCCCGTGCGTGGTGAATATCTCATGTTGGGGCCCCACCTTAGTGACTATATGCTGGTATGTGCTGTTAGTCTTTGGCACTATCATTAAGCCCCTCTCATTCACAACTGTCAACTGGTAACTGTCACTTTTTCCCCATTATGTAGATAGGGGCAAAATTGTTTGGTGAATTGGAATGCGCGGGGTTAAAATGTCGCCTCACAACATAGCCTGTGACGCTCCCGGGGTCCAGACGTAGGACTGTGCAAAATTTTGTCTCTATAGCTGACAGCTGTCGATTTTCCTCCAACTCTTTTCCTTTCCCTTTTTCCCCATTATGTAGATAGGGCCAAAATTGTTTGGTGAACTGGAACGCGCGGGGTTAAAATTTCGCCTCACAACATAGCCTATGACGCTCTCAGGGTCCAGACGTGTGACTGTGCAAAATTTGTCTCTATAGCTGACAGCTCTCGATTTTCCTCCAATATTTTTCCATTCACTTTTTCCTCATTATGTAGATAGGGCCAAAATTGTTTGGTGAACTGGAATGCGCAGGGTTAAAATTTCGCCTCACAACATAGCCTATGACGCTCCCGGGGTCCAGACGTGTGAGTGTGCAAAATTTTGTGGCTATAGTTGCGACGGTGTAGATGCCAATCCCGGATATACACACACACATACACACACACATACACACATTCAGCTTTATATATTAGATATAGCCCGGCAGTCACCATATTATATATACAACCCTGAACAGCCTCTATATTATATATACAGCCCACCCCGGAGCCTCTATATTATACACAGCCTGCAGCTTCTATATTATATTCATGAATCGTATATGTTAAAGGGGCCCACTGAGACTGTTTCTCCCGGGGCCCACAAAAACCTGGAGTCGGCCCTGCCTGTGGGCACATACCCTTAGGGGCCTCGGCTTATACTCGGGTGGGCTTATACTCGACTCGAGTATATACAGTATATACAGTTAGGGCCAGAAATATTTGGACAGTGACACAAGTTTTGTTATTTTAGCTGTTTACAAAAACATGTTCAGAAATACAATTATATATATAATATGGGCTGAAAGTGCACACTCCCAGCTGCAATATGAGAGTTTCCACATCCAAATCGGAGAAAGGGTTTAGAAATCATAGCTCTGTAATGCATAGCCTCCTCTTTTTCAAGGGACCAAAAGTAATTGGACAATGGACTCTAAGGGCTGCAATTAACTCTGAAGGCATCTCCCTCGTTAACCTGTAATCAATGAAGTAGTTAAAAGGTCAGGGGTGGATTCCAGGTGTGTGGTTTTGCATTTGGAAGCTGTTGCTGTGACCAGACAACATGCGGTCAAAGGAACTCTCAATTGAGGTGAAGCAGAACATCCTGAGGCTGAAAAAAAAGAAAAAATCCATCAGAGAGATAGCAGACATGCTTGGAGTAGCAAAATCAACAGTTGGGTACATTCTGAGAAAAAAGGAATTGACTGGTGAGCTTGGGAACTCTAAAAGGCCTGGGCGTCCACGGATGACAACAGTGGTGGATGATCGCCGCATACTTTATTTGGTGAAGAAGAACCCGTTCACAACATCAACTGAAGTCCAGAACACTCTCAGTGAAGTAGGTGTATCTGTCTCTAAGTCAACAGTAAAGAGAAGACTCCATGACAGTAAATACAAAGGGTTCACATCTAGATGCAAACCATTCATCAATTCCAAAAATAGACAGGCCAGAGTTAAATTTGCTGAAAAACACCTCAAGAAGCCAGCTCAGTTCTGGAAAAGTATTCTATGGACAGATGAGACAAAGATCAACCTGTACCAGAATGATGGGAAGAAAAAAGTTTGGAGAAGAAAGGGAACGGCACATGATCCAAGGCACACCACATCCTCTGTAAAACATGGTGGAGGCAACGTGATGGCATGGGCATGCATGGCTTTCAATGGCACTGGGTCACTTGTGTTTATTGATGACATAACAGCAGACAAGAGTAGCCGGATGAATTCTGAAGTGTACCGGGATATACTTTCAGCCCAGATTCAGCCAAATGCTGCAAAGTTGATTGGACGGCGCTTCATAGTACAGATGGACAATGACCCCAAGCATAAGATAAGATAAGATAAGATAAACTTTATTGATCCCGGAGGAAATTACAGTATTACAGCAGCAGAACAAAGATCAAGAACATTTCACACTTTACAAAATAAGTCTATATGGACAGCAGATGCGGGTACCTCACCTATTCCCCCCATACCCTTAGAACTTCACTTAGTCTTGGGATGCTTTACACTTATACATTTGTTAAACATCCCCACAACTGTCGGAACAAACGATTTTCTGTATCTTTCCTTTTTACACCTTAGTTGGATTAGACGCTTGCTGAATGTGCTCTTCTGCTTCGCAAACAGTTCAGAGAGCGGGTGTGTATTGTTTCTCATTATAGCCTTGCATTTCTTATTAATTCTATCCTCTAATACCTCCTCGAAAGTCCTAAGTTGTAGACCCACCGCCGCACTAGCCTTCTTGATAAGTTTATTCAGCTAAACAGCTGAATACAGCCAAAGCTACCCAGGAGTTCATGAGTGCAAAAAAGTGGAACATTCTGCAATGGCCAAGTCAATCACCAGATCTTAACCCAATTGAGCATGCATTTCACTTGCTCAAATCCAGACTTAAGACGGAAAGACCCACAAACAAGCAAGACCTGAAGGCTGCGGCTGTAAAGACCTGGCAAAGCATTAAGAAGGAGGAAACCCAGCGTTTGGTGATGTCCATGGGTTCCAGACTTAAGGCAGTGATTGCCTCCAAAGGATTCGCAACAAAATATTGAAAATAAAAATATTTTGTTTGGGTTATGTTTATTTGTCCAATTACTTTTGACCTCCTAAAATGTGGAGTGTTTGTAAAGAAATGTGTACAATTCCTACATTTTCTATCAGATATTTTTGTTCAACCCTTCAAATTAAACGTTACAATCTGCACTTGAATTCTTTTGTAGAGGTTTCATTTCAAATCCAATGTGGTGGCATGAAGAGCCCAACTCGCCAAAATTGTGTCACTGTCCAAATATTTCTGGCCCTAACTGTATAATCCACAGGAAGTAAACAATGAAATGAGCGAAAGCAAGTACAGATCTTAACATACACAGTGAAGGATTAAAAGAAAATAAAATGGAAGATTGAAAAATGTATTATTGAATAGATACTAAACTTAATTCTCATAGATTACAGTTAGAGCTTTCCAAACACTAAGAGTGTTAAGCCCCTTTCACATTAGCGTTTTTCACTGATAGCAGCAGATGCGGTAGATTTACCTCATCTGCCGTATCTGCCGCCTAACGGTCGCACTTGCGGCACACTTGCGGCAAGCCCCATGCATTGTCTTGCGGCATGTGCGGTGTAGCTGCGGTTCTGGCACTTGCGGCAGTTGCGGCCATGAAAAAAAACGCGGTCAATGCATGGGGCTTGCCGCAAGTGTGCTGCAAGTGCAACCATTAAGCGGCAGATTAGGTAAATCTGCCGCATCTGCAACAATCTGCAACAATCAGCGAAAAATGCTGATGTGAAAGAGGCTTTATGGCCACTTTACACACACCAACTTATCTGTCCAACTTCTGAACAGATATCTGGTTGCAGTGAAATCATGGACACATTGTTCCATTTGTACACAGCCACAAAATGGAGCAATGTGTCCATGATTTCACTGCAACCAGTAAGTTGTTCAGAAGTTGGACAGATAAGTTGGTGTGTGTAAAGTGGCCATAAGTCTAGCTTAATACTAGCGTTTGGTCTGCATGCGTCTGACACATAGACACAAACGCCGTGCCAAACGTTAAATAAATCAATATTAGTTCCCACTGATTACTATACATTTTCATAAAAGGGGCTCAGGGTATACATCAATCCCTTATTATTAACCCCTATTTGGCAGACTCATATACACATTGACAATTTTATGAAAATGTATAGTGTATACCCTGAGCCCCTTTTATGAAAATGTATCGCCGTGCCAAACGCTGCCATACCGATGTGAACGCAGCGGTGATGCTCCGCATGCGTTCACATAGCATATGACTGTAATGTTCCCAGCCACTTAATCAGCGATCTCGGCGGCTGGGAGATCAGCGGTCTCGGCAGCCGTCGGGAGATCAGCGGTCTCGATGGCTGGGAGATCAGTGGTGGCTGCCGAGGGAGCTAAAGATGGGAGAGAGACTCTATGCAGATTTCTATGTGATCCACAGCGTTCACCTGCTCTGTCATGCAAATGACACTGCGGATCCATTGACCTCCATTCACTTTTTGTGCACTTCAGAACGCTTGCGTAGGAAGCGAGTGCTCTCAGACACACAAAAAACGCATCCGAATGCAAACGCATACAAATGCGGCCAAACACAGACACAATGCGTTCCGATGTTAAACATGGGAACGCAGTGCGCTGCGTCTCGAACACAAATGTGAAGCCATCCTTAGACACTTTCTCTGCCTTGGCTAACATGAGGTGCGACCTCACTGTCTTAAATAAAAAGTCAAAAACAATATTTAAAAGTATTTCAAATAATAAAAATGAAATGTACACTTTTGCCTGTTCAATTTTTCTCTACAAAAGTATAACAAATATTTACAGATGGCTTTATTAATTAACTGCAATCTCCCGAGTACTAAAATTAACTTTTTATTCAACCCGCGTGGTGAATACCATAACAAAAAAAGAAATATATGGCAGCGTAGTTCTTTTTTATTCAGCACAATAAGCAAAAAAACAATGAATACATCAAATCATCCTGCTGAAAATAACGGTACCGTTACACGCTGCAACGCTGTAACGATCTCGCTAACGATCTCATGGGCGCGCGCGGGTCGTTAGGACATCGTTGGTGAGATATCACACGTCTAGATATCGTACACGATGCACCAACGATGTAGCGAGCAACTATCGTTCACACAACCCAGTGACCGATACTTGTTCATTGATGTGAATGGGCGAAGTCGTGAACGACATCGTTATCGCGGTGTCACACAGAACGATGCAGCAGGTTGGCTGATTGTGGATTGTCTGATCTGAGAACATGTTATCAAATCTGCGATCACCGATCCAATGATTTATCGTAATCACATCGCAGAGTCACACACAACGAGGTCGTAACGATGTCGCTTGAGCGACTCCAAACCCGTGACGTTTCAGTGATATCGTTCACAATCTCGCACCGTGTAACAGGGTCTTAAGTCCTCGATCCATATAAAAAAGATCAAGGCTTTTAGAATATGGATATGTACACAAATTATTGGTTTTTTCGTTGTTTGTTTTTTGCTTTTATTGCGCAGAATTCAAAAACATAATAAGCTTCATAAATTTGATATTGATGTAACGGTGCTGACCTGCCAAATACAGTTAAGAAGTACCGTAATTGAAAAGACAAATGCTGTAAAAATTAAACAGAAAAGAAACATAAAAAATCATACAACTACATTTTTTCGATTTTCCTATGATAAAATAATATATATAATTTGTCCTTTAGAAAACATGGCCTCATACATAAAAGTCATGATTAGAGAATGAAAAACATAAATTATAAAAGACAAAGCTTTATCTGATGGACGCAATATGCTGCATTTTAATGAGGGCTTGACTCACACCAGAGACATAACTACAATAGGTGCAGGGGATGCAATCGCATCCAGGCCCTGGAGCCTAGGGGGCCCCAAAAGCCCCTTTGTCTTATATAAAAATATGAATATTATTAAAGATTTGCAATAATTGGGGTCCCCTTTGAAGCTTTCGCATCCCGGTCCATGAGCTTCATGTTAATTCTTATAATTTCCATAAAATAATTATGAGCATCTTTGATTAAAATTGCATTATTCCTTTCCTCTATGTTTCCTCCTGAATATTTAATTTGCTAACTGGGTGGTACCACTAATCTTGTCAAGCAGCTCTGATTGGTCAGTGCAATACTGACTAGATACGCCCCCAACTGATTATATTACCGTAAGTTTATCTATAAAGTTCTAGGAGGAATAACAGAGAAACAGCACAATGTATAGTTGTAACCAATCATTTTTCAGAAATATTATTTTATGAAGAATACAAGTATTTGTGAGGGATAGCTGAATATACTACTTTAAAGGGTAAAGAGCTGGTTCATCTTCATCCAAATATGCCCTAACTGTTGGTAATGACAAAAAGTGAACCAAGAATTTAGAAGTAAAAATGTGGCGCCCCTGAGGTACTGCACCCCTGTTAGGGTGTTGTATCCCACTCACTGGTAAGAGGGGTACAGACCAGTACCGGGACACCCAGATCACACTAGGAATGATTGTAGTGGGGTTGGGTCGTGAAGGAAGTAGTTAGAGGGAGCACTTGGGAGTGAGGTCAGGAGGAACACACGTAGAGGACGTGGGACACGTGACAAGGGGTATAAAAAGAGCGAGAAACATCTAGAACGCAGGAGACGACAGTTGAACAGCTGAGGAGAGGAGATAGTTGAACAGAGGAGAAGAGGTGGTAAAACAGCTGAGGAGAGGCCACTGAACACCAAGGTCGAGTTAGAGGGAAGCTAGAGAAAATACGCCTGAAAAGTGTCCAAAGGACTGGAGCAAGTGGGAGCTTGTCCTAAGGCCGACCCCTAAAGGAGAACATCATCCAAGTGGCTCCAGGATGAAGAGAGGGTCCCAGAGGCATTGAAAGTGAGCAATCCACCCATGGGTCTTGTATCCATTGTCAGGCGCAGGCAAGTGGAGGGCCTAGGCCGCAAGGGCCACCAAGAATCCAAAAGACTAGTGGAGAAGACCAGGCTAATCTAGAAACCCGGAGGCTGTGGCACTTTCAAGGTGACATGGTTGACAACACACATCTGCTGAAAAGGTGGAAACCATAGGGCAAAGGGGAGACACAGCAGGGGAACCCCTAAGAAAAGCCCACAGTCACTGGCTCAGAGCTCAGTGTGGCGAGGTGCAAGGCAGGACGGGCGAGGCAAGCGCTGTATGAGACGACCTGGAAAGAAAAGAGAAGGGGTGCCGGTTACGCACCATCCTACTGTTGCACAGCTTCTGGATACCCACAGTTGCAGTAGAAACTTCACAGAGCAGATTATATGGGATAAGAAGCTTTTACTTCATAGTCACTCAGTAATGCACCAGGAAGAAGCAACAAATTGAAAGTACAAGAGAGACTTTTTCTTTTACAATACAGTAAGCAAGGAAAACTTTACATAACATTGCCAGCTATTGTCAGATCAGCATAAAGTCCTCCTTCACACATACGAAGTCCACAACTGTTGCATATACCAACACCTACTACCAGGGAGTAGCTGGATCCCTGCCTCCGAGAACCCAGTGTTCAGAGGGCTGCTACACAAAGACTGTGAGTAAAAGAACTGAAGACTGCAGCCCACTGTGTTTGTGAACTTTCTTGACGCGTCTAAAACACCAGAAACACAACTATCAACTCACTCAGGTATCTTTGGATACCTTAGGGGTCAGCCCTACCCATAGAGGGCTTAATAACATTGCTGCCTCCCAACCTTTGGCCCCTAGGAAGACTGTCAAGCAACGGCGGCCATTTATAGCCGTAACCTGGGGGTGGCGTCACGTATAAATGACCAAGTATCCCCAAGTTCCTATGAACCCTCCATGCCAGGTCCCTATCCCTAAGAAAGAGAGCCGCCCATACCAAACTTTTAATGACAACGCCAGGGTAAGAGAGCTGGTGTAACACGCCAGACTAACCCCCCGACCAGAATATACCCGGGGTTAAAGTGGCCTAGCCCAGATTATACCCAGGTATATTCTGGCCTAGCTCAGTTTATACCCCAGGGTATAAACTGGGCTAGCCCAGAATATACCCCTCTGGGCCAAAATATACCCGGGGTATATTCTGGCCTAGCCCAAACTGGCCTAGGCCTGTTTATACCCCGGGGTATAGTTTGGGCTAGGCCAGAATATACCCGGGGTATATTCTGGCCCAGGGGGGTATATTCTGGGCTAGCCTAGTTTACACCCTGGGGTATAAACTGGGCTAGGCCAGAATATACCCGGGGTATAATCTGGGCTAGGCCACTTTAACCCCGGGTATATTCTGGCCTAGCCCAAACTGGCCTAGGCCTGTTTATACCCCGGGGTATAGTTTGGGCTAGGCCAGAATATACCCGGGGTATATTCTGGCCCAGGGGGGTATATTCTGGGCTAGCCTAGTTTACACCCCGGGGTATAAACTGGGCTAGGCCAGAATATACCCGGGGTATATTCTGGGCTAGGCCACTTTAACCCCGCGTATATTCTGGTCGGGGGGTTAGTCTGGCCTGTTACACCGGGTCTCAGTCCCTGTGATCCCCGTGATGAAGCCTCAAAACAGCCCAGTTCCGAGTATCCTAAGGCCATGGAGGGGTGTGTCAGCTACCTTACTCTTCACTGTGTTCATAGACCTCTGTTTCCTGTAGTATAGCAAACTACAAGCAGCTAAACATACAGTAGTGTTCAGGGGCGGACTGGCCCACCGGATGATCAGGAGAATCTCCGGTGAGCCCCGGGTCCCGGGTGCCACGTCCCCCAAGCCTCGCCCCCATACCCCCCTGATCCCCCGGTCTGGGAATATCGCTAATTGCATCAGCAGCACTGCTGATATGATTAGCGATGGATGGGCCCTCTCTGCAGCAGCAAAGCAGGGAGAGCGATCTCCCTGCTATGCCTGCTGCCGCCGCAGTGCCGCTCTGCCTCCTGCCGGCGCATGCATGGGAGGTCAGTCTAAGAGCGATGAAGTCATCGCCCTTAGACTGCTTCCTGTGCGCACTGGGTTCCTGACCTCAGGGCACTGTGGAGGACGGACCTCCCCAGGCAGCTCATCCTGACGTAAGTGGTGAGTATGGGGAGCGGGAGGCGGGCCTGGGTGCCTTGTGCTGCCGTGCCCTTGGATGCCTGGTGGTGCCTGGTGCTGCTGGGCCCCTGGGTGCCTGGTGGTGCCTGGTGCTACCGGATGCCTGGTGCTGCCGGGGGCCTTGGTGCCTGGTGGTGCCTAGTGCTGTCGGGTGCTGTTGTGGCGCCCCTGCGACCAGGGTGGCCACATGAGGGAAATGCAGCCAGGTAGAAAGGAGACAGTTTGTGCAACAAACACCCTCAGCATACACACCCACAGGAGCACAACACCCAACCCGGAGCCCGGGACTCTAGGCGGGCAAGGGGTGGTAGGGTTTAGAGGGAAGTGGGTGGGAAGGTAGGTCTGGTGGTAGACCAGTACAAAAGGAGAAGGCTGAAGGAGTTAGTATGCCAAGGAAGGCTGAGCTGTAAAGACAAGAACAGACAGAAAGTGACACTTCCCGGAGGGATAGGGCTCCCTGGAGACGAAGAATCCACAGAGACATAGATCCGTGGAGAGAAAGCTCATCCATAGCCTGCAGCCCAAGGGAAAGTAAGGACAGAGACCGGACCGGTGCCACCGGGTCCGAGGACTACGGCAGCATTGACCGACTACAGGCGGGATAGGTTTCCCTTGTTCTACCTGGACAGTCACACGGGTTGGAAAGAGCCGGGTAATCCCTTGAAAGACAGGGTTACTCAGGGCAAGGCTGGGACCAGAGTGTCGACTCTGAGGGGGACCGCAGCTATACGCCGGCTCCCCAGACAAACCAACGGGGAAAACTAACTCCAAGTCCACGGTTCCTACTACATGGGTTGGAGGATCAGCAACATTATAGGACCCAGCTTGCCGCCCACACACATAGGGGGAAGTCATACCAAAGGACGGCGTTGCTGTCATACAACCCACAGGGAAGAACTGAGAAACAAGGCGGAAAGGTTGCAGAGAGAGTGAGGGGTCTCAGGAAGAAAAACCTGGCTGCAGAGGGTTCAGAGTGTCCGGACTTACCCGTGTAAAGTGACTGGTTGAGAACTGTAAAGTTGGAACTGCTTGTGCTAAAGAACTTGAGTAAAACCCGGTGAACCCTGCTTCAGTCTTCCGTGTATGATTCCAGGTATACAGAACTGTATCGCACCTTTATACCCTGTCAGGAGCAGCCCGACCCACGACGGGCTCACCCATCTAGCTGTAGCCCCATCTATCCATCCTCCTGGCAGAGCTATGCTGCAGCGGTGGTCCCCTCATTGACCACAACCTGTGGGTGGTGTCACGACAAACAATATTCCTTGTAAATACCCCTTTTACTTGTGGGACTCGGGACACGGTCTGGACCAAGACTGCCGTGACATCCCCAGCAGATACCCTGGTCCGGTACCGAGTACCCCTTCCCAGTGGGTCACACACTGTGGTGTCTGGTGCTCCTGGGTGCCTGATGGTGCCAGGTGCCTGGGTGCCTGGTGCTGCCAGCTGTCCGGGTGCCTGGTGGTGCCTGGTGCTGCTGGATTGCCGGGTGCCTGGTGCTGCCGGATGCCTGGTGCTGCTGGATACATGGTGCTGCCAGGTGCCTGGGTGCCTGGTGCTGCCAGGTGCCTGGGTGCTTGGTGCTGCTGAGTGCCTGGTGCTGCCAGGTGGCTGAGTGCCTGGTGCTGCCGGGTTACTGGGGCCTGGTGCTGCTGGATGCCTGGGTGCCTGGTGATGCCTGGGTGCTGTGGGGTGCATGGTGGTACTGGGTGCCTGGTGGTGTCTGGGTGCCTGGTGATGCCTGGTGCTGCCGGGTGCCTGGTGGTGCCTGGTGCTGCTGCATGCCTAGTGCTGCCGGGTGCCTGGTGCTGTCAGATGCCTGGTGCTGCTGGATGCCTGGTGCTCCCGGATGCCTGGTGCTGCCGGATGCCTGGTGCATAGTGTTACCTGGTGCCTTGGTGCCTGGTGCTGCCAGGTGCCAAGTGGTCCTGGTTGCCTCGTTCTGATGGGTTCCTGGTGCCTGGTGCTGCCGGGTGCCTGGTGCTGCCGGATGCCTGGTGCTGCCGGGTGCCGCCGAGTGCCGGAGGCTGGGAACTGCAAAGGAAGAAGCTGCCGGATGCCGAGTGCCAGGTACCTGGTGCCAGAGATTGGAAGCCGCAGAGGAAAAAGCTGCCAGATGCCCCTAGTGCCAGAGATTGGGAGCCGCAGAGGAAGAAGCTGCCTGGTGCCGGGTGCTTGGTGCCAAAGACCGGGAGCTGCAGAGGAAGAAGCTGACAGGTACCTGGTGCCAGAGACCAGGAGCTGCAGAGGAAGAAGCTGATGGGTGCCTGGTGCTGGGTGTCTGGTGCTGGAGACCGGGAGCCGCAGAGGAAGAAGCTGCTGGATGCCTGGTGCCGGATACTGGGAGCTGCAGAGAAAGAATCTGCTGGCTACCTGGTGCCAGAGCCTGGGAGCTACAGAGGAAGAAGCTGCCTGGTGCCAGGTGACTGTTGCCAGAGACCGGGAACCGCAGAGGAAGAATCTGCTAGGTGCCAGGTACATGGTGCTATAGACCAGGAGCTGTAGAGGAAGAAGCTGCCTGGTGCCTGGTGCCAGATGCCTGGTGCCGGTGAGCAAGAGACTGGGAGCCGCAGAGGAAGAAGCTGCCTGGATCAGGAGTGTGGAGTCAGGTAAGGCGCTGTTACAGCTGAAGATAGCAGCCTAGGGGGGAGAGAGTGGCATGGATGAATGGATGGTTGGGGTGGCCTGGAAGAGGGAGCAGAATGGGATGGATGGGGTGGCCTGGAAGAGGGAGCAGAATGGGATGGATGGGGTGGCCTGGAAGAGGGGGCAGAATGGGATGGATGCACCTGTGTGCAGTTAATCTATTAGCAAGACGTCCCCACAAAGTCCCACTGCTTTTAAAAAAAAACGTTCTGAAGCAGATACAGTTTGCCAAAGAACTCGTCAACTGGCTGAAAGAGAAATGAAGAAACATTTTGTGAACTGAAGAAAGTAAACTTGTTCTTTTTGGGTCCAAGAGCTGCAGACAGTTCATCAGACGACCCCCAACTCTTGCAAGTCTCTTGCAACATCTTCGGCCGCTGAATTAATGCTAGCAAAGGTCACTAATGTGGGATTCTAGGATACTGCCCGTAGATTAGAGAGAAAGGAGAGTTAGTGAAAGACTCACCAGCCCGGTTGTTTTAGGAGGACTTCACCCATGGCTGCAGGGAGACCCAGTCATTTTGATGGGAGTTCACAAAGTGTCAGAGGTAGTTGGAGAGAACTTACACCCAATCCACCTGACTGTTGGACTGAGGATGGTAAGTAGAGAAGTCCAATGCTACCTCCAGTAGCTTGCAGAGAGATCTCCAGACCTTGGAGATTCACTGGACCCCTCTTTCGGACACAATGTGGAGTGGAAGGCCATGAAGGCAAA
>JARQOC010000003.1:77591034-77630385 GCA_033576535.1 Allobates femoralis | reverse complement strand
TTAATTGATAAAGAAAGTGTACTCATCATTCATCTAAGTTCCCCCTGTCAGTGAGGGAAGTCTGGGTGGTTTTGAAGTATTGTTTGTTAAAGGTGAGACATTAATTGGTGGACTATTGAGGTGACATTTACTTGACATGTTGTGTCAGTGATAGTCTGAACTACTTCAGTAACGTTTATTCAATGGTTTTAATTGGTCGTAAGCACAAATATACCAATGACGATGATCGAAAAGCTGCAGCAGCAAGGCGACGAACAACATTGACTCCAAGAGACACTACAACAAACTGCTGTGCAGACAAGCCCAGGATGCCGAATCTCATAGACAATGTCGGCTGAATGAATCTCTAGAAGACAGGACAAACCGACAGCAACATGTTCATGCCATATATAGAACATGAATGCACTACCAACTAAGACAAGCCCAAGAGATATTCAACAACTGGCATGTTATGTCACAAATGATGAAACGACAATTATTCAACACTACTGTGGGAATATGAATGTAGTTTGCTCTACATGCAACTCTCTAAATTTTATTGATGAAAAACCATCTGACAATAAGTTTACTCAATGCTGTCAAAAAGGGAAAGTTATGGTACCAAGAATTCACTACTCAGATCTGTTTGAGGAATTGATGAAAGGGATGCATCAACAGTAGAAATTTTATGGACAAGATCAGCAGCATCAACAGTTCACATGCGTTTTCCTAAAACTGCACCGCTTCCTGCATTCGGACCGTATTGTTTTAAAATTCATGGCCAGATCTACCACCGCACTGGAACACTTTACCCAGAAATAGGACAACCACCAAAATTTGCACAATTATACATCCTTGATGCAAATGAGGCTACAGAACAAAGGATGAGTCTGAAAGAAAATGAAAAGTGAAATGCTGAACTAATGAATCTCATTGCTGAACATTTACAACAAATCAGCCCATTTGCTGCTGCATATCGCATGCTATAAGACATTGAAGCTAAGGAGCAACAGAGGGCTATTCAAAATGGAACTGAATTGCCTTCTATTGTCATGGCAATTAAACAAGAATGTACACAAGATCCCCGACGTTATAACAAACCACGTGTAAGTGAGGTTGCCGTTGTTTTTCAAAATGATGATGGATAGCCTCCTTTTCAAAGGGATATATTAGTCCATCTTAAGTCAGATCTGAACAACCCTCTGCTTCCTAAGACACAGCGAATTAGCGTTTTGCACAGCAACCTTGATGCTCTTCTGTATCCCCTATTCTTTGAAAGAGGTGATCAAGGGTGGCATGAAAACCTACACCAGCAAGGCACTTTAAGACGAATTACACAACTGCAGTACTACAGTTTCCTTTTGTCTGTGCAAATAACTTCAATCCTATTTTAAACAGTGGCAAACTGACAAACAATACTTAGTTGACGCTATGTTAAAATCGAAGCCAATCGCCTACATTTTATGCGAATGAACCAAAAACAACTTAAAGTTGAAGTTCAAGAACATTTGCAAAACCAATCCATTCAAAAGGGAATTCCCATTGGAAAAACAGTAATTCTCCTGTCATCGTTTGAAGGTAGGCCCCGCAACATTAAACAGCGATATCAAGATGCAATGGAATAGTGACAAAGTATGGAAGACCTGACATTTTTGTGACAATGACCTGTAATCTTAAATGGCCAGAAATTACTGAAAATCTAGAACCCTGGCAACAAGTGGAACACAGGCCAGACTTAGTTGCACGCGTTTTCGACTCAAACTCACCAGTCTTTTGAAAGATATCAAAAATGCCCTTTTTGGAACAATCGTAGCAATGGTACACGTCATCGAGTTTCAGAAACAAGGTCTCCCACATGCGCTATACTGATTATCTTAAATGTGGATTCTAAGTTTCGCACAGAGTAAGAAATCGACAACATAGTGTGGGCTGAAATTCCTAACCAAGAAAAATATCCTGAACTGTATGATATTGTCATCTTTCATATGGTTCATGGTCCATGTGGTGAAGCAAATCCAAATAATGCATGGAAAACGGCAAGTGTACTAAAGGCTTTCCAAAGGAGTTAAAACAGCCACTGTGAAAGACTTGGATGGCTACCCATCGTACCAGTGAGCACACATTGAGAACATTGTTCACAAAAAAAAATTATAAATAACTCATTGATAGTCCCATACAACCCATACTTATCAAGACGCTACAACTGTCACATAGACGTAGAAATCTGCGCTTCATAAAAAAGTGTCAAATATCTTTTCAAGTATATCTACAAGGGCCATGACAAAGCTAATGTTGAAATACAACAGACAACAGTCAATCACGATGAATCATCAACTTTTCTTGACTCAAGATATGTGAGTGCTCAGAAGCTGCTTGGAGGATGTTTGCATTTCCAATGCATGCACAGTCCCATGCCATTATACGTTTAGCTATCCATTTACCTAATCAACAACAGGTTTATTTCCATGAAAATTGTCAATTTGAAGATGTCTCAAAAACTTTAAGCACGACGTCAACATTAATGGAATGGTTTTTGCTGAACCAACGTGACGAAAACACAAGGCAGTATTTGTATCGCGAGATACAGAGCATTACGTTTGGAATAAAGCTTAGAAGCCAAGACAACGAGGAGTTAGCAAAATAATTGGACCATGTATATTGCTAGTGTCAAGGATCAAGAACGATATTGCCTTCGGCTGTTACTGCTGCATGTCAAAGGAGCTACAAGTTGATTATTTGCAAACAGTTAATGGAGTATTGCACGATACATTTAAAGCTGCAGTTTTGACCTTAGGACTTTTATTGGATGATATTGTTTGGACACTTACTTTAGAAGACACAGTTACCCTATATATGCCTAAGCAACTTCGCCAATTGTTTGCCTACATCTGCGTATTTGGACCACCTACAAATCCCGCTCAACTTTGGACAAATTTCAAGGAATTCTAATCGAGGAAATTACTGCTTATGTCTTCAAACAAAAGTGGAGATTGACAAAATTGCCAATCTTATGCCATGCGAGATTTACAAAATGTCTTATTACTGCATGGAAAAATATTTTCAGACTTTAATTTGCCACAGCCTGCAACTAAAGTTCTACAATTTCCAGAGTATGATGAAGCTAAGGAATTATTGTTGGCAACACAGAAAATAAACTCCTTAAATGAACAACAACATATTGCATATGATACTATTGTGAGTGCCATAGAAAACCAAGCAGATGCAAGGCCAAAATGTTTCTTCATTGACTGTCCAGGAAGGAACGGTAAAACATACTTATATGAATTTTTAATGCATCACAGTAGATGGTTGGGAAAAGTCGTATTGCCATCAGCTACAACAGGTATTGCAGCAAATCGTTTACGAGGAGGTTGCACTATGCATTCACTCTTTGGGATACCAGTTCCTGTCAACGAAATTTCCGTTTCCAGAATAAAACACATTTGCTGGAAAACAGTTACACAACGCACATCTGTTGATACTTGATGAGTGTACTATGGCACCCAAATATGCTTTGACCTTAATTAACAGACTTCTGCGTGAGGTCATGACTACAAATGTTGCTGAAAAGAATGAAATTCCATTTGGAGGTAAAGTTTTTGTCATCAGTGGAGATTTTAGGCAATGCCTTCCAGTTATACCAAATGGAACAAGAACAGATGTTATTGAGTCCAGCTTAAAAATGGCTGATCTTTGGAAACAGTTTACTCAACTCCAACTCATTAACAACATGTGATCTTTAGATCCAGAGGGCAGCAATTGGCTTCTTAAACTTGGTAATGGTGAACTTAGCAACGAATACAACCTTGGATAAGATATTATTGAAATACCAGAAGACATGTACTGACTGCATTGTAACAGATTTTTTTGTACAACGCATTGAAATTGATGTGAACGACCAAACCAGTGCTGAGAGGGCCTCTTCCCATGCAATTCTCTGTCCCAAGAGCGATGATGTGACTCTGCTAAATTCCCGTGTGATGGATAGAATGCCTGGAGGGTGTAAGCTATACACAAGTGATGATTCAGTGGATGTAGACAATGAAGATGAACGAGAACATTATCCAGTTGAATTTTAAATAGTCTTACGCCATCAGGAATGCCATCCCACAGACTACAACTAAAAGTTGGAACAATTGTAATGTTGTTTTGGAATCTAAATACAAAAAATGGTCTATGTAATGGAACTCCCTTATTGTTAGTGGACTCCATACCCACCTAATTCAAGCAAGAGTCATCAGTGGATCAGCAAAAGGAGATGAAGTGTTTATTCCGCGTATTGATTTATGTCCTTCAGACACAGGTCTTCCATTTAGACTTCAGAATCGTCAGTTTCCAGTAAAACCAGCTTTTGCCATGACTATAAACAAGTCCAAACTGTACATCGTGTTGGGGTACATCTACCGGAGCCAGTTTTTGGTCATGGACAACTGTATATTGCATTTTCTAGAATCAAAATGAGATCCAACATCAAGGTGCAAGTTCTTGATACCCCTTTACAAGGACACTTGCTTACAGATCGTCCAAAGGTTTTCACAAGAAATGTGGTGTATAAAAATATTTTAGGTTGATTACATTTAATGATAATGTATATATTGCATCGAGAAAATGCTGTCTATTCATTGCATTATTAGTCTGTTACATAGATATTTAATATATACACATAGATACATAAAAAGCTTAGTTAGAATCAGCACAGTAGTAATACACATAAGTAGGTGCAATAGTCCTGTACACAGTGCTTCACTTGTGTGGTAATACTTATAAAAAAAAATCATGCAGCACTCCAGGCACAAAGATGTTTTCTGGGCCCTTTATTAGGCCACGTGATACAACGTTTCAGTCAAAAAGACTTTGACTTTGACTTTGACTTGCTGAAAAAAGTCTTTTTGACTGAAACGTCGCATCATGTGGCCTAATAAAGGTTCCAGAAAACATCTTTGCACATAGATACATAATAGATGATAGATACATCGATATAAAATGCAAAAAAAAATAGATGGATAGATGCACAAATAAATAGATCTAAAATACACAGATAATACATAGCTAGATAACAGATAATGTGACATAGGTCAATACATTCGTGTGATAAATTTATAGATGTTTTATATAGTAAGGTGATCACACGTTAAGTATAAGAGGGGAGATGTGTATCATCCAAATTGTTAAATTTGGTGATATTAACCCAGATCTAATGTTCCAGTATCATAGATGCTGAGAAACCTAATTTATCTTTAACAGAGCTGGGTTTTTGTGAACAGCTAAAGAGATGGGCGGGACGGCTGTTCACCACATCTCCATCCCAAGGTGTGGTCTATACACATAGATAGTACATAGATAAAACATGCATAGAGAGATGATAAATATAGCATACATAGACGATAGACACATAGGTAGATGATATAGATATCGTGTATTCATTGCATTATTGTTAAATCTTCATAAATAAACATATAAATAAAAATACATACATATTCTAGAATACCCGATACGTTAGAATTGGGCCACCATCTAGTTTATAATAAAAATGAATAGCAGTGAATGCACATATGGTTGCAAAAAATAAGATACATCCATATTATAAAGGGAACCTGTCCGGTCCGATAATGCTATTAACCTGCCAAAACAGTGTGCAGATCACATGGGGCAGGGCACATATGGTAGAGAACGCGGTCCGCAGCAATCTCTGATCCAGCATTGCAGTGAGAGAGAGTGAGTGCAAGGCTGCAGCCGCTGATGTTTGCAGGACGGGAGAGCAGAACGCCGCTCTGTCCACCCACAAAGAACGTTCTGACGTGACGTGTGACATCACCACCTGGTGCTTCATTGTGCTGCGATTTCTTCTTCCCCAGGTATGCCCAGCCATAGGCCGCAGTGGATTTTAAAGAGGCCGTGGGCTGGCAGCTGCTTAAAGGGGACGAGCAGCCACAGCGGCACAATTTCAGTCCACCGGGCAAATGCCCACTATGCATATTTGCAGTCTGGGCCTGACTCCCACTGTTTGATTATTTTATTAAAGTGTTACTGGTTATATAGAGCCATTTTGTTGCCTTCCATTTTTCTCGGTGTCATAAAAAGTTATGAAATACGCAAGTGTATTGCGCACTCATCTATAACATGGAGTGCGCATTCGTGCGCAGGGACATTTTTGGGCATGGTATGGGTGCGTATACGTACCGGCGCGTCTAAATTCCGCGGCCGGGAAACGCAACATCTTGCATTTTAGGGATAAAAAATGCGCAAGCTTCCACATGTGCACGGATGCGGATAAACCAGGCATTATTGTCTATGTGTACGCAATCATATGCAAGGCCTTGCGGATGCCTGCGTTAGATCCACATGCGTATAAGCCAATGCACATGCCCAGAAAGATCTCTTTCTGGGCATGCGCATTGGCTTATATGCATGCCTGATTTATCCGCATCCGTGCGCATGCAGAAGCTTGCACATTTTTCAATACCCTAAAACGCAACATGTTGAGTTTCCCTGCCGCGGAAATTAGACGCGCCGGTAGGTATATGCACCTGTACGCATGCCCAAAAATGTTCCTGCACACTCCATGTTATAGATGAGTGAGCAATACGCTTGCGTATTTCAGAACGTTTATGCCCAGCTTCCGCTGCGCTGCAAAATGCAAATGAGAGACCACCCTTTTTCGTTGCAGTTTTTGTGTTTATAAATGTATGAAATAAAAATTTGATTGTATTTGTTTATATGTATATATTGATTATATAGATTGTCTGGTATTTTTCTCTTTAGTGAGTTATTTATAAGCTTTTTTGTATAGTGGTAAAGGCTGGGTTCTGTATATCTACCTCTATTCGAATGCAGCCATTATTTTGTTGACAGAGCTGAACAGCACCGTAACTGAGTAGCCCCGGCCGGCGTCGGCAACATCAGGAACAGCTGATCAGCGCGAGCCTGGTGTCGCACTCCTACTGATCAGATATTGATGCTCTACAGTCCCTGACAACCCCTTTAAGGAGTTTAATGGGATTGTGGTTAAGGTACCGTCACATGCGACAATATTGCTTGCAATTTGCAGGTTGCAGTGAAATCATGGACACATTGTTCTATTTTGTTGCTGTGTACAAATGTAACAATGTGTCCATGATTTCACTGTAACCAGCAAATTGCCAGTGAAATTGCAAGCAATATTGCTGCGTGTGACGGTACTTTTAAAAGCGTTGAAGAGATTGCTAGATGAAAGTTAAAATTTATAAACCACACATCAGCACGGTTAGGCTTGTCTTGTCTGCCATACACACTTATCTGCTACAGGAGGGGAAATTCAATATAGAGACCCCTTCTTTGAGACCCCTATGATTTATAGGGACATAAAAATGTGGGGTCCTTCAGTTTTAGATGTCTTACATCAATATTATGGTTTTTAAAGTGCCTCAACAGGAAAATTTAACGTGTTTTTTGAGTTCTCTTCCGATAAAAACGAAACTAAAAAAATGTAAAGTTTCAGAAACTATCTTCTATAGAAAAAGATGTGTATGTATAGGGGCGCAATTACCAGGGCTGTACAGTTGGTAAGCCAAACATCCGACTTTGACTCTTTAATTTCCCTGAATTCGACTCCAACTCCACCAAAATGGACACTGACTCCTACTCCACAACCATGGCTTTGAAGTCAGTAAGCAAACACCTGATTCTTCAATTTCCCTGAATCTGACTCCCACTCCACCAAAATGAACACAGACTCCACGACTCCAACTCCACAACCATGGTTGTGAAGTCCGTAAGCCAAACATCCGACTCCTCAATTTCCCTGACTCCCACAGCAACTCCGACTCCACTCAAAATGGACACCAACTCCACGATTCTCACTCCACAGCCCTGGTAACTACAATAGGTACAGGGGTTGCAATCGCATTCTGGCCCTGGAGCCTAGGTGTCCCCAAAAGTCCCTTTGGCCTATAGAAAAAGACTAATGCTTTTAAAGATGTGCAATAATTGGGGGCCCCGTTGGAGCTTTCGCATCTGGGCCCTTGAGCTTCAAGTGACACCACTGTGTATGAAAATAGAATTAGTCTTACCGGTAATTCAGTTTCTAGGAACCTTCCACGACAGAAGACCGGAGGTTGCCTCCCCGCCCTAAATAAGGGAACAGGAAACACAAAGATGTTAAATACGCCTCCCATTCCTGCACTCACCAGTGTTTTTTCTGTACACACTAGCATAAATAGTTACCGCCAATAGTGCAGGAATCATACATTACAAACATTAAATAGGGAGGGAAATTAATGCTGTCATGGAGGTCCCTAGAAACTGAATTACCGGTAAGACTAATTCTCTTTTCTCTAGTCACCTTCCACGATAGCAGACCGGAGGAATACAATTGAATAATACCTAGGGAGGGATGACAGCCTGCAGGACTCTCCTGCCTGCCAAACGTAAGATCCCTATTAAAGTCTAGTCTATAATGCATGTTGAAAGTATGTGAGTTGCCCGCCTGCGCCGTGGGGTACTCAGGTCCCCTTCAGTCTCTGTTATCTGTTAAGCTGCTTTTCATGGTCCCGGGCATGATGGCGATGGGCAGCAAGGTGATAAGCCCTCACGGGCAGGGCTGGTTTTCCCCTGGGCCGGTATATAGTGTGATGGTATGGTGGGGGTTGCAGGAGTCAGCGTACAAAGAAGTGAACAGACACGGAAAGAACAGACCGTTTTACCTTTAATGATGTTATTGCAGGTGTAGCTGAGTCGTTCCATCGATCCCAAGTCGTTGTTTGGGATCTGGAGCTTGGAGGCGAGTTGGGGCTGTCTACGCCAGAGCAAGTTCTGAGGCCTACCTACAGTGTTGGTTCAGGCGGGCATTGGCTGCATGGAGCTATGCTGTTACCATCTCTTGTCGGTGTAGCCGTATGACAGGCGGCATGAGCCCTTCTCCGGTCTGGACCTCTCTCTAATTACCACTCCATGGCTCTGTGGTGTGGCTGTGTCTCCTGGCTTTGGTGTGAATGGGAAACCTGAAATAGGCCGCTCTCCGGGTGTGGTTGCTGGGTATAGAACCCCTGACGACCTCGGTCTCCGGTGACCGTACTTCACTAGGTCCTGGGGTGAGCTAGCGCTGACTCCACTCCCCAGACCTAGTTCTCCACTTCCTCAGACCCTCACCATGGGTCTAACACATGGTTAGTCAATCTCCTAGGATGGGCCTAGCGTGGCTGCCGTCTCTAGGGTGTCTTCTACAGTCCTCCCTGGAACTGAAATAACTGGCCCCCCCAGACTAGAATTTATAGGGGACCTGGACCTGGACCTGCTTTAGAGCTTCCCCATCTGGCCTGGAGTCAGGATGGTGTTGTGCGTGTGCTTACCTTGTGGATGCCTTGACTCACCTCCAAACTTATATTGTGGCTACCGGACCCCAGGGTGCCACATATGGACCGAGGACCAGGAGGCGGCTCTGCAGATCTGCTCGGTAGATGCATCTCCCCTTTCTGCCCATGATGTTGAGATGGATCTGGTGGAGTGAGCTTTCAGAGACTCAGGTGGTGAGCACCCCTGTTGAAGATACACAATGCAGATGGCTTTCTTAATGCAGTTGGTGATTGTACCTTTGGAGGCCTTCTTCCCCTTGTTGCGGCTACAGTGCTGGACAAATTCTGGTCAACCCTCAACGCGGCAGTCTGTTGGAGGTAATGAAGAATAGTTCTGCGAACGTCAAGGGTATGGGAGGTATCTTCCTTGAGATTCCTGTGGAAGTCAGAGACCACCTTGGGAAAAAATGTAGGGTCGAGCTGGAGCACAATACTGTCATCCAAGTTTCTCAGATAGGGTTCCCTAACTGAGAGGGTCTAACGTTCACCTACCCTCCTGGCAGAGGTGATGGCTACCAGGTAAGCAGTCTTCTGGGAGAGAATCTGGAGACTTGAGCCAGATAAGGGCTCAAAGGGTGTTTGCGTCAGTCCATTGAGAACAATATTAAGGTCCGAAGGAGAGACTCTGCGCTGGAGTATTGGCCAAAGTCTGCTGGCTGATGTCATGAAATGCCTAATCCAGGGGTGATTGGCCAGACTCTGGTCAAAAAAGGAACTAAGAGCTGATACTTGTACTTTTAGTGTACTAGGCGTAAGGCCCAATTCTAGCCCATTTCGTAAGAAGTCCAATATACATGCGATATTTGGATGAAATGGATCTGGAGGATCTCCAGCACACCACGAGACGAATTTCTTCCAGATCTTGCCATATATAGCATTTGTAACCGGCTGTCTACTCTTTTGTAAAATGGAAATCACTTTGTCAGACAATCCCTTGGCCCGCAGGATCCTGGCTTCAATAACCAGGCCACTAGGCTCAATTTTCGAGGGTTCGAATGAAGAATGGGCCCTTGGTGAAGCAGGTCGGACCGTAGAGTCAGAGGAACCAGACCTTCCAGGGCCAGGCTCACCATAGCGCTGTAACCGCTTCATTCCGGCCAGAGAGGTGCCACCAGTGTTGTGGGAAAGTTGTCTTTCCTGATCTTCTGCAACGTCCTGGAAATTAGCGCAATCGTGGGAAAGGGATATGCCAGGTTGAACTCCCACGGATGAGAGAATGTGTCTACTCCCCAAAAGCTGCCATTCGGCATCAGGAGAAAAAAGCGTTCACTTTTGCGTTGTGATGAGAGGCAAATAGGTCCAACTCGGGAAGACCCCATTTAGCTGCCAGAGACCTAAAGACATCTTGATGTAGACACCATGCCCCAGGATGAATTCTCCCTCCTGATAAGTCCGCCTGGATGTTGTCGGACCCCTCAGATGGACTGCAGACAGGGACAAGAGATGTCTTTCTGCCCAGGAAAAAATCCTTGCAGAAATCGAGTTTAGACTTGCAAATATGGTGCCCCCTTGATGACGGATATGGGCTACTGTTGTGATATTGTCTGAGAAGACCCGTACGTGGTGGCCCTGGATCAAAGAGACTGCTGTCCTGGGCGCCTCTTCCACCACCTTGAACTCCCGGAAATTGGATGACCTGGTGCTGATCGGAGAGGACCACCTGCCCTGGAAGTGGTGACCCGCAATCGTGGTGCCCTAGCCCCTGTTGCTGGAGTCCATTGTTAGGGACATCAAAGGCGACTGGTCCCAGGTGACACCTTTCCGGTGGTCCCGAGGAGTCAGCCACCAGGTTAGGGAGGACCTCTCATGCCCTGGTAGTGCCACCCTCTTTGAGAGGGAAGTTGATGATTTGTCCCAGGAAGACAGGAGATTCCCCTGCAGAACTCTGGTGTGGGCTTCAGCCCATGGAACCACCTGGATGCAGGCTGTCAATGAGGCTAGAGTCGAAATCATGGACCTCAGGGTATGGTGTCGCTGATCCCGGAACTTGGAGATCTTTTGTTCGAGCTCCTGCCTACGATTTGTTGGCAAAAAGGAGGATTGTTGGGACTAGTCGAAGAGAACTCCAAGGAACTGCTTCTGCATGCATGGAGTCAAGTCGTATTTCTCCAAGTTCGGAATCCATCCCAGAGAACGCAGGATCTGTAGGGTGGTGGTGACAGCCTGGTTCAATTCAGGAGACATCGGGACCAGAATCAGAAAGTCGTTGAGGAACGGGACAATGTAGATCCCTTATTCTCTGATGAAAATACTCAGGTGGCAGAGGGCAGAGGAGGGGGCAGAGGAGACTCCGAAGGGCACAGCGTTGTATTGAAAATGGTATACACACTGGCCCCTTAAGTCCGCAAACCTGATGTATTGGTGATTTGCTGGGTGGATGGATACATGTTAATATGCATCCCTTGAGGTACCTTCACATGCCGCAATTTCGCCTGGCAATCCTAAAGGCGATATGTTGCCCCAGAGCAATCGCCATGAAATAGCCTCACAGTTGCGGCGTGTGTTTGGGGAATTTTGCGGCGATAAATCTCCTCTTGGCCGTCGCCTGATTCCTGAACAGTGCTCAGAAATCAGTCTCAACCATGTAGGTGATATTTCCATGTTGTGACGTGTGATAGGGCGATAGTGATGGAACCAGCGTTGCCTAGAATTTCCCATTGGCATGCCTCATCCGTACTGTATTAACAAGAAGATCGACTGGCACACCTGTCAGTGGAGATGCAAGCATGAAAAAATTTGCTATATAAGAATTATCAGCTGCACACTACACAGTGTGTAGTGTGCAGCAGATCATCCGTACTGTAGTCCACGCCCCGTCTGCGATGATTGGTGTTAGCTACTGTTCCCATTGGTTGTCAGTTGACAGAGCACCATATTTGAAGAGATGTCCGTTCAGTAACACACACATCGTCAATGGCGTCATGTATTAGCCAGCCTTCCAGAGCAGGCTGACCAATCATAGTAACATAGTTTTTACATAGTAACATAGTTTTTAAGGTTGAAGGAAGACTTTAAGTCCATCTAGTTCAACCCATAGCCTAACATGTTGATCCAGAGGAAGGCAAAAAAAAAACCCATGCGGCAACACTAAGCTCCATATTGGGGGAAAAAAATTCCTTCCTGACTCCAGATATGGCAATCAGACTAATTCCCTGGATCAACGCCCTATCAAAGAATCTAGTATGTATAACTGGTAATATTATAGTTTTCAAGAAAGGCATCCATAATTCGTAACACTGTTGCGTTGTCCAATGAGCGTGTATAGGGCGCAGTGTAAACCACTGTGGCACGCCTATCTCCTCGCAGTGCTGACCATGTACGCCTACATTGCCTTTGGAATTGCGGCGTGTGAAGCGGCGATGGAATGAGGCAAGATTGGTTCCGCTGTAGGTGAGGCGATTTCCGGAGCGACACATCGCCTTACTTTCAGGGCGAGATTGCGGCGTGTGATGCCGCCATCGGTGATCTGAGGAGACCATGAAAAATATGCACGCGCACGTTAGATCGCCTCATATTGCCAGGCGAGATTGCGGCGTGTGAAGGTACCCTTAGATCGAGTGTGGCCATAACCCAGTCTTGTTCAATTAAGGGAATGGTGGTTCTGACTGATTCCATCATGAACCGGTGGTAGACCACCGACTGATTCAATGGTTTCAAATTTATTATAATCCTGTAGGAACCTGATTGTTTTTTTTACCAGGAAGAGGCATGAATAGTGACCTTTGCCTCTTTCCTAGGGAGGAACACGAGAGATCACCCCTGACTCCAGGAGAGTCTAAAGACCCTGATATAAGGAATCCTGAAGATATTTTGAGGGCAGGAAGGTGATCTTTAGACACCATGGGGGGTAGGACACGAAATCTATTCATAAACTGTCTTGAATGGTGCGGAGCACCCAACTGGAAAGAAAGTTCGAGAGCTAACCCCCCCCCACCGTGTTGCAGACACTATTATCTGGCTGCTGCTGTTGATGGGGGACAAGGATATTCTTCCCTTTGCCCCCTTTAGGGTAACTCCACCGTCCCATTTTCCCTTTGCCTCTGTATGAAGGAACCAGCTTACGGGAAGGACAAAAAAAAAAATGCTTCCTCGCAGTTCTCTGTTCCAGTAAAGATTTCTTTTTGTCCGTGGCCTGCTCAAGAATATCATCAAGGGTCGGACCAAAAACAAGTTCTCCTTTGAAAGGATGAAAGAAAAAGGGGGAAGGGGAACAAGAGGCGCAATAGTGCCTTATCACTTAGACACTGACAATTAGGTGGTATAAAGGAACCACTCACCTATTTCAGTTGTGCGACCCACAACTGGTATACAGACATATAGTGTTATATCCGGATGGCTGCTGCTGGACTCCCACCGACCACTTGCACGTGGAATCACACAGTAAAAAATGGGAAAGGAAACGGTGTTCACCAGTCCGCGCTGCCAGGATCCACTTATTCCAAGGAAGAAACTCACGATCGTGAGTTTCTTCCTTGGAATAAGTGGATCCTGGCAGCGCGGACTGGTGAACACCGTTTCCTTTCCCATTTTTTACCTTTGAAAGGATGGAACAAAGCCTGACTTTGAAAGTGATATCCCCGTTTCAAAGCTTAAGCCAGAGAGCCCTCCTGGCTGAGTTAGAGAGAGCCACAGATCTTGCAGCAACCCTGACCGACTCCTCAGAAGCGTCTGCAAGGAAACCTGTTGCCTTCTCAAGAATCTTGTCCCTAGAGGTACTCTAGGAGATATGATCTTCCAGCTGGATAAGCCAGCGAGAGAGAGACCTGGCCACACAGGTAGCTGCGATATTCATCTGCAGAAGGCATGAGGAGGTATTCCAGGTCTTTCTAAGAAGACCTTCAATCTTACGGTCCATAGGATCTTTTAATTGCGAAGAATCCTCAAACGGGAGGGCAGTCTTCTTCGCAACTCTAGACAACTGAACATCCACCTTTGGGAGTTCCCACTTGGAGCTCTCACCATTAAGGGGAAACCTATGCTTTAGCTCAGACTGAATACTGAGGCGCTTTTCGGGGGATTCCTATTCATGCATGATTAAGCTCAGGATGTTATCATGGACAGGGAACCCCTTATGGATCTTAGCTTTTAGACCCCCGAACATCTTATCCTGAATGGAGTGAAAGACCTCCACCTCCTCCACCCCATGGTAGTGTGCATCATATCAAGTAGTTCCTCCATATCATCTGAGGAAAAGAAGTATTTCTTCTTGTCTGACCCTGAAGAAGCCCTAGACTCCTCTAAGTCTCCTAAAGCCTTAGGGTCTGATGAAACGACCTCGTCCTCAAGGGCTATCTTCCTCTGGAGGAGTTTGTCACAGGTGGCGTTTGAGACATAGCAGACATGGAGGACTGGACCTTCTCTCTAATAAGGGTCTTGATACTGTCCATCAGGGATGATTGTTCAGCACATAGGATGTCATCAGTGCAGGGTTGGCACAGATTCTTTTTCTGCGAAGCGGACAGATAGACTGAGCAGATACCACATTTGCGTGTAGAGGTCTTCTCTTTATTTTTCTTGGGACCAGAAGCTTTATCTCCCCAAAACATAGAGAGAGAAAGGACCCTGTAAGCCACCAGAAATCCCATACCCAGGGGAAAATGGGGGACCCTTTCCTGCTACTCACGGTAGGGGGATGAGCACTGGGCTCTGCAGATGCAGGCACAGGGGTTTTGTCACTGTCTATATCCCTAAATCACACAAACACAGAGTAGTCCTACCTGGAGGTGAAAAAGCCAGACTGGGCTTTTATGTGCCGGGTCCTCAGCGCTGGATAATGTGGCTCCTCCTCTGGGCCCACAAGGGGGGCACCGCTTTTCAGCAGCCATAGGGTTTCCAGATGACTTCAGGGGAATGCCGACATGCCGGCCACACGTGCGCTCCTTGGGGTATGCAAACCGGAAGTAAAGCTGTAACCTCCATAACGTCACTTCCAGTGCGCAAGCAGCAGTGGCCGCCAGCCTCCAGCGAAGAGGAGAACACTGGGGAGCTCAGACAGCGGCCGCCAACCCCCGGCCACACACCGCTCTGCTTTGCTCCCCCAGTAGAGTGTAGGAGGAGCGGGAAGGAAGGTCCCAGAATCACACGGCCCTGCATGGAGACTGGAGAAGCACCAGCAGGAAGGATAGCCAAAGCCCCCGACCTCGGCTGCCCGATTCATGTAAGTCCACAGTGCCTTTAGTGACCGGCCACAGGCAGCGACGAAGTTACCTCTTTATGCCCCATAGGGAACAGGAAAAACACTGGTGAGTGCTGGAAGGGGAGGGGTATTTAACCTCTGTATGTTTCCTATCCCCTATTCAGGGCAGGGAGGCAACCTCCGGTTTTCTTTCATGGAAGGTGACTAGAAAAATAAAGATTTTTAAGTAAACCTTATCTGCATCTCTCTTCATAAAGTATAATATGGCTCAAGTAATAATGCAGGTAAAAATGAAATGTTGTACGTACAGGTGTAATTAATTAATTTTGTAATTTTTTTAAATTTTATAAAAATAGATTAGAAAAATAATATAATGAGGGTAAAATATACACTAAAAAAATCCAATAAGTAATAAAGTTGAACCATTTATTGTTGCAATCACTAAAGACACAACGGCCATGAAATAGACTTTCTTACTTTGAAATGTAATGCTGCTTTTGTTCCTTGGAGTTTGTCGTAATTGTGCAGTTGTCAGTGAGTCCGGGCTCTTGTGTGTTAGTACAGTACAACCCTAGAGAACGTCTAGGCCACATTGTCATTTAACTCTACTAAGCTACATTGTATCACAGTCCTTTGTGCGAGAGCACACGAAAGATTGGATGTAGGCAATTGTCCACTTTTGTATCAAGAAAAGTAACTGTTCATTGTGCGCTCATTTTACTTTTTATTCCTTTCCAAATATCTCCTCTTACCATTGTGTTAAATTCTTCCAGGCAAATGCTTATACCATGCTGGCCACTGTTCTCCTAAATGCTCTCAGTTCTTCCTTTGCAATCAAGATTATGTTGCTAAGGAGATTTTGCCTTTATTGGTGCCATTGATTTGTGTTAATACGTTTTGAATACCTCTCCGTATTCTTCCGCAGACAAGGCTAAAAGAAAAACTTCCCCGAGTTTGGGCATTTACATCACAAATGGAGCATTGGTGTAATGAAGCCGATATAAAGTGGGCAGTTGAAAGGGAACTAAAGAAGGGCACTCGAGTGAGTAATGAAGACTGGGCTAGTTCAGACCTCTAGCCTTCTCCTTCCAGCTGCAGCAAGGAGCTGGATATAGCAAGAGGGCGCCCCCCTGAGTCTAGACCACCCACCACCGCCAGCTCTGCATTGCCCTACCTATTAACTCTTCCACCTCTTCACACCATTGCTTTTAATATTTTGTTACTGTTTCCTATATGAGTGGATAGTGTAGGTAACATTTTTTTTACAGCTGTTTCAACTAACCAAATATACAGGGATACCTTGGTGTTCATCGATAATCCAACAGAAAACTATCAATGAAAATCGAAACCGATGAAAACAATTTCCAATTAATTAGTTTTAAATATTTCAAAATACATAAGAAAAACACATTTTATACCGAATAAAGATAGCGGTAAATGCTAGAAACACTCAGAAATGACTATGAAAGACTAATGTAAAGAACAAATAAATGTATTATCTTGGTATTTTATTGTTATAAACACTCTTTTTGGTGCATGGAATGAAAGAGAGGGGCGCACATATTATTTTTTGGAAGAGGAATCATGTGGCTGACCATTAGCAGTGATGTATCTATAAAAACTGAGACACATTTTTTGTTGAAAAAAAATCGACACCAACGAAAGTCAACGAAAACCGAGGTGTCACTGTATTATGCTAAGTGAAAATAGGTTCATCTGAATGGGGTTCTTTCAGATGAATTGGACAAGGGCAGAAAGAGTGAATTCACCCTGAAACGGCTATGCTATCAAGAATGATGGAGTCGTTAAAGAACGACGGGTGCAACTCAATGAATTAGAATATCCTCAAAAAGTTAATTTATTTCAGTAATTCAATACATAAAGTGGAACTCATATATTAGATTCCTCTCTGTGTAATGACTATCTATTTCAAGTGTTTATTTCTGTTAATGTTGATGATTTTGGCTTATAGCCAATGAAAACTCAAGGGTCATTATCTCAGATGGTTATTACAGCTGTGGAGTTGTACAATGGGACCATACACCTGTCATCACTGTCAGGTTATTCTCATCCAAATTATCAACATAAAGCTTCCATCTGGAAATAAGAATCACGTTTGCTGAGCTGGTAATTCCATACATTATGTAGATCACAATCAGTAGCTGGAACAATTCAGTGCATTTGCCTGACTTTTCTGCAGATATGTGCTCGGATAACTGAACTTATTTTTCAGGTCTAAGTGATACTACTTTACTGACACCACCAGCAGGCATAGGGACAATTTTAAGGCAAGCAACTAAAGCAGAGGTCCCCAATCTTTCTAACATTGAGAGCCACGTTCAGCGATAAGAGAGGGTTGTGAGCCACATTCTCCTCCCGCCGCCTCACAGTAGTGTCACCCAGTGCCCCCATTATCGGTAGAATGACATCCAAAGCTTTTTCACAAAAATCACACAGAGGCAGTATACAAAGATCCAGGGGGTACTACCTTACTCCCATTCTGATCTGCTCTTCTGTGGGGACCTTTTCGCAAAAGTCACCATTATTAATATTATTTATTTATAGAGTGCCATTGATTCCATGGTGCTGTACACAAGAAAGGGTTACATATAAACAAGTTAAAAGTTCAATTAACAAACTAACAGTGACATACTGGTACAGAGGGGAGAGAGGACCCTGCCCTTGCAGGCTTACATTCTACAGGGCAGTGGAGATGGAAACAGTAGGTTGGGTCTGCTCAGGTGGTGGAGCGCCAGGTCCAGTGGTGGTGAGGTGGCACCGTGGTCATTTCAGGCTATAGGCTGATCTGAAGAGATGGGTTTTCAGGTTCTTCTTGAAGGTTCTGAGTGTGGGGGACAGTCAGACATTTTGGGGTGCAGAATTCCAGAGAATGGGGGATGCTCGGGCGAAGTCTTGCAGGCGGTTAGATGAGGAAGGTACAAATGTGGAGGAAAGAAGGAGGTTTTCGTAGGATCGAAGAATACGAGTTGGATGATATCAGGAGATTAGTTCAGAGATACATGGGGGAGACAGATTGTGGACGGCTTTGTAAGTCCATGTTAGTAGTTTGAATTGGATGCGCTGGGGAATTGGGAGTCAGTGGAGGGATTTGCTGAGAGGAGAAGTGAAGGAGCAGCGAGGAGAGAAGTGGATTATTCAGGCATTAGTCTATCACCTGTAGACCTTGGATGAGAGCTGCTCTTCATAGCTGTTTGCAGGACCTGGTGCTAACGTAACATCCTGGCGGACAGCCGCGAGCCACACATCATATCCCGAGCCACAGGTTGGGTATCCCTGCTCTATAGGAACAAGATATGCAAATTAGCTCTGTTGCAAGATGAAGAAAGCTGTTTTTCTAGTGTCATCTTCTACAAGTACACTACAAGTCAATTTCTCACCCTTAAATGTCTAGTGTGAGGGACCCAAGTCAAGGGAGTAGAGGAGAGCCTGGGGAGCGGAGCAGTGTCATGCTCACCCCAGAGGAGAGAAGCGCTACAGAAATGGACACCAGAGTCTGAGGCTGTACAGGGCCTAACAACCCGGCAGCCAATACCGGAAGGTGGGAAATTCCAAGTTCCTCAGCCACACTGTGCCAGGAGGTAAAGCAGCGTAAAGAGCCCAGGAACAGCCGCCTGAACTGTGGGGCTAGAGGAGGACTCGAGTTGCCTGCCATACCGGCACCAAGCAGGAGGGTGAAAGAGGGCCACCAGCTCAGCTTAAGCAGCAACAGGGACCTACCAACAAGGCGCAGCAAGGAGGCCTCAGAACCTGTTGGGTGAGGAAAACCCTGAGTTGCTTTCAGGTGCAAGGACTTAGTATACCATCACCTGTCTGTATTCCAGCTGCACCAGTCAAAGGACTGAGGAACCAACAAAACGTGAGTCTGTCTGTTGCTTTGCGCCCTCCATCCTGCACCCTACACCCTTACCACATCCACAACCCTGGGGATCCGCTCCGCCCGTGGGGAGCCTCTCCATCCCAGCTGCCCGTCCATCATCATAAGAGGTTCTGCAGCAGCGGCGCCTACCCATAGCCGCAAACCACGGGTAGCGTCACAAATAACTTTCACTTTCATCAGCCCCCTCCCTATCGAGCCAAGAACTACCTTAACAACTAAGTCAAGGGTCAAGGAAGCTGGGTCTCGACCCTTGTGACTTCCCAGAACTGTTTAACAGCCTGATTCCGAGTACCGCACGGCCCTGGGGTGATACAGTTTTTGGTGTCACGAACGGGATATCGTGCCCGACATATACGGGTACTGTGTGCCACAAACTTTATTGAACTGTGTGTTTTTGACTGTCAGCGTTACGAAAGTGCGAGGCGTGTGGGAAACCAAGGGAGTTTGTCATCATGGGCGGCACCCTGCAAAGAGTGCGAAAGTAGGCCCAACCTGCGCTCTGACAACATCCAGTGGAGACGCGAAACCCTATCCCACCGGCGGAACTAAAGCTGAACATCCCCACTGAAGTGAAGGACTGGGAGGGTTAAGGTTCACTAAGGTGGAGGAAAATGTCGGAGTAGGGAGGAGAGGAACTTGTGCAGGGGTGGTCACAGCCCAACCCGAGTTACCAAATGCAGCCCCAGTAGTAGAAGGAGCCCCAGCCGCCACCGCGGTGCCAGCCATGACTCCGGTAATGCCATTCCTGATGCCATACACGCCAGGGGCAGAGTGGTTGCTGCAATACTCTGGGGAGCCCAAAACCCAGACCGACTTCAGGGAGAGACTGGACAGTTATTATAGAGTGTACCCCTGACGGAAGATCAGCAAGTGAGTAAACTAATGGGACAATTGACTGGTGCAGCCCAGCGGGAGGTAAAATCCTGGCCGGACTCTCATAAAGACACTGTTCAGCATGCAATAGCCAGGCTGAAAGTTACTTTTGATACCTGTACCACTGCAAAAATAAATATGAGATTCTTTGGGTGTAAACAAAGGTCACAAGAGAGTGCTAGAGACTTTGCATTGAATCTACAGGAAGCGCTGAGGGCCCTGAAACAGACAGACCCTACTCTGGTGCAAGAAGAAAACAAATTGCTAATTGACCAGTTTATTGACAGACTTCTACCCCCTGTCCATAGAGTGCAACTGCGAATGCTGGCTATGTAGAGCTCTGATTTGGACTTTTTGCAGTATAAGGACATAGCTACCCATATATTGCAAGAAGAAGCACCCCGTGACTCAGAGCCTGCACTGCACCTGGCCATAACCTACCATCAGCAGGGGGCACAGGACGCACAGGCCACCGCAGGTGCCAGTGCACAGACTCTGGGACCTATCACCAATGAGGCCCTAAACATAAAAATTGAAGCACTGACTAAGAGCATAGCTGAGATTATTGTCTTGTTACAGGAGATTGCCAAAACTGCCGATAGTGGATAGCAATGAGTCCTGCGAAAAGAAATAAAAGCCCTGATGCTGGGACAGCAGGTAGAGTTGTCCGGTGAAGAAATTGGCAGTGTAGGAGTAAGTGATCTGGTACCATTGGAATACCCCTGAAAAGTGAAATGTTAGTCTGGTGTAGGGCAGCAATAGGCCTTAGAGGGTGAGATTTCCAAACCCTGGCAGAGCCTGTGTACTCAGACAGTAGGCCCACTGTCCTGACAGCCAGAGGGGTAGTTGATGTACGCAGGGGGAGGGTACCTGAACACATTTTAAATTGTGGGGAAGAAGAAGTCAAACTACCAAAGTATGCTACCCTTGCTAAGTTGTATACTGCCAATAACAATTCCATCCAGGCAGTGGAACCCTTGAACCAGTCTGATCAGGCGGAGGACAATGGCTCAGAGGGAAAGCTGGAGGATTGGTGCCAAAAGTTACATGTAGGTACCAATTCTATACCCTCCCATCAAAAGCATGGAGTTTACCAGTTAGTGAAAGAGTATGAACAAGTCTTTAGTAAGCATCTATTTAGACTTTAGGCAGGTAAAAGGGGTTGAACATCACATACCCACAGGTGATCATCCACCTTAAGAGAAAGATATAGGCCTGTACCGCAAGCTCACTATCAATGTGCCAAAGACATGTTACAGGAGATGAAGGAGGCTGGGGTGATAAGAGATAGTTGTAACCCCTGGGCAGCTCCTTTTGTCCTGGTTAGAAAAAAGAATGGTACAATGAGGATGTGTGTAGACAACAGGCAGATTAATTGCATTACACATAAGGACGCATACCCATTGCCTATAATTGAGGAATCACTAGCTGCATTACGAACTGCTAACTACTTTTCCACCTTAGATCTTACCAGTGGGTATTGGCAGGTTCCTGTAGCAGAGGCTGACCGAGAGAAGACAACATTTGCAACGCCGATGGGCCTCTGCGAGTTCAACTGTATGCCATTTGGATTCTGTGACGCACCAAGATCGTTCCAGAGGATGATGGAGTGCTGCCTGGGGCACAAGAACTTTGAAACCGTCTTATTGTATTTGGATGACGTCATAGTCTACGAGCTTGTCTGGCAGACCGTCGTGCCAAAAAGGGATGTACAGATGGTCCTTGAAGAATACCACGATGGTGCAGGGCACTTCAGGTGGCAGAAATTAGAGGTTCTGCTGAAAGAGAGATTTTCTTGGGTTGGCATCAGAAAAACCATTGAGAATTGGTGCAGAAACTGTGGTCCATGCAACCTGGTTAGGAAAGATAAGGACAGTCAGAGAGCCCCACTCCAGCCCATTGCTACCAAACAACCGCTTGAACTAGTAGCCTTGCATCACGTGAAGTTGACCCCGAGCAGATCAGGCTATGTCTATGCCCTTACCATGGTAGACCATTACTCTTGTTTCTTGGTGGTAGTACCTGTGAAAGACCTGACAGCCAAGACAGCGGCTAGAACATTTCAAGCCCACTGAAAAGATGAACCAGGTAGTCATAGACCTGCTGAAGACATTGACAGTAGAAGAAAGAAATATGTGGCCAGAGAAATTTGCAGATGTAGTGCATTTATATAACCATGTCCCTGTGAGTTCCACCAACTGCAATCCAGCCTACCTGATGAGAGCAAGCCCTGGTAAGCTGCCTATTGACTTGGATATGGGAATTGTAATCCTGATGCAGAAGCACCAGAAGCAGACTGGGATACAGAACATCAACAGAAGTATTGCCAAGTACAAGAGTGTGTTGAGAAAAGTCTGTCCCAAGTGAGAGAAAGGCAAGAAAGAGCATATAACCAGCATGCTCCTGCAACCACTTTAAAACCAAACTGGATGATCAATGAGATGCAGTGCCATACACCGTGTTAACATCAAACTTTGACAATGCCAAGGTGTGCTTAGTGAGTAAAGACGAAGGGAAAACATCGGCAGCAGTGTCAAAAGACCACCTTAAAATCTGTCCAGAAATATTGAAGAGAGGATACCAAATGTTCCAGTGCCAGTAAAACCCCAAGAAGAAGAAGTAATCCATATGGTACTAGGAGACTTTCCCAAGACCTGGACACAGTACAATGGAGCAATAATCGTTCCGAAGTTAGCATTCTTTCAAGCAGTGGTACTTGAACCAGCCGGACGTGAAGAACCGCAAGCTGAGGCGTCAGAAGCAGTACCTGTAGAAGAACGGGAAGAGCAACCCCCTGCTAACAGAGAGCTTGTCAGTCCTATGGTAAGACTAATGAGACACTCCAGTATACCAGTACTACATAGATCCACATGTAGAACAGTGGATAGTGCTTGCACAACACCAGAAAAAGTCTTTAGTCATCAGCACAGACCATACCTGTACTGTGTAGTTCATCCCATAGTAGCAAAGGTCAGATCCCAGCACGTTATAGGGATTAGAATGCAGTTCAGATGGGTTTAAAATGTAATTTTTTTTTTGTTTGTTCTTGTAAGATGTAAATACATAACTATGCAACCATCAAGCTTATGAGCCTACAGAGACTTTACTGTTTGAACTTTTAAATTTTCTTAAACTTTTATTAAATATGGACCATTATACCACTGGACTGGTTGTGGTAAAGACTTAAGGTGCATTCACACCCTGCGTATTTGCTGCGTATTTTTACACAAGTGCTGTTGCAGTTTTTGTAGCCAAACCAGGAGTGGAACAATCAGAGGAAAAGTCTAAGACTTTGATGATTGAATACAGAAGTGAAGCACTTATTTCTATTAGGCCCCTTTCACATCAGCGGTAATCGCTGATCGTGGCAGTTGCCGTGAAAAAACCCGCAACTGCCGTGATTACCGCATAACAGCCGCACTTGCGGTTCACTTGCGGCAAGCCCCATGCTGTGTCTATGTGGCTTGCGGCAAGTGCGGTATAGTTGCGGTTTCGGCACTTGCGGCCGAGGTTTTTTTCACAGCCGCATCTGCCGCAAGTGCCGAAACCGCACTTGCCGCACCTGCCGCACACTTACCGCAAACCCCATAGACATTGCATGGGGCTTACCGCAAGTGAACCGCAAGTGCAGCTGTTATGCGGTAATCATGGCAGTTGCTTTTTTTTCACCGCAACTGCTGCGTTCAGCATTTACCTCTGATGTGAAAGGGGCCTAATATAAATAAGTGCTTCACTTCTGTATTTAATCAGCCACTGCTGATTTTAATCAGCCACTTCTGGTTTTGGCTACAAAAACTGCAAGAGCACTTGCATAAAAATATGCAGCATATACGCAGAGTGTGAATGCACCCTTAGATTATTCAGCCAATGGTGGAAGAACTAATCACCAAAGTGACTGCTTTTCATTTTTGAATTTTCTAGGTTTTTGTAAAGGTATCGCTACATGGTACAACTTATCAGCGATTTTGTTGCGCTCTTGGGAGCGCGCTGATTTTTTGGACACCTGTGCAACATCGCTGGTGAGCTGTCACACGTCCAGTTATCGTGGACAACTCACCAACGATGTTGTGAGCAGGGATGAATGTGGTCAGTGCAACTGTGCACCAGTGTGTGTGGAAAGGAGACACTGAGGCTTTAGGCTCTTTACAGGTACTTTACTGGTCACTGGTTCAGATGGCACTTCAGCTCACAGTTTACACAGTCTTTATGAGGGTAGCTGGCCGGGTAGTCAGTAAGGAGAATAAAGTCTCTGTGAGGCTCCCATGATGTACCTTCTGCTATCTTTCTCTCGTCCCACTGCTTTCATTTGCGCCTCCTTACTATTATTACACTGCCCTGCGCAGCTCGCTTGTCTACCAGGCCCGTTGGGTGATATGAGGTACTCTTCTTCACTCTAAGGAGCTCAACCCAGTTTGGTGATCCTGGTGGGGCTGCACATTCTGGACGGGGGGGTTGGGGCTGATAGTTCGGCCCTCAACTGGCCAGTGTTGACGGCTCAGGGGTGAACTCGCCTGTACAGCGACTCGGAGCCAGCATTCTGTTGCTGGAGTAGGTTTCCCCCAGACGTGTCCGGTGGTCTGTCACTGGGTTCCCCCTTTCTTTCTTGGGTCACCTTTTCCTCTCAGGTACCCTCCCTGGGAGACCCTCTAGGGCTCTCTCCTTGTTTCGCTCCTCAGACTTAGAATAAAACTGTGTGTTTCCCGCTCTCACACTCTGCTCTGAACTCCTCCCCTGGGACTGGGTCTCTTTCCAAAGGATTTAACCCTTTAGTTCCCTGCTCTAGAGTGTGTGCATGCAGGATGAGAGCCTTAGGTTGACTTTACACTCCCCAATGACAAGAATACTGCACACTCTGCTGTGGGTGCAGTGCCCCTTCTGTGGTGCACTGACCAGTGGGGCGCCACATTAACAACTGAACCCAGGGTCACGCAAGCCAGGTCTTGAACCTTGTGACTCCCCAGAACTGTTTAACAACCCTGTTCCGAGTACCAGACGGCCCTGGGGTGATACATAAACACCAATTTATTTTTTAGACCGTAAGACGCACCCAGATTTTAAACTAGAAAAAAAGGGGCAAAAAAATTTGAAGCAAAAAATGTGGTCATGACGCATGGTTTTGGGTGTAATGTCCCCAAATTTTGTGTTAATGTCCTCATCTTTGGCCCCTTCCAGGTATATATGCTCCCCATCCTGGTGCATGTGCCCATATCCTGGTAATTGATCCCCATCTTGGTATGTGCCCATATCCTGGTATACGATCCCCCATCCTGGTATTTGTCCCTCAACCTGGCACATAATCCCCCATTCTGGTATGTGGCCATATCCTGGTATATTATCCCCCATCCTGGTAGATGTGCCCCATATCCAGGTTACATGATCCCCCATCCTGGAATGTGCCCATATCCTGGTGTTTTTCCTTTGCAGGGTGCAGTGTTGGGGAAGGGGGGGGCAGACTGGACAGTTGCCCAGGGCCCCCACTCTCTTAGGGCCCCCCAAAGGAGCTGAACTGAAAATAACAATAAAACAGTAAAAAAAATGTAAAAATGCACATATTTGGTATTACTGTGTTCGTAAGTATCTAAGCTATCAATATATGAAGTAAATTAATCCAATTGGTAAATGGTGTAACGGGAAAAAATAAAAACGGCAGAATTATGTTTTTTGGGCCACCACGTTGTTACAATAAAATGCAATAAAAGGCGATCAAAATGTTGTATCTGATTCAAAATGATATCAGTAAAAATGTCAGCTCAGGGTGCAAAAAGTAAGCCCTTACATAGCCCTGTATCTTCAAAAATGAAAACATCATGGGTCTTGGAAAATTACGAATAAAGCAAATTTTTATTTTTATTATTTTTTTTTTTTACAAATTTCTGGGGGGTTATTATGATTGAAATAAAAAAAAATGACCCAGATAATCAGTTTATGAAGTCACTTTTTTTTACCATATAGTTAGCATGATGAATAGAAAACTAAAAAAAATTGTGGAATTGCACTTTTTTTTTGCAATTTCAAAGCACTTGGAATTTCTTTCTCATTCTCCAGTATATTTTGTGGTAGAATGAATGATGTCATTCAATAGTACAACTCATCCCGCAAAAAAACAAGCCCTCGTACGGCGATGTGGAAGGAGAATAAAAAAGTTCTGGCTCTTGGAGGAAGCGAAGGGAAAAACAAGGGTAAAAATGATAAAATCCTTGTAACTTCTATATATTAGCAGCAGGAGCGCCCCCCACAGGCTTCAGTCTTCACATGTTCATGATGGCTGTAATTAGTTAGGGGACCTACTTAATTCCTACATTAATACCCAGTTATCAAGCAGAACTTACAAGGCACTAAAGGGGATAATGTCCAGGATTAATAAAACTTTACTACATTCTTTCAAAGACAGCGCCACCACTGTGTACAGGTGGCATGTGGTATTACAGCATAGGCCTATTCCCTTCATTTGAGCTGAGCTGCAATATCACACACAACCTGTAGACAGGGGTGGCGCTGTTTTTGAAAGAAATCAGTCATGTTTATAGAATTCTGGATAACGCTTTTAAGATCAATATTTCCACTAGTGACCCCAGAACAACAGGATGGGGCTTAATTCAAATGTATTTTTTTTATAATATGAAGAATATAGCCGATCTTTGTTAAAGATGACATTTAAGTAGATGATTGTATGGAAACATTCTTCTTACTGTCTCTCCAGTTTGTAAATCCTATTTTATTAAACACTTGTAGGTAATTTTTACCCATATTAGAAGTCCTGTGTTCACAATCCCCATCTGTTGGTCAGAGGATAAGGGTACCGTTACATGCAATTTGCTGGTTGCAGTGAAATCATGGACACATTGTTCTATCTTGTTGCTGTGTACAAATGTAACAATGTGTCCATGATTTCACTGCAACCAGCAAATTGCAAGTGCAATGTTGTGACGTGTAACAGTACCCTAAGTGGTTAGAAAGAGAGACTCTCCCTGGAGGAACCATCCTGTGTGACACAAACAATGATGGGAATGGCTGTGTGTGTCTATGTGTGTGTGCTCGGTGTATACATATATATGTGTGTGTCTATGTGTGTGTGCTCAGTGTATACATGTAATATATAGTGTGTGTGTCACATACTGTGTGTTGTGTGTATGTAACATCCACATTTATAAATCCCAGCAGCACAGATTAGAGTTCCTAGGTGTAAACAGGTCGGCGATCGCCCAACAAACGAGCAAAATGCAGCTCATCATCAGGTGATTGGATGTTTATGGAGGAACATAAATCCCTGCTCTCGGCAGCACATCCCTTCCTGCAAACTGCAGAAGTGCTGCCGATAACATGATCCTGTAGAGGACCGGTGATTGCTCTGTACCCATCATTCTTCATCATCCTGTGTAAGAAGTCTGGAAACAAGCGCTGAATGTCTTGAATATTATAGATCGCGCTCATTTACCAGTCTGAATTCGGCGCTTTGTAACCCAAGTGTCTGAGTGTGACGGTGCAATATGTGAGCATTTAGGGCCACTTTAACCTTTTGCCCAGGGCCCCACTTTGCCTAAAATCGGCCCTGGTCCTTTGACCTGGCATATGATTCCCCATCCTGATGCATATGTTTGTGGCTTCTTCCAGTGCATTTATATCAGGGATCCTCACTGCATTATATTTTATTATAGGGATTTCTGCTTGTGATTAAACTTGTTAAAAAAAATCTAATAAGAGACCAACTTCAGCATCAGAAATTCATGTACATTAGAATGGTTTACATTAGACTAATGTATTGTGCTAACCGCCAAATAAACAGGAATTAACAGACTTTAATTAGGAGCAACATTTGTTCTGCCTTTGAAAAGAAAACAAAGTCAGTATTGATCAGATTATTTTGGTTAAGAAACAGCAGAAGTTCATAGTGAAGTTACCCGCGCTGCGCATCTCATTACGGAAGTCAGTTCTTGCCACCTAGTGGTCATTCAGAGGGACTACATTCAATTGCATTCCTGTTGATTTGACACTAATGTCTATGTTACTATCACAGCGTCTACTGTTATGTGATTTTATGTACTATGTTTTGTGTCTTAGTCAATACTATATTCAGCTAAATACTGTTATCAATCTTCATTAGTCCCAAATTGGGCACTGATTAGTTTCATAATATACTGTCATGGTCGAACGTTTTGCTCCAGAAAATGAAGTATTTCTCATGTTTTGTTACACATGTTTATTTCCTTAGTGTGTATTGGAACAACACAAAAAACACAAAGAATGAAAGACAAATTAGACGAATTTCACACAAAACACCTAAATGTTCCGGACAAAATTGTTGGCATCCTCAACTTTCCCTTTGGACTAATTAACCCAAATCAATCACTTCCAATAATAATAATAATAATAATAAAGCTTTATTTATATAGCGCCAACATATTCCGCAGCGCTTTACAATGAATAACCATCATCAGCTTCTTTCACCTCTTTCACCCCTCACCTGGAATGTTGGACTCTTCTTTATAAACTAGTCCAGCGCTTTGTTTCCATCCATTTCTGGAGGCTTCTTGAAATATGTTTGGGGCCGTTGTCCTGCTGGAAGACCCATGACCTAGGACACAAACCCAGCATTCTGACACTGATCATACATTGTAACCAAAATCCTTTGGTGATCTTCAGATGTCATGATGCCTTGCACGCAGTCGAAACACCCAGTGCCAGAAGCAGCAAAACAACCCCAAAACATCTCTGATACCCGATCCCCACATCTTTGATACCCCATCCATCTTTGGTACCCCATCTTTGATAACCCATCCTCTTCCTGGGCTAATCCTGGTATACAGTATATGAACCCCATCTTGGTATATGGTCCTCATCCTGGTATATAGGTCTTCTATCATGGTATTAAGGTCCCCCTTTCTGGTATATATGGTCCTCCTCCTGGTGCATATGTCCTCATCATGGTATACATGATCCCTATTTTGGTATGTATGGTCCTCCTCTTGGTATACATTGCCCCAATTCTTGGCTTTTTTAATTGCCCCAATTCTGGTATATGTGTGGGCATCCTGGAATTTTCTGAGATAATGACCTTTGGGTTTTCATTGGCTATAGGCCATAATCATCAATATTAACAGAAATAAACACTTGAAATAGATCACTCTGTGATGACTCTATATAATATAGGCGTTTCACTTTATGTATTGAATTACTGAAATAAATTCACTTTGTGATGATATTCTAATTCATTGAGATGCCCCTGTATAATTGTGTTCTATGGGAGCTGTATAAATTCCTATGTTATTGTTGCTCCATAGTGTTGGTTGTTTGCAGCAGGACCCGATAAACATGACCCTACTAGACTAGTTGTGTGTGTGTAACCTTAGATTTGTTGTTTATTTAAAGACACAGTAAAGGGGATATGATGGATCACGTTTTACAGCTTCTTTCAGATCAGATCTTGTAAGTATTAAGCCTATGGTTACCACATGGGGAATACTTCCTGAGGATAAGCATTTAACCAGTCACTCATGGCATTAGGCTTTGTGATTCTGGATTTAGCCCACACCGTTCATTGAACAATAACAGAGAGAGGGAGGAGATTTGTTCGGCTACTGGACTTCTCTGGACTTGCAAAACAGAGTTGTTATTTTTCTGAAGTTTAACTTGCACTTAAGAAGTTTAAACTCCACATTAAAGTGATTATTAAGCTTTACTTAATGAGAGTAAGCTTGGTTTAATCACTGCTCCTTTTACGCTTACATTTGATGTGACTTCTATTTTGCAAAATATATAGCAAACTATTTGCATAGGTTTAGGCTAGGGAACATGGGGTCAGTTAAGGGAAATTCTCTTATCAGGTACAACCAAGATCAGTCAAGAATTCAGATTGCCCAGTTTTAAAAACTTGTCTCATAAAGACTACTCCTATGTATAATTATTGGCAGTGGATTATTCATTATCCTCTCCAAGCGTGTAACAACAACAGTTCGTTAATTCAGCAACAATCAGAAACAAAACAATAAAGCTTAAGAGATCAGGAAGAAATCATTTCTATGTGTCTGTCTCTCTTATAGACACAGGAATCTGAATGCTCTTACTGTGACCTTCTGTTTTGTTTTGTTTTTTTTGTTCTAACTTTATTAACAGCATACAAACCTAGCATCTAAATACTCATAGACAGGAATAATGTTGTGGCACAAAGCATATTCCAACAATAATACCTATTGGGACATATGGATCTCATTGAGGGGGTATGGATGGCTCCCACTATGAAGCAGAATGGAGTGCTCCATATAACAGTGGCTCTGGCAAACTTTATGCACGGAGAACATTTGGTCATCGCTGGGGTCCTGGGTTCAATTCCCACCAAGGACATCATCTGCAAGGAGTCTGCATGTTCTCCCTGAGTTAGCGTGAGTTTCCTCCAGGTTCTCCGGTTTCCTCCCACTCTCCAAAGACATAATGATAAGGAATGTAGATTGTGAGCCCCAATGGGGACAGTATCGCAAATGTATGTAAAGTTCTATGGATTTAATAGCGCTATATAAGTGAATAAGTATTATTATATTGTTATTATTATTATTATCCATGGCATGGTTTCATAAGTTATAGTTTTTCAGGTTGAAAGTAGACTTTAAATCCATCTGGTTCAAAACATAGCCTACCATGCTGACCAGAGAAAAGCCTATGGGGCAGACGCTAGGCTCCATATTGGGGAAAGACATTCTGCAGCCCTGGTATCGACCACTATGTGGTCACCGTACAGCAGTTATATTGGTGCTCGAATTACTGGTTTGGCATCAAGGCTTTTGTATTCTGTTCCCCATATATACACATAGCAGACTTCAATACCAAATCACAAATCTCATTCTCTTTATCCAGACAGTGGTTTATCACCATTCCATTATGTATTTCTCATAACGCTGAGTTTTAATAATATATGGGCTATGTTATATAGTTTATCTGCTTTTACTTGGCAATAGTCAGTAGTCGTAAATGACCAGCACTCAGTCTTTGTTGTTGTGATGGTGCTGTTGCGGAAAGGATCAAAGACCCTCAGTCTATTATTAGAGAAATCCAAGCACTCATCGAATCATGAATAGTTGCTTATCAAGTGATTTATTTGAAGACATATACAGGGTGAGTGGTGACAGCATACGTTTCGGTCCCCTATTGGACCTTTATCAATACGTCACTATGGAGTAAAACAAACGAATACAGTGAGGATATTTACAGTGAAACAGTGAGGTATATATACATTATTTATAGGATTAAGACTCAGTCAATTATGGTACATGTAATAAACAGGAGTACTGTGTATTCTATAATTACTAATCGCGTTACATATGGCACTAATAAAAAGGCTAGGGTAGAGAAAGGGAAGTATCAAAAATTGTGTGACAAGGGTAACGGTGGATTTGAGAGTTTAACTGTTTACCTGTGGGTCCTGGTGAGAAGTTAAGGCTGGGTTAGATGAAATCTTGGCTAGGTATGGTGGTATGTTACAGAACTTGTTTGTCTACGGAGAAATGGGTATCATGTGAAACAAGGGTATTTGTGGTGTATGTTTGTCTGTATAATATCATCATAGGTATAATTGTACCTTCAGACCTGGCGACTCAGATGTGCCGTCTGGGATGTTGGTTTCAGTTATCTTAAAGGTTGCCTGGAATTATGTACATATGTTAAGTCATATACTGTTATGTGTTCATAGTAACGGTTGTGTAATTACCTTATAGGCTATAAATGTGTCCAGACTTATGTGTACAGTCCTGTTTGGGCACAATCCTAGTCCTAGTTTGCAGTGTTGTAGCCTGTGGATATATACAGTTAGGGCCAGAAATATTTGGACAGTGACACAATTTTCGCGAGTTGGGCTCTGCATGCCACCACATTGGATTTGAAATGAAACCTCTACAACAGAATTCAAGTGCAGATTGTAACGTTCAATTTGAAGGGTTGAACAAAAATATCTGATAGAAAATGTAGGAATTGTACACATTTCTTTACAAACACTCCACATTTTAGGAGGTCAAAAGCAATTGGACAAATAAACATAACCCAAACAAAATATTTTTATTTTCAATATTTTGTTGCGAATCCTTTGGAGGCAATCACTGCCTTAAGTCTGGAACCCATGGACATCACCAAACGCTGGGTTTCCTCCTTCTTAATGCTTTACCAGGCCTTTACAGCCGCAGCCTTCAGGTCTTGCTTGTTTGTGGGTCTTTCCGTCTTAAGTCTGGATTTGAGCAAGTGAAATGCATGCTCAATTGGGTTAAGATCTGGTGATTGACTTGGCCATTGCAGAATGTTCCACTTTTTTGCACTCATGAACTCCTGGGTAGCTTTGGCTGTATGCTTGGGGTCATTGTCCATCTGTACTATGAAGCGCCGTCCAATCAACTTTGCAGCATTTGGCTGAATCTGGGCTGAAAGTATATCCCGGTACACTTCAGAATTCATCCGGCTACTCTTGTCTGCTGTTATGTCATCAATAAACACAAGTGACCCAGTGCCATTGAAAGCCATGCATGCCCATGCCATCACGTTGCCTCCACCATGTTTTACAGAGGATGTGGTGTGCCTTGGATCATGTGCCGTTCCCTTTCTTCTCCAAACTTTTTTCTTCCCATCATTCTGGTACAGGTTGATCTTTGTCTCATCTGTCCATAGAATACTTTTCCAGAACTGAGCTGGCTTCTTGAGGTGTTTTCCCTCTATATGCATATTCTATTGTGGTAACTAATGTCACTTCATGGTACCTCCATTTCACACTACCCCAACCAGCAGACAAGTTACAGACCATACACCAGTAAAAACACACAAACACATCACATGACCTATCATTCATACCCATGTCTACCATATATTATGCTATAGTCCCCAAAACACTGTACTTAGCAAGTTTATATAATCTAGAGTGCCCCTTATACCAGACCGCACCACTATAAACCTAATTTGTGCCCTTAACTGCGCTGCCCGTATCTGTGGCAACGCTGCATAACAATAACACAGGCACTTCTGGTTCGCGGGGCACGCATCACTGCGCATGCGCGAACTCCGGAGTTCACTTCCGGTTTACGGGCCGGCGGGACATGCGATAAAAGGACGGAAGCCCTCACAGCACACCAGCCTCTGCCACAAGCACGGACCGTGCTGGCATTTATCTCTCCTGACTGGTGGGCGGACCCTGCATGTAGTGTGACTCCACATAAAAAAGCTAAGTACTCATTCTGGATAATAATTAAACTGTTCTCCCCTTTTTTACAACTCAGCTGAGAGAGATATCTATCTGACAGGAAACCCAGGGACAATACAACACCTGATACTGAGAAGGACAGGCTCTAAGCGTTTACCACTACTAACACGGTATTGATGAGACACATAAAATAAGGAGGACACACATGCGAATATTAGCAACATCTAACTGTATATATATATCCACAGGCTACAACACTGAAAACTAGGACTAGGATTGTGCCCAAACAGGACTGTACACATAAGTCTGGACACATTTATAGCCTATAAGGTAATTACACAACCGTTACTATGAACACATAACAGTATATGACTTAACACATGTACATAATTCCAGGCAACCTTTAAGATAACTGAAACCAACATCCCAGACGGCACATCTGAGTCGCCAGGTCTGAAGGTACAATTATACCTATGATGATATTATACAGACAAACATACACCACAAATACCCTTGTTTCACATGATACCCATTTCTCCGTAGACAAACAAGTTCTGTAACATACCACCATACCTAGCCAAGATTTCATCTAACCCAGCCTTAACTTCTCACCAGGACCCACAGGTAAACAGTTAACCTCTCAAATCCACCGTTACCCTTGTCACACAATTTTTGATACTTCCCTTTCTCTACCCTAGCCTTTTTACTAGTGCCATATGTAACGCGATTAGTAATTATAGAATACACAGTACTCCTGTTTATTACATGTACCATAATTGACTGAGTCTTAATCCTATAAATAATGTATATATACCTCACTGTTTCACTGTAAATATCCTCACTGTATTCGTTTGTTTTACTCCATAGTGACGTATTGATAAAGGTCCAATAGGTGACCGAAACGTATGCTGTCACCACTCACCCTGTATATGTTGTGAGGCACCGCCGGCATGATCCTCATGGCCGGGGCGCATCACATGCAGGATCAGGAGGATCCTGTGCACACTGGCTGGTTTGATAGTGGATGACGCGGTGTGAACCTGTTCTGAACACAATGAGTTTAAAGTGACTAGTGAGTGGCTCATGAAATCGAGGAGGCCATGAGGAATGGGATGTAATGAGTGATTGCTGACAGCCCAGGTGGGTGTGTCAGGTGGGTGTGTCTGGAGGAATAGCAGCCCAGCTGGATGACTCAGTGTGGGTGTGGCAGGCACGATAAGAGCCGCCAGCTGAGTGATTGAGAGAACTGAGAGACCAGAGATTGATTACCTGCCAGAGAGCAGAGCAGTCCAGTCCAGAGCTCTGGGTGCATGGAATAATGGGAGCATGCTAGCTCCATGCCGGTGCCTAGGTCCGGGGTCGTGTCAGCACCTGGAAGGGGAAGCTATGGCTGAACCTGGTGGATACTGGTCCGGGTGTGGGGTGAAACACGCCCGGGAAAGGAGCCCGTGGGGATGCCTGGTTGAACCTGTGATACAGGTAGCGAGACCCGGATCCGTGCCCGGTAAGAAAGCAGTTCTCAAATGCTTGTGTGAACTGTGCACCTGGTGTGTGAAATGTGCCAGGCGGGCATAGCCGCCCGAGGTCCGACTAGAAAGTCAGTGAGGGGCCTGTGTTAACTATGTGTACGAGGGCTTAGGTAACTGCCCTGAATGAGAGACGATGGCCTATATATAAGAGCCATGTATAAGGATGTGGAGAGACAGTGATCCAGCTAGTATGGATGATATTGGAGGTGTTCCGTCCCTGGGGGACGAGAGGGAGGCTTGCCCTGCTGCTTGCAGAGGGTACCCGTCCCTCAACCACGGCCTCTAATGGTGTGGGTGTGCCTGTGGTGCCAGACACAGGGGTAATAGGGCTCCTAGAAGGGTAGCCATGGCTGATCCGTTAGGGTGCTACTCAGACGCAGGGTACAGTCGTCGACCTGGAGACCTGCCATGAGATGAGATGGAGGTTTGGTGGCGACTGGTGGCCCGTACCGTGGTGAGTAGGCCATGGTGACGCATGGTTAGCCCGGATTCTAAGGTTTGCCAATCCCTGTAATGGACCATGGAGGAGCCACAGTCCATGGATGTATTATGATGGGCTGTGAGTGGGTGTAAGGATGCATGGGATCCATGGATAGTGTATGATGGATCACATGTGGTATGTAAGGTCCCGGTCAGGCAGGAATCCTGACTACGGGATATATATATGGAGTCATCAGGCTGGGTGACAAAAGCCAGGCGGCAGGTACCGCCATTGGGACCCACATCCCTGATATGAACCCGGAGGGGTCATCGTTGAAATGTAACTTATGTATTTATGTGTAAAGTGTATATAGGCTGGAGGCCGTAGCTACCACGGGAGCAAGTGTTAGAGCTCCAATGGGGAGAGAGGTGGTTACCGGTCCCGGGTTACAAAAATGGTATATGTGCAATGTTATATGTAATATCAATGTATTATGTGACGTGTATGTGTTAAATGTTAAATATACTAAACCGGTTATTGATGCTTTTGAGAAATAAACGGGTAGTAACGTGAAAAATTATACACATGTGTTGGCGTCATTACGCAGCAAACGAGTCCCCCGGCTCGCTACCTCACAATGTCTTCAAATAAATCACTTGATAAGCAACTATTCATGATTCGATGAGTGCTTGGATTTCTCTAATAATTTACTTGGCAATAAGCACTTTATTCTTGGAATGTTGTGATTGCAAAACATACCTCAATGCAATTCTTCTAAGTCCATCCCACGTATGTACTGTACCTCTATTTCTATCCCACAGTTCCCAGATATTAACATAGGTTTCACAAGTTATAGCACATTTACATCTTACCTACTATGAGCAGGAGCTAGAACTGTCTCCAGTTACTTTCTGCTGAGAATGTAAGGGGCCAGGGGCGTATGAAGCTCATGGGCCCCGAAGCAAAAGGCCTAATGGGGCCCCCAATTATTGAAAATCTTTAATAGCATTAGTTTTTTTTTATAGGCTAAAGGCACTTTTGGGGCCCCTAGGCTCCAGGAACCAGGTGCAATTACAACCCGTGCACCTACTCGGGGCCATTCAGATGGGTTGACCGCTGTATAAAATGACCACAACATGCAAGCTGATCAGAGGACGTTTAGTGGTCTGTTTGGACATCTCGATCCTAATTTTAAGCTTTCTGAATTAATTAAAATATTATTCTCTGCGAATAGCATATCCTGTTGTCGGCTGCACAGCAACAGTATACACAGGACGATGTGCTGCCAAGAACAATGAGTTTGAATAATTATTGCACCCAACAAACTAGCGGTTTGCTAATTTGTTGATTGATTTCTGGCTGGTTTAAACAGACTGTAAGTGAGGAGTGAGTGTTCCTACAGCACTTTTGTTACGCCTTAAGGGCATGGAAGTGTACAGCGGACTCACTGGGCCACAGGTGGAGTAGTGGCAGCTGAATACCCGACACAGCAAGAAACTGGAGCGTGACTTTAATAAATATCCTTGGTTTTACTGAAGGATGGTAAACAAATGGAAAAGGTGTCTGAGCTGAAGACCCTCTGGATCACGACACTGAACTCTCGTAGCGAAGCACCAATGAGGTAACCCCTGTTCAGGGATTCACGTGGTTCAGTATCGGGATGCTGAGAATCCCAGATCAAAGGGGTGACCTGTACAGGTGGAACAGGAGAGAGGAGAATACTGTGGGACACTGGCTCTGTCGGTAGGATGAATCCTAGGAGCTCTGTACAATCCTGGAGAGGCTGATCCAGCTGGTATAGGAATCAGGATGATCCTGTGCACATCAGGAGAGGCTTGGCCAACCTGGGGTAGACTCCCTGAAATGCCCTGAAACATGGCAATATGACATGGATTTGTCCTGAGGAAAGGGCCCAGGGAGGCCTGAAACGCGTTGACCAATAAATCAATATTATATTCACCCTTTAATATCTTGTGGAGTATGGCAGTGCAGTTTTTAACCCTTCATCCTCCCTACTTTAATTGTATGAGATAGTGTGACTAGCCCAGGGTATGGGGATTCGGGTATCTGGGCCCTCTGCTGCGGTTGGGATGTGACTGACTGGTAGCCTGCCCAGACACATGGCCCTGGTGGTCAACTAAAAAGGGGTAGTTGAAATGGGAATAAAAGTTTATAAGTTTATCGTGACGCCACCCGCAGATTCCGGTAAAGTAGCACCAGCGCAACTTCAGACCTCCGGAAGGCGATGGTACAGCAGCCGTGGTGCTACAGCTACAGCCCTACAGGTAGAGCTGGCCCTCTGGGGCAGGAATGCACCTGTACTGATGGAGGTGCTGATGATGGAGAAATAATTTGCAGTGCAGCGGGGAAAATAATTACGCAGAAACTCTGTCACTCTACCCGGGTACTTTACTGGAACAATGCTGGTGGTAGTACAGTTCACAGAAGACAACTGTTGTTAAGTAAGGATAGCCGGCCGGGTAGTCACAGTGGGCTGCAGGAGCCCTTGGGAGTCTCCCGTGGTATGCCTTCCTTGTCTCTAACCCGTATCCTGCTGCTACTGTCTGTCCTGTAACAGCCCCCTTAGTACCAGGCCCGATTGGGGTGCTTCCTGAGTATCCCAGCTTCCTGCTCTCTTCTCTTCTGCACTGGATCTCAACCCCGGTGGGTTATCCTGGTGTGACTGGTTTCCTTTCTGATAGGGTGTCTGGGCCGGTAGACGGACCTGCGACCTCCGCTGTTACGGCTCAGGGGCTGAACTCCCTGTGTTGCGTCTTCGGAATCGGCCCTCCGGTAAATGGACCAGGCAGGGTTCCCTTCCTGAGTATGGACGCTCGGGGGGTCCCCTCCTTCAGTTTGGGCTGCCTGTTCCCTCTCTCCAGGCCCCCTCTCTCGGAGTTCCCTTCTCACACAGGGCTCCCGTGCTCCTCCGCCCCTCAGTGCATTTAAAACTCATTGTTTTTCTACCTCCTTCCTCCCCTAACTAACCCCCCCCCCCAGGGTATGGGACCTCACCATCTACCTAGGTGGGTGTGTGGGAGTGCTAGGATGGGATCCTCCTTCAAATTCTACATTTCACTGTGACAGGGATAAGCACTCATTTATGGGTGCAGGACCCCAACTGTGACGCCTAACCAGTGGGGCGCCACAAGTGACCTTTGGGTTTTCTTTGGCTGTAAGCCATAATCATCAACATTAAAAAAAATAAACACTCGAAATACAGTCATATGAAAAAGTTTGGGCACCCCTCTAAATCTTACCCTTTTTTTTTGGTTTAAAATAGTTTTTTTGCAACAGCTATTTCAGTGTGTTATATGTAATAACTGATGTACGCAGTAATATTTCAGGATTGAAATGAGGTTTATTGTACTAACCGAAAATGTGAAATATGCATTATTTCAAAAATTGATAGGTGCAAAAGTATGGGCACCTCAACAGAAAAGTGACATAAATATTTAGTAGATCCACCTTTTGCAAAAATAACAGCCTCTAGTGGCTTCCTGTAGCTGTTAATGAGTTCCTGGATCCTGGATGAAGGTATTTTTGACCATTCCTCTTTACAAAACAATTCCAGTTCAGTTAAGTTTGATGGTCGCCGAGCATGGACAGCCTGCTTCAAAACATCCCACAGATGTTCAATGATATTCAGGTCTGGGGACTGGGATGGCCATTCCAGAACATTGTAATTGTTCCTCTGCATAAATGCCTGAGTAGATTTGGAGCGGTGTTTTGAATCATTGTCTTGCTGAAAGATCCATCTCCGGCGTAACTTCAACTTTGACACTGATTCTTCAACATTATTCTCAAGAATCTGCTGATACTGAGTGGAATCCATGCGACCCTCAACTTTAACAAGATTCCCTGTGCCGTCATTGGCCACACAGCCCCAGAGCATTATGGACCCTCCCCCAAAATTGACAGTGGGTAGCAAGTGTTTTTCTTGGAATGCTGTGTTTTTGTGGCGCCATGCATAACGCCTTGTTGTATGACCAAACAACTCAATCTTTGTTTCATCAGTCCA